>JAZEWT010000010.1:519474-531237 GCA_036362905.1 Mordacia mordax | reverse complement strand
TATAGGTTGACACAAATAAGAAAACGTGGCAGTGTTTTGGAGCTACTCTGCGTTGTAGCACATGATGGTGCTGCTGTGCGATTTGAGCTCTTGCATGCGTGGGAGCGGAGGTGCTGCTGTGCTTGATGCTTGCCTGCCGCTTAATGCTTTCCTGCCGCTGGTCCCGTGAGCAGGAACTGCGGGAGGAGACGATGCCTATACAAACAACCGACACACAAGTGGAAACGCAGGTGGGCATCTTCCCGCACCCTGCCGTACACACGCCGTCCGCATCCACTGACATGCACTGTACCTTGTAAGATCATCTCAAAAACAAACAGTTTCGGTATTGCAGAGTCATGCCTGATCTGTGGTCCCAGTCTGTCTTACAAAGTTTAACATCTTGTTAATATGGTAACAGAACTCAAGTTGAGGGTCATGTGTATCGGGTTACTTGAATGATGTTGCCGCGATATTTGTGTAATGACATCGCTTGTGAGTGTTTACATAGTACTTGACCGTGGTTTTTGAGGCTTTGTTAAGTCTTTAAATGTGTGCTTGAAATCTGGGTCCTACAGGCAAAGTGTGTGTCACTGGTGACGTGCAGTGTGTAATTGTCATGATTGCTGGGAAAAAACGTCATGACTAGAGATTATACACCCACGAGGGTTCACGTTAGTATGTGTCTACATGTTTGGATGCAATGCATCCCCTCTTTCACCATTGTTGCCATGAACACACTCATGTGGAAGAAACAAGATATGATTCTGTAGTTCTGCTTATTTGCTCTTGGATTCATGCAACCGTTTGCACGTTTTTTTTTACTAATTGCCAGCCTTGGTCACATCCTTAAAGGGTCCAATGTCTTAAAGAAGTGATAGAAAAGTTATTTTGATGACCCACAAGCATAATAGAAAAGTTATTTTGATGACCCACAGAAGCATATTTTAACGTCAAGAGTCCAATGACCATCTGGTGCATTTATGTTGGCAGAAACAGGCCAGCAACGAGTTGTCTGATGGCTCTGCGCCAGTTCCTACTGCCGTGAAGGTCGTAAAAAACTCCATCCGTCTCAAGCTCAACCGGTAGAGGCAGGTAACGCTGCCCCTTCCCGTGTGCCCTGCCAAAAGTACCTGCTGCGTCCCTCGGCCTTCCTGGATGGTGGTGTTGCTCACATTACTTTTTAAAAAACATTTTTAGAATTTATTTCTTCGTTGAGTATTACCACACTTTCTTCAGAAATGCCGGAAGCCACAGGAAGCCGGAAAATGGCGCGCGCATCAAAGAGCTGCTGAAATCATTTTAGAACTTTCGTTTTAATTGTTTTTTTTTTTAGCTGCTTCCATCCACGTTTTCCTCTCCAGCGGCAGTGGTAAGAACGCTTCATGATGTACATGAGCATGTTCGCTGACACAAGGAGGAACATTTCTGCTAAAAATGGTGATGCGTAAAAATGTGGTGATTATTTAATATATACGCTCCTACCTTTTTTTGAACGGAAGAGGCTTGTGTTGGGAGTGAGCGAGTGAGCAAACCTGGTTTTTAGGTAAAACGAATGGAGGGGTGTCTGAGGTGGGGTGGATTTAGTTGAACAAAGCAAGGTTTTAATTTGTTTTCTGATGGTATGAGATCCAAAAAAAACATTTGGGGAGGTCATGTGATTCCATCCTTCCCACTCCCCTCGTGACCCCAAGCTTCCTGCACCATTTAAATTCCTTACTGAAAAATAAACTCTGCAAAATGTTAACATGAAGGCTTTCGTGACCAATGTTATGCATATTAAAGCTCTTTGGAGCTTCTTGTTTCAACTTGGTTCGCGATACCTGATGAAGCTGACGCTGAGTGTAATCATCAGCGAAATGGCCGTACCTCATTCTAAATGTTGTGAGTTTCCTCTTCAGTGCACGGGTGTGCTGAACGTGTGAAGAATTGGCATGTTCTGTTCAGTTGACAAACCATACTGATTGTGCTGGTTGGAGGTGGGCTTATGACACTTATTTTTTACGTGACCTAACCCAAAAGGGCTTTATTATGGAAACCCAACAAAAAATGAGATCTTACAGGAACTTTGTTTTCACGTTAAATTAGGCAGTGGTTGAGCTCTGGATAACCTAGCAAACAGTGTTTTTTTTTTCATCAGCTGCGTATATACTGCCTTCTAGTCTCATTGCCTTTAGATTTCCAACAAAACTCAATTTTAAAAAATATATTAAATCTTACCCTTTAACAATTTGAGACAACAATGTTCATCTCCACTTTTAAAATTTCCCCAAAATAAAACTAGCAGTCATTTTTGTTATGCATACTACTGTGCAATTTATTAGAGAAAAAACATTCAAAAACTTGGACTATACCTGCCTTCAAAATGCAGCGTGAGATATGGGTGTGTGCACAAAGTATGGCATTATTTGACGTTTGAAAGGATGCATGCTTTTTTTGTGTGTGGATGAATTTGAGTTTTGTAATGATGTAGGTTTTTCGCAGCCCGATGCGTGATGATTGCTTCGAAAAGCTGACTGTCCCAGGACAGCCGCGTCGATCGCTCCCTCTCTCCACCTCGCGACGTTTCGCCTCGCACGCCTGAGAATGTCTCTGTAACGTGTGAGGGCGAAACGTCGCGAGGTGGAGAGAGTGAGCGATCGACGCGGCTGTCCCGAGAGAGCAGCTTTTCGAAGCAATAATCGAATTTGATTTTTTCAATTTTCTCTCCATTTTAGCTTTATTTAGTGTAGAGTGTCACGTTCTGTTATTTTTAATGTTCATTGCCGCTTATGCTGCTAGTCTGAATAGATCTGGCCATGTTGATGCTTGCTAATCTGCCTAAGCAAAAATTCACCTCCGTAAAACGCTGTTGTTAGGTCTTTGCAAAAGGACACTGCTTGCTTTCTTTTTTGCTTGATTTTCCCCGCTTGCTCTGTCAGATCGGCTGACTGCAAATGTGCACAGTTGGCCGTGTTGTACAGTTCCATGAACTGTTACAATGGCTCTCCAAAACTAGCCTCACCCTCTCCAAGGAATTAAAATTTTATTGGAGCGGGGCACATTGATGTAAAATAATATTCACCTCTTTTTACAGAAAAGTAACTTCCACATTTCAAAAGGGACATGTATATAGTGTCCGGTATAATTACAATTGTTTTTTTTCCTTTTCTGAAGGGAACTCATTCTGTTGGGTTTAACATTAGTTTTACCACTATTCTTGATCAACTTTGGTTCTGCTACAGTCATTCGCTTGAACATATTTTTACATCACAAGCTTCGATTCCCTGTTACTGCTGGAGTCCTCATCTGGCAAACGTCATTGTCCGTTCGTTAACCACAGAGGGGGATTGGATAGATGATGTTTATGCTCCGTTCACACTTATGTGTGTACTTATGTCAACTCCTTTTTGACCCATTGGAAAGGTAAATAGTTTGGAGCAATTATGCAAAATAATTATGAACGGGACATATTCAAAAAATCCATTGATGCGGTTAAACATAAAGTGTGAACAAAGCTTGATGCATCATAGTGCACCATGACTGGCTTCGTTAAAGCTTCCCTAATATAAGATAATTAGCAATGTGGTATAGGCTATTTTGGAAGCTGGATGAGTGTATGAACGTTCTATTCAGTAGTTCACCTTAGAGCTTCTGGAAATTAAAACGTGAAGTCACTTGAAACCTAGTTTGCCCATTTGAGTGGTTCTTTGCACCACTACTGGGGTCACTGCATGCAGCATTGCTGACATGGTGTGTCTATCAAAACACAGTTGTATGTTTATTCACCTTATGGCCACCACCGGGATCCAAAATATGAAGAGGTGCACTTGCTATAGTTCGTGGTAGCGCCAGACATCAAGGGCAAAATGAACATTCGCAGGAAGGCCGCCCTTCCCCGCCCCTCGGCTAGGGGAGTGGACCCACCTGTATCACATTGCCCGGGAAACAGCTTCACCAGCAGCGCTGTCAGATTCCTGACTTGGAACCAGACGTCCTCACCGCATCATTGGGAAATAGTTCACGTTTTTAACTTTCTCTCTCACCTGTTAATAGACGTGCTGAAGCCTACACGGCCCGTGGTTATAACCCCGGTGCTGTGGAAGTTTTCCAGCACGTCGGAATGCCACGTTTCTTTGTTATAAAAGCAATTGATCTGTGTGCGGTGTTAGATACAGCACCGCGGTCCTGCCGCGGCTGAGGTGCTGTACATTCGTTATGGTACAACAGTCATATCTCCAAATCTAGGTGCATCCTGGAGGCATACTTCTTATTAGGGGGTGGTCACCCTGCTCAGTGTGTAACATGCACTCAACCCAGGCTGTGGCAACAACCTCTTCGGCCAGGAGGCAGAGGTGCCCCTGGAGAAATTTGTAGGGCAGTGGTGTGGAGCTCATTGCCCAATTTTGCCAGGCACTAACTGGCCTAACAACCTCGTGGTTGGGGGAAGTCTGCTCTAGACTGGTTGTTATTACTTTGGTTGATTTTCCTAGTTTTTCTTCTTCTTCTGGGTGATGCAGTTTTGATCATTTTCGGTACATTTTCTTGGTTAACTTCACACATCTTCATACTTTGGAGCCTGGTGGTGACCATAATGTGAATGAATGGGGCTTTAGACTCATATTAAGCCCAGTTTTCACAATTGAACACCACCGGGCTTCCCCCCTCCAAAATGGGTTGGGGGGGACATGGTTACTGTCTGGAAGACAAGGTAAAGTATGGAAATGTAGGTCTAACTATTTTAAGGATAATTAAAAAAATTCTGACGCGATCACTTGCGACTCCCTTTTTGGTTTTCACTGCAGTGGCACTGACCAATTGATCCTGGGGCCACGTAACAGAGAGGTGGTGGGGGGGGGGGAGACCGGTTACCCTCAAATGTTTAGTTTGGTTCTAGATTTCTGGCGCTACTGTGGACGATAGCAAGTTTGCCTCTTCATACTTCAGAGCCTGCCGGTGGCTAACGGTGAAAATCGGGCTTAAAACACAAGTCCAAAGCCCCGTTTTCCTGCCACCTGGTGTGGAAAAATCTGATCTAATTACCAACTTGACAAGGTGCAGTTAGAATAGTACCAATGTGAGAGAGTAAATAAACTTTTGCCTGCCCCTCAGCCTGCTACCATACTCAACATTCTCTTACACATGTCAAGCCTGTACACTTGAATATGCTTGCAAGATAATTAATAATTTTTTTCTTTTCTCAAGCTTTGCTTTGTCCTGTGGTTGGTTAACCCCCCCTGTCTGAGTCTCCTAATACGTCACATGCAGCCGGGAATCCAACATTGACCTCTTAGATGTATTTATTTCACTTGATCCTAAATAATTTCGTAAGTCCGTTTTTAAAAATTTTAATTTTAATTTGTTTTCTTCTCTCTGTCCATTCCTCTTCGTTTTAACCTGAAGGTCTGTAATATATTTTACTAATCAAATCAAATTGCAGGTTTTGTATATCTAGCTCACTCTCCCAACAGTGGATGGAGAGATGGATTTAGGGGAAGAGATCGGTTCTTGATTACTTTTCTTTATCATTACCGCTCTCTCCTCGCGATTCATTTATAACCTGCAGGATGCGTTACATATTGGGGATGATATTTTTGTAACGGATGTCTGTTCTGGACTTGTTTATTTTCTGGGTTTCCAATAAACTTTAGAACATTTTCTAGTCTTAAAGCCAATGTGAGACGCGTGTTCTTTGGTTTACAGATTTTAGAAGTTTATTATTTGGATTTTTTGGGTGTTAGTGATCTCTTTTTCTTTGAGAGTCATTAAAACATATTCTCACCTTCACATTTAACAGGCAATATAAATAAGAAAAAGTATAAACTGAACACTTACGTTTTATCTTAATCTGTACATTTATCGGGATGTGCACGCCATACTACCTGTTAATGACTGATTATATTTTGTTAGTGTGCAAACAATTACCTGTCCAAACATCCAATGTGGTATAAGGTATGCGTTATCGAACTGCACATCAGCTGAAGTTGGGCAGTGTGAGACCGGGCAAAGTTTCCATTTCAACATTCTAAACTAATCACTTGTACTTTGTGGTGTTGTCTTAAGACATTAGATCAAATATCAGCAACAGTGGCCATGCAACCAATCACGTGAGCATTAGAGACACTGTAGAATTTTTGTATTTTTTATGAATTGCAACCTTGTAACATAGCAGTGCGCACAGTTGTAAAATATTCTCAAATGCTGACATGTGATTGGCTGCACATAGCCCCATTGCCCCGTGGCATTCTATAGGAACTATTAAGTGGGGAAAAACAAAAACATTTTGTTTTAATCCGTTGATGTTGTGCACCCTAAATGACACAAGTTCTTGCATATAGTTCAGACAAGATGCTGACCCATTAATACATGGAGTGTATTGTGTGCAGACCACACTGAGTTACTGATTCTGTACAATGTCCACCGTTAGCCCAGTGGTTCCCAACCTTTTAAAACTCAGGAGCTGCCTTGACATAAGGCTGTTAAAATATGATTTAAACTATTATTACGTAACTCAAACGAGGGATTAATCAAACACCATAGAGGACCCAGTCACGTATGTAGAGTTGATTACCCGTATGATTGCTTGCAGAGCAGCAGCACAGTGGTGCAGTGAGCAGTGCTGTCGTCTCACAGCAAACATTTCCGGAGTTAAACTCCCAACTGGGGTGCCAATGTGGGGTGTTTGTATGTTCTGCTCAGTCTCCACGAGGACTTTCCCTGTGTGCACGGACTGCGGTTTCCTCTCTCAGTCCAAACACACGCTGTGTGTTAATTGGCCTGGCTAAATTTCCCCTGGTGCCCTGCGATGGACGGGCATCTCATCCTGGGCATAGCCCTTCCTTGCGCCGTGTCTGAGGATAGGGTGTGGCCCCCCGCCAGTGTATAGGGTTAACAGGTACAGTACTAACAATGAATGGATGGATGATTGCTTGCAAAGAAGTTCAGTCGGTATCTGCGAGCGCCACATGATGTCCTTTAGTAACTGCATTCTTGTGTTCCTCACATTTAACGTGCCCTGACGATCCTTCACGTGACGAAGGAATGACAAACCACGTGGTAGATCCCTTATAGGTGTGCTTGGCATTAATTGCATTAATTTAGTCTGCATATAATTCTGTCCGCTTAAAAGTCACATTGTTCACAAAAACAAGCCATCGTAATCTGGTTGCAATAATCCCATCCTAACAAGTGTTACCAAATTATCGATTGTGTTCTCGCCTATGTATAATTTTGGCAGAATTTAAAGTGATGCAGCTGCCACAGAGGCAGGAGAGTGGATTTATCTATGGATGATCTTACTTCCCCTGAAGTCCACTCATGGTTGGGAAACACTGGTTTTCAACAATCTGGATGCATAGTGTTCTATCCACGTAAGTCCCTGTATGAAAGTATTGTATAGGAACTGAATTGAATAGAGAGCTTTCTTTAAGATTAATTCTAAATACTTTTGAGTTTGTGTCAATATTAACTCTTTAATACCTGGGCATGTGGATATTCCACTGTCTGGCCATAAAAAAAGCTAATTTGCCACTTCAGCTTTGCTAGAATATAGTAGTAAATTTACATTTGGTGATCTCTTTTGGCCTTTATGTCTATGATATAAGTGTCTTTGTACTGTAATCTTTTAAAGAAGTTGTGATGACTTTGCATTGATTTTTTTTGTTTTGTAATAAATGCATCTTTGTATGTTTCTCTTGGATTCTTTGCCGTTTGCTTTAATTTGTATGGTGATGGTATTTCATGAACAGCAATCTTTCAACTGTCATAAATGGAGTGCAAGTATGTATACGATGTTATCACCATACAGTCGAATACCTCGTGCTAGAATACCCAGTCTCTGTATAATGGCCAAGTAGCCTGATGCTTCCACACACCGCCAAAGCGCTGTGTATTCCCTGATCGTTCAGTTGCTGCACAATTGGCAGGACCTCCCAAAATCTCCCCTAACAGTGTCCCATGATCTGCTTTTAGGTCTTACCCTTGGTCACTGAGCTTGTGGAGGCCATTCAAAAGGCTCTATTGGAAACCTCTTGTAAATAGTGAGAAACATTACCAAGAACGTTTCATATAATTTATGTTAAAAATAAACTGTTTTCGCCTTGTACTGTTCTGTAGTTTAGGTCTTCTCACGCAGGACTATTGCCTCCTAGTGGCAATATTGTATATCTCCACTACTGGAATAAATCACGGCACAATCCCAATCAATGTCAACACCGCCTTAGCTCATCAGGTGATGCCGCTGCCAGGGAGGGGGTATTCAGTCGACAAGGGTTAAGTTGATGTGTGACTGCATTTAAACTACACCTTACAGTGCGCGCAAAATACTGACCACGCCTGCCTCATGTGCTTATAGAAGTGAGCATCTGTGAAAATGTACTGCCCATCCCAAGTCATGACGATGGCTAAAGGGCAGACTATTTGATGGTGGGACAACCCCCAGCATCAACACGGCACGGAGAGGCCCTCATCCAGCAGTGGATTGGCAATAAGGGCTGCACACGTACACATGATCGCAAAGGCGTGGGTGGCCCTGATTTAGTCTTGATGTTGCACATTTATACATCTCGTACGAAGTATAACAATAAGAATTATTCAAGAGGGGAAGTCATGTGCAATAGTGACATTGACAACATCAGCACAGTACGTTATTACACCGTAAGTCTATGAATTCCATTGTACTGTTAGATATCAAGTTATTCCAGTGTAGTTTGTTTAATAAGATGAGAACTTGAACAACCAAAGTGTCTCCATTGCACGTGACTTCCAAATGACAGCACAACATACATAAAATATTGAAACACATGGAAAGCAATGCCAAAATAACTTTATTTGTTGAGAGATCGAAAATAAATCCACAGCTATAAACGTAGAATTAGCCGCATGCTCATTCATTATCAATACCCGCTTAATCCTGCACAGGCCCGCGGGAGGCGGCAGAGCCCATCCCGGTGGACAGAGGGTGCAAGGCGGGGAAATACCCAGGATGTGACGCCAGCATATCGCAGGACACGCTTTTTTGCGCAATTTACTCAGCAGGCCAATTAACCTCGGCAGCAGCGTGTCTTTGGACGGTGGGAGGCAACCGGAATACTTGGCGAGAACCCACGCAGGAACAGGGAGAACGCACAAACTGCGCACAGAAAGGCACCCGAGGAATCGAACCGAGAACCTTCCCGCTGTGAGGCGACCGCGCTACTCGCTGCGCCATCGCACCGCCGCGCCGCACCGCCGCACCGCACCGCACCGCCGCAGCACGATGGGGCTGCACCTCGTTTGTGTTGTAGATCTGCTTTGCGAACACCACACGCGCCGATATTTCATCACCGAGCATGTCAACAATATGGTTCCCTGATTGTATGGAAACTGTACGTAGTCGATCCTTAGCCGGGTTCCACTCTTTTTGGTGCCATCAGCAGGACGTGGGCAAGGCAGGTGAGGCGGTGCCCACACGCTATGGCCCAGCGCCATGCATGGCAGAGCGAACACGAGATGAAGGTTTGGAGCCACGTGTGTGGCCTCCCCCCACGGGAGGTGAGCATTACAAAACGGGTATTTTATACTGAGTCGACGTTTGTTCCAGCCTTCGCTTGAGGGTTCTCAATAACATTTGTATTTCTAAAGCGCCTTTCAGCCGAAGGTCACAAAATGCTGCACAGAGCTATGGAGAGAACATCAGAATAGATTACTTGAGTAAGAGAATTACGATAAATCAATGAAGGACATCGAATTAAAAAAAACGATAATTGTAAAAAAAACATAAAAGAAGAATTGTTCCTGAGCAGGCAGAGGTCAAGAGCGAGCCATCACCTCAAGCACGCAGCAGTTTACACATCAAGGACTCGGCCCATTTCGGTCTCGTCTCCACCGTCTACTAGGCGGCGCTCACGACCATAGACTTCAATGTTCAACCCTCGCATTGGCTTCAATACCAAAATCTCCTGCGGGCTAGGGGTTCTCAACATTTATTACTGCTTCGAAAAGCTTTTCTCTCGGGACAGCCGCGTCGATCGCTTCCTCTCTCCTGCGGATGCCTCTGACGTGCGAGGCGAAACGTCGCGAGGTGGAGAGAGGAAGCGATCGACGCGGCTGTCCCGAGAGCGCAGCTTTTCGAAGACGTGAAAACCTACACCGTTACGATGTCAACATTTTCCACGTCAAGGCCCACTTAGGGTCTGAGGTCCTCACGGACCACGAGGTGGCAGTGATGAAAAAAATACCCAGCGAGCTTGCAGGCTCTGGATGCGGGACATTGTAACTTGCATACCCCTCCCCGCTGCTGGACAACTGTTAAAAAAAAGCGCCAGTTCAGCGGTTCCTGGAGCTTAAATAAAATCTCACCACCGAGCAAATCAGGTAAGCGAATCAATGTCTCGCCGCGAATAGAACTTTGCTGTGTGACGTCACGCGGCTATTGTTGTTGATGTTCGGGGGGGCGGGGCGGGGGAGCCACCCCCCCACCCCGTGACGTCACGGCTCCTCCCAGCTGATGGCGGCGGCGAGCCGCGGGCCTTCGTCTTCTTGTCGCTGGCGCCGCAGCCGGGGCTCTGAACGACAACGAGAGGGGAGGCGGCGTCGTGGCCGTCACGGCGCCTCCAGCTGGACCATGAAGTGTTCGCGGCAGGGCGGCGGGCGTACAGATTAAGCACAGTCTCAATACGGACGCTTAAGGGCATCGCTGCGTTGCGGCGCTCTTGTAATTAAGTAACATTGATACGTGCTGTCGCGATTAGAAACGTCGCCTTGTTTTTATTGTTATTATTATTGCGACCGCAGTGCCACTGTGTTCGGGTTTTTTTTATTAATTTCTGTGGATCGGCATGAGCTCCGGAGTGAACAAAACCGCGTACGGCTCCGCAGCCGAACGAACCATCGCGGCAACCACCACCACCACCACCACCTCCTCCTCCTCAACCACCACTGCCTCAACAGCAGCAACAATAGCCCCATCGTGCTCCACCAGCATCTCTTCCGCTGGCCGTGGCGCCACCGGCCATCATCTTCAACAGCAGCAACAGCAACCACCCAAGCAGGTTCTCCTGCAGCCCTCAGGCACATCACCATCTGCAGGTGTTGGTGGTGGCCGTCCCAGCAGGACCCAACAGTATCAAGGAGCAGGTGTCCCCTTGGCTGCAACAGGGACCACGCATCAGACACCACAGTGGGGCCCCCCTTGTCACGAACGTTACGCCTGTGGGGGAGCCGCCCCGGCCGAGATCGAATGTGACGAGTGTGGCTCCTTGCAGTGCGGGGACTGCTCCACCTTGCTGCACAACCAGCCCAAGGTAGCTCACCACGACCGCCGCCGACTCGCCCCGCAAATGCAGCCCGCGCACCTCGCTGACGCCGCTCCATCTGCCGCTGGTGGCGGTGGAACTCCCGGAGCTGCTGCCGCTGCCGGGCCTGCAGGTTGGCAAGGTCCTGCACCTTGCGAGGCCGAGTCGTGCCGGCCGCGACAGAGGGCCACCTTACGCTGCGAGCCTTGTGCGCTCAACATTTGCCGTGCTTGTGCCACCAAGGCGCACAACGGCCGAAAGAAGCACAGTGTGGTCACCCTGGCTGGTCGTGCTGGGCCGGACGGAACCTTAGAGCAAGAGGATTTGGCCAGGAAGAGGATGCATGCGGTGGACGCCAAGAGCTTCTTGCTGGTGGACGAGACGGAGAAGCTGCAGGTGACATGGGTGGTGGGGTTGGGATTGAGATTGGTGGCTTCAGTGTTTTTTAAAATCGTGAGTTTGGTTGACCGAGGTGGATATTCCACATTCCAAAGCAGATTGGAAAGTTCTTTGGGGTAAATGTCAGCTGCAG
>JAZEWT010000010.1:419482-518834 GCA_036362905.1 Mordacia mordax | reverse complement strand
CACTCATCCGGTGTTCTATGTAGCACCGGATGAGTGGGCTTCTATAGAGTGTGTATTTATCATGATGTCTTGAGAAATGCCCTCAGATTTCCAAATGATGACAGCGCCATACTACTGCATATGCTGGTAAAACACGTGTAGGACCACTATATGGGATTACGTTAACAATACACACGACAGGATATTATATAACAGACATATAGAGAACAAATACAGCGATTCAGTCTTGACATTCTCACGACAGGATTGCAATTTAAAAAATCAATCTTGTGTAATAGTAACAATATTTTCATACACGGGCTGTACTGTAACCGTGTTCAAATGCTTGAGGCTGTAATTAGAGTTGGTGGGCGTCTTCCCAGGATTTGTGGGTCCTTGTTTTATTATTTATTCCTTTAGTTTTGAACAAAACAGAGAGCCAGCTGCAGCTGTGCGCTCCGTTATGTAACGAGCAGGAGGCATGCGTTTAGCATAATCCATAATAATCAGACTCCAGGTTTGTCAGTACCAGCAGGGTCGCCGGGGTGTAGTGGGGCTTGCTCTGTAAGAAACGGGACGTTTGCCTTGGCATTGCTCAGTATTGTTGGATCGTTGGATTCATACGCTCACTATAAAAACCTCACTGCAGACTTTTACGAGGCGGTATTTGGCCAATCGATGGCTATCGCAGAGACACAACGCTCAGACAATAACGCAGTACATCCACCGTACATCAAACATTGAGCTTCCCTGCTGCTTAAAAAACATACAGTAGCTATTGCGCAACGGCGAGCGGTGCTTGAGTCAGAATTGTAAAAGTTTTGGGTGTCAAGTCGTTGACTCGGAAAGTGAATAATATTCGTCTAAAGGAACGTCTGTAACCCGCCATGGGAATGTCGAGCTGCCACCACTGCCCCTCTCGCCCAGTTGGGCTGCACACCGATGTTGTGCCTTTCGAACAGAGTGACTTTTAACTGAACACAGTGCCTTGAGGGTATATTTTAAATTGACTTGGCAAGAGTATAGAGAACTTTAGACGTATAAATAATGTATCAGCCTTTACGTCCTTAAGGATTGGAGTTGAGTCATGTGGTTAAAGGTCCCATCTTTGTTTTTTAAGAAAGCACGTGATTTTTTCTCAATCACAGAATTGATGTACAGTGTGACGCAGTCATCACGATGTTTGAGCGTTAATAATAATAATATCGTACACTAGGTTGTCTATCCACTGGTGAATGAAGGTCCCTTTGCCCGTGACTTTAGGTCGTGAGGGTCGTTTCACGACACTTCACCGTGCTGGTCATTGCAGATTAGTGACAGGATGATGGGGGGGCCCATCCATACTGGCTCAGATGTCACATGCCACTGCTGTTCGCTCTGATCACGATTCAAATTCGGGCCGCAGAGTTTGTGACGATTTCGCCGGCCATGTCACAAATGTGGCCAAGTGGTCATCTTGGTAACATCACACTGCATGACATCACACTGCAGCAAGCAGTGTGTTGCTCCAGTACCATTGTCTGCTGTACTGCGCATTGAGTTGGTCGCGTTTCTTTAGTTTGGCTGTTGGACCGAAGCAGCTGCAAGGTCTTAATACATTATTAAAGTCGTTCGGAACCCCATAAAGGATGTGTATTCTTGCCGAATGACGTCGGCTGACAAGAATGGGATGGAATATTCTGAAGTGTAGCGTTTGCTTGTGAGTAGTACTTCTGTGTACTTACTGTATACCCTTGGTGCAGGTTAGCAAGCACACATCCCAGTCTGTCAACATATTGTTTGTTTATTACATAAGGCTTTAGCAGCAACGACGGCGTCAACAGCATCCACAATAACGATCAACCACAGCGATAAGCACAGCAGCAGGAACATTCATAAAGAACAATTGTAACGCGCGCAAAGTCCACGCCTTATCATATTAATAATAATTGCATTTATAGAGCGCTTGTCACCCGAGGGCCACAAAGCGCTGCACAGAGCTGCGGAGAGAACGGCATGTCAACAACAACATCAGGACAGTTCAACTGAAAGTCAAACAGCAGCAATAAATTATAGGACATAAAATAAGCGATAAAAATAGAATAATTCGACATACAAGGAAGGGAATAAATGTTCCCGAGCAGGCACAGTTTGGCAGAGAGCCATCATCCCGGCACGGCAACATTGAGCCGCATCAACTGTTCTATCCGGAAGACGAGACACGGATATAGAGGTGCGAGTAAAGTAGTCCGAAGAGAAATACTTTTGCAGAGTGAAAGGAAGCACATTCTCTGCTTCTTGTTATTGTATCGGGGCAATGTCCGCACAAGCAAACATCGGTGTTTTCTGCGACAAGTCTGGGCATGTGACGCTGACGGAGCCCCACTGTCACCCCCACTCGCCCGCATCACGTCGAAGCGTGTGTGACGCCGTGATTCGTAGTAACTCTTCTGTAGAGAACGTGCCCTTTGATTGTCGACACCACGCCGCCACTCGCTGTAGATCGATTTGTTTACAGTCGCGAGTGGAACCCTGTGACTTTGGTTCGATTCCCGGTCATATTACATTTGTAGATGGAGTAATATTTATCAGGGGCCTCTCGTAGGTCCACTCAACCTGAAATGAGTACCGTAGTGTGCAAACATGTCAGCGTAGACGTTAAAAGTGGCATCATGGCTCTCGTCACTGTTGCTGTGTTCATGATGGTTTTTATACACGAGCCTCAACTGCTACGAAGCCTGTGATGGGGACGTTTGAATATAGATTGTTTGTGCTAGTGTGTTTCTGTTTCGTGAACCTGACCTTAGCCTCTCGTAGGACATCTATCCATAAGTTCAGTACCTAGCCAGGTGGGGTCATTAACGTTGGCATTGGGGGTTCTGAAAAAGGTTGCTGGAGGTGACCACGTTGCACTCTCGTGTGCCGTGCTGGCCTTTGTAGGCGCTTACAATAATGCTTTCACCAATACAGCATGAAAGTAACGATTTTGTAATTATATAACACGTATAAAATGCAACCGGTATTCCATAATCAGTCATGCTCAATACCCGCTTAGTCAGCTTAAGCCTATTAAGGGGGAGGCAGAGCCTATCCCGGCCAACAAAGGGCGCAAGATGGAGGAATACCCCGGATGTGACGCCAATACATCGCAAGAAACACTTTTTGGGGCAATTTTTTACAGCAGGCCAATTAATCTCGGCAGCAGTGTGTCTTTAGAGGATGGGAGGAAACCAGAGTACCCGGTGAAAACCCACGCAGGCACGGGGAAAGAACGCGTAAACTCCACACAGAGGCACCCCAGCCGGGAACCGAACTCGGGATCTAATTGCTGTTAGGCGACAGCGCCACCGTGCCGCCCATACCACAATCAACCATGGCCAATCCACTGCTGGATGAAAGCTTCCCCCAGCTGCCACCATTTTTTACGATCCTGTGATGTAATATTCCACCAAGCACGTGAGCTGGTTTCATTTCTCCATCTCCGTTGTAGACGACCCCTTGAACAGGTTCCATTTCATCGCTGCCACTTCATCATCATCATCATCATTCATGACATTGACCATCTTCAACATTTGCCAAATGCGAATGTTACCTGAAAAACTACTTAACTGGGATTACACATAATCGTTAGACCCTCTAGGGCGGCGCGGTGGCCCAGTGGTTAGCGCTGACGCCTCACAGCAAGAAGGTCCCGGGTTCGAATCTCTCGGCTCGGGTGCCTTTCTGTGTGGAGTTTGCATGCTCTCCCCGTGTCCGCGTGGGTTTTCGCCGGGTACTCCGGTTTCCTCCCACAGTCCAAAAGCATGCTCCTGGATAGGTTGATTGGCTCGCAGACTAAAATTGTCCCGCAATGCCCGGCGATGGACCGGCGTCCCGTCGTCGGGTGTATTCCTGCCTTACGCCCTGTGTTTCCGGGATAGGCTCCGGCTCACCGTGACCCTATATAGGGTTAAGCGGTTTCAGATAATGAGATGAGTTAGACCCTCTATGGCAGACTAAAACCCCAGCTAACTTTGGTAAATCAGTCTGTCCAACTGTCTTAAGTTCTTACCAGGTTAAATTAAATACATAAAATAAACTTAAAACATCCCTTCCAATTGTGTATCCTGACCGAACCCACTTAACATTTATGTACTATACTGTTCTACATTCGACATATCGTAGGGGAATGCACTATACATGCATTTATATATCCAATAGTTTAATAAGCTTTCATCCATAACCGTAGATAAGATGATCGAACTTTGCTTTGGGATACAGCACTTGGTCATTTTTTGTCTCTTTTTATCTTTGTGTCTCACTTTATCCCTGTCTCTGGCCTTTACCTCCCACTGTGTGTCATTTTCGCCATTAATCTTGGTCTCCCTCTGTTTCTCCGTCTCCGTTTGTGCCTCTATCTGTAGTTCCTGTGTCTCTTGTGTCTGGCTCACTGTCTCGCCCCAACGTCCTTTCTCTGTCGCCCTGGCTGTCTGTCTTCCTCGAGATCTGTCTGCCTCTCATTGTCTCACTCCATCTGTCTGTGTCCGTGTTTCTGTCTCACTTTCCGTCTCCCTGCATCTCCAACCCTTTCCATCGCCCACCTTCTTGGTGTCTCTGTATGGCTCGATCTCCATCAGTCTGCCACTGACCCTGGCTTTCTTCCACTCCTCCTCCTCCTCCTCTTCTCTCTTCCTCACCTCCTCCTCCTCTTCTCTCTTCCTCACCGTGTCTTTGTCCTGGGGATTGTTATTAACTCGGTCGTGGGGAGCGGTGGCGCAGCGGTTAGCGCTGCGCTGGGCTACAAACCCGGAAAACCGAGTTCGAATTCCGCTCACGGCAAAATACCAGTGACGATTTTCTGAACCGGTCCTGGGCCTCCTCTAAGTCGACTCAGCCTCAAATGAGTACCTCGTGCAATGTGAAAATATTGCCACTAGGGAGACAAAGGCGGCCAAGCGTGGTGCTTGTCACCTCCTCGTGTGCCGTGTCGACCTTCATACGTGCTCGGTAACGGCACTTGACCCTTCAGTCTAAGGCTATTCTGGGGATCATTGTCTTTGTTATCTCGGTCGGGCAACCGTAGCACTTGGGTCCGTCTCTTAACCTCCTACCGGTCGACACTTCACGTGGCATCATCAAGGTGCAGCTGGCCTGACATTAACGCCATGGCGATGTCACTGCCACTTGAGGATGCTTCGAACGTGTCGGGCTAAACGTCGCGACGGAGAGAGAGAGCGATCGACGCGGCTGTCCCAAGAGAGCAGCTTTTCAACGCAACCATCAAACCTTGTATTATTTTTTTTACACCACATGGCTTAGCCCTGCCTGCTTAATGGAGCTGATCTCGGTTTGCTGTCCTCACCAGCCACCTAAGCTCTGAACATGAATTTGTTGTTCACCATGCCACGCTCCCACCTTGTTACCTGCGGCGATGGGGCCTCTTCGCTTCTTGTGTCTCGCTTGTGGCATGGATTGCCTTTATGTGTGTTCGTGACTCATCAATTGTTGAAAATGTTAAAGCAAAGCTAAAGACACTTTTTTAAAATTGCGTTTAGAAATTATTTCACTTTTGTTAACTGGTTAGCTTATATTGGTTTACAGCTATATATTAATGTATCATGATTACTTTTTATGCTTTCATTGCTTCGAAAGGCAACTTGTGTTTCAGAACAGGCATTCATCTTAAATTGAATGAATAATTATTCGTATTACATTTGCCACGTTTTTTTAATAGAACTCGTGCCAAACAGCAACGACCCAATATCTAACAGTTGGCAGACATTGGGTCGTCTGTACAAGAATTAAAGCACCCCATTCACCCCCATAAGGGTGAATGGACAGACAGAAAATGCATTATTGCGTTATTTTTTTTTATTAAAAATTGGTTTAAAAAACAACAGCTTGTGTTCGGCTAAATTGGTAGGCAAAGTGAATGTATGATGCAGCAGCACTAATTTTGGGTACTTGTGTTATATACCCAATGTAGCCAGGGTGTCTAAAGAAAATGCACAAATCCATGGGTTTAACGCTCAATATCTGCAGACAGAGCCGAAATCCACACATTGGCCTACGTTCTGCATGCTCTCTGTTGCCCAACAGTCATAATTTTGTACCCAATGGAGCCATCATGTCCGTGCTCACCAACCCCAACATTTAAGTCACTAGATTTTATTATTATTAGATTTCAGCCATCCAACAGCTCAGAAAATGTGCCTGTGTATTTTCATGCCTTTATTATTTTTCCCCATCTATATTCCATTCTTGTTTTTAGTGGTGTCATAAGATGAAGAAATGGCTCTTTGGAATTTGGTGGTTAGCAGTGCCAGCACCATGTGTCAGAGAATGGCCCAAATAAATATATCTAATATTACTTAGCTAGCCTCTGTATTATCCACACATTCACGTACGAATTGTATTAGGTCTCAAAGCTGGAATTTAGTCAAGTTTAGAATCCAAATTTACTCGTGAGTTATTTGTGTAGTCGTTGAGGAGACCAGACAGAGATAATCAAGTCACTGCATTGGAGAATCCTGTTTAATCACTTGTCTTTCGGGATTCGAACCAGGGATTAACAGTTATGCCAGCTGAGCGATCTGACCCCTGAGCCAGCAGACGGTCGTCTGCTGCCTTCTTTACATTTGTAAATGTACCCCTTGGCTGTAACCTCTTGACTGTAACCCTTATCAAACGTGTTGTCCTTTCACCGGCAGATTTCCTCTGAGCAAGAGCTGATTGACAAGCTTCGCTGCCAGCCGGATGACCTGCTCAAGGTGGTGTCTATCATCGGCAACACGGGCGATGGCAAGTCGCACACGCTGAACCACACGTTCTTCCACAGCGCCGAGGTCTTCCACACGTCGGCCACGCAGGAGTCGTGCACGGTGGGTGTGTGGGCCGCTTACGACCGCGACAACAACCTGCTCACCATCGACACGGAGGGCCTCCTGGGCGTGACGGCCAACAGCAGCCAGCGCACGCGACTGCTCCTCAAGGTGAGGGCTCCGTAGCGCTTTCCTCAGCAGGCCCGACAGTAGTTGGGGCGGTTGCCGTTCATGCCGCCACGCTTGGTAAAATGCGTCGCTTTCACGCACTCGTCGCGTAGACATCTCCACCAATCTTGTTGATGGTATTAGTGAGCGAGAATACTCGTCGATGAAGCATTTCTTACTGTTTAGCCACCAGAGACCATGATTTGATTGTAATCATCAAGCGTAATGAGGATTCGTAATCATCAAGCGTAATGAGGATTAGGACTGCAGACCAAAGACCAAAGTATAACTCATCATGACGAGACAAAATTAGCGAGGCTGATGAAGATGTGTACTAAGGTCATTGAGCAACATTAATTAAGACTGCCGTGGACTGAAGAAGACCTGAGCTACTAAAGCATTGATGTTGCATTGTTCTGAGCTGATTGCCTTTTGGTATCACCTGGCTAACACTCAGAAATAGGCTGTAAAGAAAGCCATATCTGGTGTGGGCCAATCAGTTTCAAGGACGATGTATATGTTATCATAGCTTTTTGTTTGCTAATTTTGCCACAAGTATATGTGGCTTTTTTGAAAACTTGACACTGTAAAAGGTGTCTATTTGGTGTTATAAGATTTCAACACACCATAAACAGTAATTGCAACTTGCCAATATATGCACTATTTAAAGATTTACCAAGTGTCGTCTGGACTCCTTGACCAGATAATGTTGAGAGCAGGAAAAATGCACTTCTCTCACGCCAATATTTATTAGCTAAGAGTGGACTTAATTAGTGACCGATTTAGTCCACGAAACTGAAGCAAGTATTCCAGCTTATGTGCTTCATGAGAGGTCATGTGCTCAATTATAGATGTGTACCTGTGAAACATCCCAGAGCAGACTAATGTACAATGAACGCCTGATTAATCCATGGCGGTCGCTTCCGAAATCTAATGATATTGGCGCGTTTCAGGCAATTTGGTCAAAGGCCCTACGCATGCCTGTATTCGGGAGCTGTGAAAGCAGGTTTAGTGGCTCAAGCAGAGATCATTCTTCATGAGAGAGCGAGACAAGCTAAATGAGGTGGCCAGCAGGCGGCAGCATAACAAATAGGTTTGGAATCTGTTACACGCATTTTTGAGCATTATAGCCCCCTATGGATTCCGCTGGCATGCAGAGTATTCGTTAAAAAGAAACTGTCCGATGATCTCAGTGCAAAATCCTTCTGAAAAATTATTTTTTTTATTGGATGAGGCTTACCAATATTAATAGAGTATTTATTTATTACATTCAGATATTCTTGCGTGCAGGAGTAATTTATCTGTCTGCCCGGCCACTTGGGGCACTCATTCACTTTCCACTCGTAATAGGAGCAGCCAAGGAGTGTTGTAACCCTTTGCGCTGTACTGACACTGCCTGAAGCGCTGAAAAATGAAATCATGTTTTCCACAGAGTGTTGTGGCCTGGAATGTTTTAGACGCTGAGCCGCACCGAGCGATTGGAAGAGATGGAATGTCTCGGAGAATGGTCGTTAGGGAGATTTTATGTCATCAGATTGACATTGTCAAAATCTATCTAATAAAGACTTTCGAGCAGAGTAGATCTCTGCAACTGTGACTGTTAGAGCAGTGACGTGTAAAGCCGTTTATTGTTGCAAATGTTTTTATATCATTGTTTAGTTTAATAAATTTATAATTACGGCTTGAAAGTCCCAGTGTGGGGTCGATCCAATGCGGTTAGCTTGGTGTGGTGGGAGCGCTGAGCTGCAGAGACATGGAGGGTGCAGTATGCTCTGGACGTGACACCACTGGCTCAGGATCGCCAATGTAGCAGTTATACGTATTAGTGACGAGGACTTGCACTTTGAAATGATAGTTATCACATGAAACAAATGTGTCGTAAACCCACCTCCACCGACAGCCAATCAACAAGGTTTTGTGACGTGAATAGAATATGCCAATTCTTTATGATCTCAGCACACCAGTGCGTTGAAGAGTAAATCAACAACATTTACAATAACATACGAAGTTTAGCTGATAACTGCAATTGGCGTCATTGAAGACTCGCACCAATTTGGGACGAATAGCTGTGGGAGTGTCATCCAGTTTTTTGTCTTTTTATATCGGGTGGGTGTGATGTCATCAGTTGCCTGCCCTCCCATGCAAGAAGCCAAGGGTGGAAGGGGAGAATATATTAGCATGAATTATATACGTTAAGTTAATATTTTATTATACAGGAGTTATAAGTGAGGTGAATGATATTCATGCAGGTGTTGCACGAGTTACAGGAGTCCTGTTTAGACAAATGACCAAGAAAGCACTTCCAGTGTCCCAGAGCCGCTCGTCACAAATTGTTGCGTGCACCTGATGACGCTAAGATAGTGAGAGAGTGAAAAATTGGCACAAATCTTACTGATTGGCTGTCAGGTAGAAGTGGCTTTACGACACATTTTTTACGTAACCTAACCCAAAAAATCGCATTTTTTTTAAACATTGTCACGAATGCCTTCGTATTACGTAAAGTTGTCACGACAGCACGTTGACCACACTAATCAAATGTTACAGACTAAATTAAATGTCAACATCTTTGTCTCATTTGAGGACTCTGTTACAGACTTGACTTTAGATTAACGCGTGGCATTAACTTGTGACCTGCCAAAGGTATTTAAAAGTCCTATTTGGCCCCCAGTAAGGAAATAATCCCATCGCTAACCTTGAGCCACCACTTGGACCGAGCAGAGGAAGGTCAGACATAACAGGCCATAGATACGGTCGCGAGCTGAGCAGCCACGCGGGAGCGAGCTGGAGCAAGCGCGCGTCTCGCTTGCCGCGCACGCGCAGGTGATGGCGGTGTCGGACGTGGTGCTGTACCGCACGCGTGCCGAGCGGCTGCACAGCGACCTCTTCAGGTTCCTGGGTAACGCGTCCGAGGCGTACCTCAAGCACTTTACTGGCGAGCTGCGCGCCACGTCGGAGCGCTGCGGCATGGAGGGCCCGCTCTCCGTGCTGGGGCCTGCCATCATCATCTTCCATGAGACGCAGCACACCAACCTTCTGGGGCACGGTGAGTGCTCCGTGTGAGTCAATCAGCACTCAGGGTGATACATTGACATCACGATTCAACTCAAGAATTGTTTCGTGTGTTCTTTTTAAAGTTTTGTTTGCAACATTACCCTAAACGGAATAAATATTATCATGTAGTTATAATGTAACATGCACAGGTTGACGTTTCTTATTCTCGATCGAGTGTGTGCATTGTGAGTATAAAGACCGATCACTCAGAACTTCCAAGCAAATCGGCTTCTCAACACATCTACTGCACTGACATCACGACGCAAACTAAAATGTCTGACGACGCATAGGTGAGCGTGCGCGTCCTGCATTTTCACTCCGTCGAGCGACGCTCGGTTGTCTGCCCGTGCAGGCGAAGGCCAGAGTCCCGAGGTGTTGCTGCAGCGCAACTTCAAGGAGCTGCAGTGCACGCCGGAGGCATTCAGCACAGTGGAGTACGTGGGCACGCGCACCTTCAACCCCCCGACGGACTTTGGCAGACTGCTCAAGGTCGTCCAGTACCGCCTCAAGAGCAACAGCAATCGCGCCTCGCGCACCCCGAGCGTCATCTTCAAGGCGCTGGAGGTGTGGCAGCACGGCTCGGCGTGCACGTGTTGTGTTACCCTGTCAGCCGATGTGACACCGTTAGCCCAGTGGGAGAGTTCACAAAATGACCCGTGGCAAGCGTGGAGATTTTTGTACGCGGCCTGTTAGATCTCCGTTGTGACCCATACGGAGCTAGGAGCTCATCAACGTCGTTATTTTCGGAGTAAGGAGCTATCCAATATTACGTTCTGATATAGATTTTTAATGTGCGAGACTTGCTTTACTTATCTGGTTTGTTGTGATCACTGCATCGTGTGTTTCTTGCCTCTACTTCGTGAGACAAGAAACACTCAGGCATTTGTTATCAAATATTACTCAGAGAGCGAGGATATCTTAAGTGTGGTCAGTTGGGAGCTGTCTTGGTGGCATGGTGGCATAATGGTGACAGCCACACCTCACAATGTCCTGCCCAAGGCGATTATATCTCCAACTTGGGCATCTTTCATTGTGGAGTTTGTGCATTCTCCCCTGTTCTGTGTGGGTTTTGTCCGGGTTTTCCGGTTTTCTCCCACAACTAAAAACACACGCATTAATTGGTCGATAACATCTTAACATATAGGAAGCAGTGCCTGGCAGGTTGGCGCTGAATGACCCACATGACACCCCCCACCCCCCAGTCTCCATGATGAAGGCATAGGATGTGCGCGCGTTACAAATTATCATCTCATTCCCAGCGTTGACCCGTGCTGCTGGGTAAAGGTTGCATCCCCTGGCTAACGTCATCGCGTGGTCACTGCGCTTGCTGTACGCAGGCACTGAGCGAGCGGTTCAGTGGAGAGATTCCTGTGGACGACATGGCTCGCAGCTCATTCTTTCCGGACGAGTACTTCACCTGCTCCGCGTCCTGCCTGAGCTGCGGGTTTGTCTTTCGTTTTTTGCCGACTTATCCCTGCGGCGGTGAAGAGGCAGGGCCCCCTGCCGTACAAATGTCATTTCTATCGATGGCTTATGGTGCTTCGTTGCTATTAAGCATTTAATGATCATCAATTTATCATTTAGTTTTTAAGCTCGTGATACATGTATGTAAGCATCAGTTATTTATGGTTTATACAAATTATACACAAACAGCTTGTGACAATCACCCAGAACGCACTCGATCTCGACAGATTTTGAAAGCTAAGCAGATTTGAGCCTCGACAGTGCTTGGATGATGGGTGACCACAGTCCATACAACTCGTGGGCTGCTGCAATCGTACATTTGCAGCAGAGGGCAGTGTAACAAAGTCTGATGTGTACTCTACTGTGCTCCGCACGCATCTATGCTTCACGCCTTCACCAACCCACACTGGCCAGTGTGATGGTGATGTCTGAGCAAACAATCCCCACAACCAGCACGGCATGGAGGCCTTCATCCAGCAGTGGATTGCCCACTCGATGTGAAATGCAATTAATGTTACCATAATGCAACTAATCTCATAAACTCGCCAATTAATTGGCCAATAACATCATAATACAATGCGTAGTGTCTGGTAATTGTTGGCGCCGCTAAGTGCATTTCTGCCCTTCCGCCCTCCCCGTCTCGATACAGTTTCCTCGCATCTGAATCTGTTTTGCGTCCATGACCAGGCCATTTGCGCACGCTACATATATTGTACCATCTGAATACATTTGCCATCGTACATTGTACCACAACTGTACTGATGTAGAGTTTCAGTTTTATGCATGGCGATTGCTTTCCGTGCCTTAACATTTTGCCAACTCGCTGCTAAAATCCACGTGTGCAGGCGCCGCTGTCGTAACAGCATGAACCACCACAAGGACGGGGTGCAGCACCTCGCCGAGGGACGCTGCAAGTACAACTACCAGTGTGATAATCGCGTGTTCACCTGCAAGGTGAGGCACCCGCGGCCACACACACAGACCCCTAGTGTAACCCACACACGTTGATGGGG
This sequence comes from Mordacia mordax, assembly GCA_036362905.1. NCBI lineage: Eukaryota > Metazoa > Chordata > Hyperoartia > Petromyzontiformes > Petromyzontidae > Mordacia > Mordacia mordax. Next base: position 506,380 of record JAZEWT010000010.1, on the reverse strand, counting down.
CAAGTGCTGCTTTCGAGAACCCATGGATGTTTATTATTGCAGCAGAAAGTACCCAATGAGCTTGCAAGCTCTAGATGTGGGATCCTAAGAGATGCCAACGTGGTATAAGAGCCGGTGGCTGGCCAGGACCATGCCTATCTTTGATTGCCCAGTGGCAGTGTTTACACATCGCACCAGGTACTCAATTGAAGCCGAGTCAATCAACGGGAAGCCCCACGACCTCTTCAGATAGTCGTTCAATACATGAAAGTTGGTGAATCAAACAAAAAATACAGGTTGTACCACGGTGTTGTTCCCTAGCATGTCCATGTGTCACTCCACCTGCTGGAAGCTTGAGAGCGGAATGAGAACAGCAAGATGGCGTTCACAGTTCCGTGTTATTAGTGGTGCCAGTAGAGCGGTGTGACCTTTTAAAAGTGCAGTCGGCAGGTCATAATATCCATGTCAGTGTCATAGTGGTGTGAGTTACGTTGGACTCAGCTGAGTGCTGGGTGCAGCACCTGTTTGTCGAGTCAGCGTCTGCGTGGCTCTTTGGCCTGGGGTGGTCTCCGATGAACAACACGGCATGTCACTGACACCATGAGAGGGGGTCGTGTTTGGGTAGGCGAGCAGCTGTAGACCACATGACTGCTGCCCTGGCTTATCCAAGCTGGTCTACTTTGCATGTGGATGGCAGTCTGTCATCGTAAAACTGCTGAAGGAAAACATTGGAACTGTAATAATAATATGGATGAATTGATTAAAATCTAGTTTACTCCATCGACACATTAATCAAAGTGTGTCTGACAAGCAGTTATTTTTGATCAAAACTAATTTTAAAAATCACTGTACAGCCTTTTGGTCAAATCACTGATGCATGACAGCATCTGCATCCTGAATCAGTCATGGTGGTTGTTTGACCACGTTTCACCAAGCTGGTTGGTGGGGGTGTGCTTAGGGGGCACCCAGGACCTGTTCAAATATCATTTGCTAGTGATGCAATGTCAGCTGTGATCTGGAACTGAATCCTGTATCTCTGGGTTCATCGTGCAGGGTGCAAAGAGCTGGGCTATCATTCCTCTTGTTTACAGTTTATACTGATTGCAATTCTAGTCTGCCTTTAAACTGTTAAAATACAGAACATACGAGATAAACAATACAATAGGGACCATACAAAAAAACATAATCCGAAATCGTGACAGTTTATCAATTTCCTAATTAATCACTTTCAATGAATATTTGTCTACCAGTTCCAACGAATATATTTTAAATCTTGTCTCCATTTCATAATAGAAAATACTTTAATGATATAAATGGTATTACATGTGATATTCTTGCTCAGCGAAATTCGTAAATGCATCGCCATATTGGTAAACGTTTGTAGTTTTAAGTATCTGTTGGACTCGCCTTGTACAGCTTGGGTGTGGTGGCTTCATTTGATAGCCTCACAGCGCCGTACATGACGCACTCCCACATACACAGTAACACGTGAAACCAAACACAGTAACCAGCACAACGTGGCAACGTTACACGCAACACTGCTTCAGAGTTACGCTTTTACTGGCATCGCTTCAATGCAACTTTGAACCAGTGAGTTGCACCACAAATACTTTGGTAAAAAGTCAGTGACCCCCCCCCCTCAATCGAGTACCAGACAAAGTTTTGAACCAGTGATGGAAACAACACATGCCTATGGTGGAAGCAATCTCTCAGGTGACCGCTATTTCGAAATCTCACCAAGCAGTGCTCATTTTAGCCAGATGAGGCTTCCTGGCCAAGTTTTAAACCTGTACTCTTCCATACAGGAAGCCTGGATGCTTGCAACTGCTTCACCATTCATGTGCATAAGACAATCGTGACTCGGCAAGCAAAGTAGATTTTACTATTTACAATGATGTAGAAGGGTCATAAATCCTGCATTTTGCACAGTGCATGAGCGTGTATTTATGATAACAATCTAACACAACTTGTTAACTTGAACAAGGAAACCAAATACCTTCTGGAGGGGCCCTTGAGCTCACTCTAGTTGGAGACCTGTTTGCCAGTGGTTTGGGCCAGGAAATGAAGGGCTGCACAACTAGGCTGATATGTATATGTTGTGCAGGAATGTTTATCTTGCCATTGTATTGTCCTGCACTAACAGCTGGTGTTGCTGCTACAATGTATGTCCCGCAGCATTGTTATGAGAATGGCAATGAAGTCATTGTGGTCCCCAAGACGTCTGCTTCAAATGAATCTCCGTGGTTCGGCCTGGCGAAGTACGCCTGGTCTGGGTGAGTACTGCTGCATCAGTCCTGCGTATAGCACCACTCCATTGTTTCATTACTCGAGCCATTGGTTGAGTGAAAGTCTAACAAATACGAACACCTGCATTTAAACTACACTCAATCTAATAAAACATCTTCACATGCAGTTTTCGTAGCCTTGCAGACCCCTTAATGGCAGTCTGCCCTTGTACGGTACAAGGCGAGCATGGAAACATCCTGCATGTAGGCATCAGCGTTATGACCAGCAAAGAGTTGGGAGCCCTCGTCTGACAGTTTACTGGGCTGTTCATGACCATGACATGGTCCACCAGTTCTAATTACAGTAACCTGCCAGTAGTTTATGAGTATAATATTTGGATCATGATGCTGGCACCCATGGATTACTCTTCTCCGAATAAGATGAGATTGTCAACTGTGCTATTGATGGTATTTATGGTTCATACACCGACCGTACTAATTCTTCAGGCTCATCTGTATTTACTTGTAAGGGCCAACAAGGCAGGGCACATTCCTATAGTTTATACATAGGGTTGAATAATATTAAATAAAGAACACACAGTGTGATAATCGCTATGTGCGAGGCATGAGTCACAATAAGTAATTGCAAATTCTTGTTCAGTGAAAACACCCAAGGTGATGAATTGTAGCTCCTACGTTGGCTATAGATGTCCAGTAAACTAATCACATCAATTATAAAATGTCTCGCACGGTTTTTCTTGAGATAATCAAACGAGGGCTATGTATGGCGCCTATTATGCTAGTGGGAGAAATCACACAGACTAAGCCTGCACAGCTGCCTTGTTTAATACAGAGCATGCACCCACATCTACGCAGTGTCTCCTTACGGCAGTGAGCGCTGCTTGTTAATCGGCTCTCTGCTCTGCGTGTTTCCTGAAGCTACGTGCTGGAGTGCCCCAACTGCGGTGTCATCTACCGGAGCCGCCAGTACTGGTACGGCAATCAGGAGCCCGAGGAGACGGTCGTGAGGACGGAGCTGAAACACGTGTGGCCCGGGGTATGCCCTTGTCCCTATTACCATTGTTTCTGCTATTGCCACGTGGCCGAGGACACTGCCGTCGCTACAGCGTCATCATTCCTCTTGTGCAGGCTAACGGGTTCATCCGCGAGAACCACAATGCAGCGCAGCGGCTGCTGGACGGCGTCAACCTGGTGGCGCAGTCGGTGTCGGACATAAGCTCGGGACCTGCGCGCGCCGTCTCCGACTGGCTCACGGACCAGATCGCGCCGGCCTACTGGAGGCCCAACGCCGTCATCATCGTACGTACTCGACAACAAAGACCGCCATTCACCACTAATTGGCGGTAACGTCTCCGTGGCACTTTTGTCAGGCCACATGCACTTTGATGCTTGCTGGCAGGGCATGAGAAATACCCAGATGTCATTGGTTGCCTTACTGAAATGACTGACCAATGCTCACCTACACACAGTGTACAGTCAGCTCTGCATTGTCTGGGGCAGTAGAGTTGGACAGAGGCAAAGTGGGTTGTCTTGCCCTCCACCTACTCCTGCTGGTTGCTCATAGCAGTCTGTACATCTGCAGCAGAGTCCCAAACCCATCTCGATAGATGTGATGAGGCCAGCTGGCTGAATACAAACCATCACCGGTCGATATGGCTAAGAGACTCCCACGCACTTCTTAACTTCAGCGTCTTCCACTTTCAAAAAGGTGACCAACATGAACGCCGATCATGTTGATGATGGACTCTGGAAATATACGGTGGCACACATACATAGGAGGCTTAGTACTTGCTTCGGTAACCAACAGTTGTGTGGCTGCCATAGAACCATTCTCGACGGTTCCCCCTTGTTTAACGCAATCCTGAAGACAACACTCGCTCGATGGTGACGTGTCGATCACACAGGCTTGTCACAGCTGCAACAAGCATTTCGAGGAGAAGGACACTAAGCACCACTGCCGTGCCTGCGGCGAGGGCTTCTGTGGTGGCTGCTCGTCCCATGCGCGGCCTGTCCCCGAGAGGGGGTGGGGGCCCAACCCCGTGCGCGTGTGCAACACCTGCTTCCGGCCTGCCCAGCCCCAAAGTAAGAACAGCGCGGACAGGGAAGCCCCCCCCACCACCACTGTCAAGCAGCACAGCTGCCTGGGTTATTAATAGTAAATAATAATTAAGGACTGTAAAAAAAACCAACCAATCTTCGTGTCAATTTGATCTGAACTGCACGTTTCCAAGTATACTACATGGTGTGTGCACTTGTCGGAAGTGGCTGAGTAGATAAGAGTCTTCATGCCAATCAGATACCAGAGGCAGGAACATTATAAACCAGTGTTTAAATGGAGGTCTTCATCACTTATGATATATATTAAGGTTAAGGCGTGATTCAGCAGTGCAACGTTTTCACGGAAGGACCTAGAGTAGAGGGATCTCTAGAAAAACCCTCCCTATGGTATTTGGTCAACTTTCACACTCGTCAGAAGAGGAGAGCGTATGTCCACTGTAAACCACCAAGACCTGCCGAGCGACTAACTGGGGTGTAACAAATTAGACTGCTGGGTGGACAGAGGTGGGAACGTTTTAAAAACTTGACCATGTCATCGATAAATTCCATTTTTTGGGTTGGGTCACGTAAAAAAAAAACATTTTTTACATAAAAAATAAACATTTCATAGATAACATTGATCACTAAAGCCTTCGAATTAAAGTTATCCATGTCAGCTGCCATAATAATCATCTCTCTATATCTGTTCAGCTGTGGTGTATTGGATACCTCAACAAATATACAAAATATGCCAGCCTTTTGCTCAGAAGAGGCACTGGGCATGGTTTTAACATGACTACTGTATTTCCATATTGGCTATTTAATGTCTCTCTAATCTGACAACAAGGTATCTGCGTAACTTGTATAACTGTGCGCCTGCACATGTGTTGTGGTAACAAACCCCGTCTGCTCAGAGCAAAAGCAGAATGAGGAGGGAGGAGGGGAGGAGGAGTCGGGCAAGGTGATGGTGCGGAAGGTTGGCGAGGTTGTGCAGAACACACTGGGAGCCGTGGCCACCACCTTCACCTACCCACTGGGTAAGTACCACAATACGCACCTCACTGGCATACCACGTGTACACTGGTGTCGTATAGCTAGGGACGCACGATGTAAATGGTTTTCTACCAAGCAATGCAATGTGGCAAGACTCTCCTAAATATCAGTCTTCAGACTTGAGCATGGCTCTGCGAATAGAAGTAATTGCTGTAATATTACCCTACCACTGGCTGGTATCCCCGTGCTCAATAACTAGCAGACAAGATGCATATTGTGACGATGCAAAGAGATCAGTACTTTGGTGTTATCAATATTGCCAAGTGTCCTTGTCCAAATACCTCATGAGAAGACAGACTGAAATCGAGTGAGATTATATAAGCTAGACAAAAGTTTGGGCAGCAGTAGCACGATAGAATAGATAAGACTGGTGTAGACAAGAGACAAACACAGAAGTACATGGAAGAGAGGAGCAGGCAAGATAAGGTTAAGAGCGATCAATTCTAAGTTTTATGTTTATCAGGATTTACATTTAAGGTGATACTTGATTCATGGAGCTGAGGGCCCTGGAGCTGCTTAAGTCCCTGTGTTTTCTTAGGTTGCTAATGCCTGAGAACTGCCCCTGCAATTGAGGTACAGTGACGTAAAGTTCTTGCACGTAGACGTTATTGCCAATTGCCATCATACTGTCTCACCTTCCCTGCAGGTCTGGTGAAGGATGTGGCACGACCGACCTACTGGGTGCCCGACCACGAGATCACTTCCTGCCAGGATTGCAACAAGGACATGACCTCAGGACAGCACGCCAAGCACCACTGCCGTGCTTGTGGCAAGGGCTTCTGCAACGAGTGCTCGATGGCGCGCAGGCCGGTACCGTCGCGCGGGTGGGACCATCCTGTGCGGGTGTGCAACACCTGCAGCAAGTGCAAGGGAGAGCTCTGAGACTGCCATCCGCTCACCTACGATCCTTTGACTCCAAACGTCCTGACTTCTGGCCTTGCTTCTGCTCCTTCCCCTGTCCTAGTTCACTCACCTTCTTGTCACAGTTGGAAGTGGGGTGGAGAGGTTTGGATGCTTTGCCTATGTTAATGCAAATCGAGAATTACTGAGCGGGTAACTCCTTGTTTGATTTGCAATACTCTTAAACCTATATTTTCCCCATGTATAAATAAGTAAATCAGGGGAGTGAACGAGTTTGTAAATTAGGTGGCAAATATGGTTGCTTTGGCGTCAACTCCTTGGGAATGCATTCTTTGTGGTAGGTGTGGTGAAATAATTGCATGGTGGGTGTATTTGGGAGATTAGCATTTTTGTAATCAGGACCACAACTTTGCTTCTTGCAGGCCATCGACCGCTTGCTAAGGGCTGCAGTCGCACAATAGGAAGCACTGCAGGGACTTGAAAATCACACGCAGAAAGGGGACATCACTTCAAATTCAGGGAAGTACCACTCCTGTGATGGATCTCGTCTCTGTAGTCGGCAGGAAGCTTGTAATGCTTGCTTTTACAAAGAGGGCTTTCTGTAAAAAAAACTACATTTGCTCAGTTTGATCGGAGGGTAACTGACGATATGGGAACATGACAATGTCAGTGAGTGGCTAAACATTTCAAAAAAATCACCTAACTTTTACACTGCCACTGATACTAACAAGCTGCACTTCCTTGCCTCTTAACTGGTATGAAGTGACCTGCCTACTTTTGATCCAAAACTGCAGCTGAGTCGTGAGGTTGATGACGGTAATGGCATCGATTGCAATTTAAGCTCTTCCTGACCTTATTCATCACCTCTGCTCTGGCTTCTCTGTCTTGCCCATGCCCTTACGCCTCATGTTAACAATGTATCAGTACACATTTGTGACTGCGAGAGGATGAAGTTTCAGACCGTTTTGACACCAGCATAGTTGACATCTGTGTACATGTAAACAAGGAAACTATGATTATTTCTACAATCTGCACTCATCCTTGGCTCCAAATACTTAACAAAACTCTGGAATGCAATGGACCCATTTTTACTGCTGATGCAAATTGTATTTTCCTTATGCACATTTATCCTAAAGCCACTTCTATTAAGATATTCCTGAACTAAAAATTGCTTTTTATGGGGGGTATCAGACAGAGCGCCGTTTGTACCTCCCTCAGCTCCTGCAGTCAGTGATGGAGTTTTCCATGTCACTCCAGTTATTCACTGAACACTCACTTCTTCTGTCTTCCTATCCAGTTAAACCAGTGGCTGAAGCTTGGTGTGGAAGCATAACATTTTTACAATGAGTAATGCATAGAACAAGCCCTGTAGGAGACTGCTAAACATCCTGCTACCTAGCAAAGGCCGTGGATTTATCTTAAATGGATGTGTGTAGTATATCATGGGTGTGAATGTTGGCAGTCCCAACACCATTCTGCAGTGCTGTTCAAGTCCGAATGGAGATGCTCAGCTTGTGGTGAGTTGGACAAGACCAGCATATCATACATCCAGTCGCGATGGTTCACGGATGTGGAAAGTATATGAACCATAATACCAGCATTTGTTGTGTAACATCTGAATTGTGTCCACTTCTCTATAGTTCAAGCCATGTTTTGTAATGACCTGACATCACCTGTGCCCATTATGATTAACAGATGTATGATAGTACTGTTACCTTGGAAACATAAAAAAATCTGGTCTGGCCCATTGACCACCATGTATTGACCCACAAGTGGCTTTAAAACTGTTAATTAAGGCAGAATCGCTGATGTGGCTAATTCATAATGCTCTTCCTGAATAACATCCTACTCCCTTACGAACAGCTAACAAGACACTGATCTTGGCTCTAATATTTAAGCTGTTTTGGGAATTGGGAGTAAATCTCTGGGTTGCTTGACCTCGAGTAACAGCATCCCTAGAAAACCTCAACGATTACATATCTCAAGCCTTCAGAACACGTACTCAGCATTGACCTTTGTCATCAACAATCAACTGTGATGGCATAAGTGTGCTTTTGCACTTCTGTTTAGTCAGTAGCTCCTACCCACAAGCCCAAGCACCACAAGCCATGGAGAATGACTGCCATCTATAACATTGTCTGAAAACAGTCCTGCGACCTGGTTCCAACAGCTCTTAAGTGGTGTAAAAATAAAACAAGGACCATATTAGAGCAGCTCATTTGAAGATTGTTGGAGTAGCTTGTCATGGTTTGTCTGTCTTGCTGTCTGTCACGATTTGACACTTTAGCAGCTTTGCAGTAACTAGCTCGTGGAAGATGTTACATCGGCTTGAGATGTTTCATGGATTGGGTGCTCTTGTATTAGGTGTGACTGGTTTCGTAAGGAAACTAACACTTGGTGCTGTTGTCTGATTATCAGTTTTCTGAGTGTGACTTCATCTATCAAGGACCCCATTCATGGATATCGGCGCTTTTTTTTAGATTGGTCGCAAGTGTGATCATCGTAGTCGAACATCAGCACCGCTACTATGTTACGCACGTCGTTGTCATTGTGTGTCGTCAGTTATGGTAACCCTATAAGCAAATCGTACGTTTTGGAAGCGATCTCATTATTTGCTTTGTTGAGGAGGCAAGGGGGGTTTGATGGCTGTGATTTTGTAATATAATTGTAGTATATATTAGCCTACATGAGGATGTACTTACTATATACATTGCATTATACTGTCCTTTTCAGGTGAAATACAATAAGATGCAAATGTTAAAGATATAATTGCTATACAAAAATTTAAGTTAATGGTTATGTGGTATGAAAACGAGAACCCAGAATAAGTGGTAAATAAAACGCACCTTGCATTTCTAGTGCTTTAGATTTCCCTTTCACGTGAGTTTTGTTGGGCAGAAAGGCACATGTTTAATTGGTTAAATATATTTAAATGAATAACCTCATCGAGTATATTTTGGACCTGATGTTTGTGACTTGGATTTAAAATGTACCTCCTTAAGTTTTCACAAGAATCATAATTCACACTGGCTTTCCAGTGATTATACTTTTCTGCCATCTTCATCCTAGAATAGCATTCATCAGTGCAGCAAAGGTGATATGGATTTCTTAGGGATTTGGTTTAAGTGATCATGACAGCAATGCCTAGATTACATTGAGCATGCCCTTCATGCCAAATTGTGTATCTTTTTTTATTTAAAAACTTTACTGTCCTTTCAAAATGTAACCTATTTTAGTGCTTACATATTCATCGACAAATAAAGCCTCTCAACATTAAACTTTCAATATTTTAAGACCCCCATAAACATGGTTTAGTAAACTAACCTACAGCTCTGCACTTCCATCATCTTAATCTTTGTCAACTGTTATTACTTTGTCATTTAGATCAAACTTTGTTGATAGGCATGCATTAAAAATTAAGATACAGACTAAATTCTGGATTCACTGCCAGGTCTTTTGATCTGTGGGTCACCAGCTGTGTGTTTTTTTTATGAATTTGGATTATTGTTTCCACTACTTTTAGCTACCAACAGTTGACATCTGTGTTCAGAATAGGTACTGACATTGAGCACAGTGTCAGGTCATACATTCTTAACTTCTTTTACTCTGCTTTAGCAAACTAAGCAGTTTAATTTGCAACAAACTAATAAAACTTCAGATGCACTATTATACAATTTTAAGCTTTTGTCAAAGTGATATTTTACAAGTTAGTTTATCACTTCCAAGTGAAAAATAAAATCACAAACTACAGTGTGTGTCTGTCTTTTCCTCCTAGTCATGTAACGTAAGAATGTATTCTTTGAACACTAGTTACGTAAATTTCCACGGCTGAATTTTTACAGGCTGAGTCGACCGGAGGGGTATTTTGTTAACAAAAATGTATACAGAAGCCTAAAGGGTGGGCCATACACGTTACAATGCATTAGCACACACCCTATATTGAAAATCTATTTAACATGTGCAGAAATTGTCACCCTCGAAATTATTTTATAACTTCCACACAACTCCCAAGTGAGGCACATATATGGTGATAATCTACACCTTGTCAGAGGATTTGTCCAAGATATGTATTGATGCGTGCGATGTTAATCACCCTGGATAACGGTGTCTGCTAAATGATAACGTTAAAAGACGAAAAGCTGAGGGAGACTGAAGATGAGATTCATTTGTGGCCAGGAATAGAATTTAAAAGTTTGCTTTGACTTGGGATCAAATTCAGACAGCTAAGACCAGTGTGCAATACGCTATCGATTACGCCCCCACTCTATGCCCACAAAACAGCTACTCGTTTTCCGGGATGGCTTTGAAAAGAGAATAGTTCGGTGGAGGGTTCGTTGAACCACCGGACCGTGCATGGTTCTGTCTTACCGCCTGCGCCGACCACGGCGAGTTGTCGCGTCAGTAGCTGTAGTGGAAGAGGTGGGAACCAGCGGCCATGAGCAGACCGGGTGCCCCGCAGAGCTTGCCCAGACCCGACGTCAGCGCCACATTCGGGGGGGCGGTGTCAGCGTGGGGCACGGGACATGGGATGGTGCGGAGGAGGAGGCCATCGCGTAGGCGCCACAAGCGCGTCGAGTGGTCCTGTCCGACTGGATGGGTAGCCACAGCGGCATCGGCAGAAAGGGGCGACAAGAGTGAGGAGCAGAACAGTAGACGCAACAGCCAGTATAATAAAGGTGTAAAGCATTCACCCACATGTTCTCAATCTACACAATCCTGCACGGAGTTGCTGTCAGCTCAGAGCCTATCCCAGTAGACACAGGGCACAAGGCAGGGCTGTACCAAGGATGGGACATCAGTCCATCGCAAGGCACTGAGGGATAAATTTAGTCAGGTTAATTCAACTAGGCAGCATGTCTTTGAAATGTGGGGGCAACCAGAGAACCCAGTAAAAACGCAGACACGGGAAGAACATGCAAACTGCCGCAGAATGGCGCCCGAGTTTGAAATAGAATTTGGAACCTGTTTGCTGTGAGGTAGCAGTGCTACTCTTCGCCACTTTGCCACCCAGTGTATAAGCGATGGGAAATGAATGTGTAATTGGAGGCAACAGTAAAGTGGAGGCGTACAAGCAACAGGCAATAAATGTTATCAAGGCAACCATAGAGGGGAGAATACCAGTAGCAACAAGATGGATCGGCAGCAGAAAATGTAAGTGATAGGTGACAGATATACGAGTACAGCCATAAAGAATTCAGCAAGAGAGTGAGTTGTGATAACAGCTGTGCACACGCAATATGAACAGTAATGGAAAACACAAATCTCAGCGAAGGACTACATTTGTTGGAAGAAGTACTGTTAACAGGCAACGACTAAGGCTGGGCAGAGCATGACGGGGTGGTGTTAGCACCACGCTGGACTGTGGGTCCCCCCAGTTCCGATGTTTACGCCGCACCAGGACTCATTTAAGGCCGAGTCGACCCACGGTAGGCACAAAAATACATCAGGTACTACGCACCACTGACATTTACGATGGCTGGGAAGTGAACGTAAGTGTACGGCACTGTCACACAGCGTACTAATCCCGTGGCCCAAAAGGACACCAGTGCACTCGAAAACGGTGAATAACGATGAGTGTCCAGCAGGTAGCGCCTCCCCAGAAGCCGGTGCAGCTGTTCACGCAACGCAACCCACAAAAGTGCAATGTTCTCACCGTACAATCTGTTACGACCTGTGCACCATGCCTGCAGAGTGCATCGCACAGTCCCCTGGCACCCATGAACAATTGCCTGTTTCAAAGGCAACTTTAGAACTGCTGTGAGCTGCAAGTGTTTTCATTTTACACAAATAAAACATGACATCCCTTACCACTGGGCACAGTTATGCAACACTAGACTCTGTTGGAATGTTGTGAACACTACAAATCAAAACTAAGCACTCCATGCCCTGCATGAGTAACGTCTCTCAAGTGTATGCCACACTGGAGAATGCCATACGGCTAAGTGCTCCACGTGAGTGTGTACCGGCCACAATGAAGTTCTCGTCTTCGCTGACGCGCAGAGGAAGGATGGTGTGCTCGTTGTGATGACCGTCGTACTGAAGTACGGCTCTCTGCGTCCGCACGTCCCACAGTTTAATCTGAACGTACGGGTGAGGAGGGTTAGGGTTTAACAGAGCACGAAGCACCCATGAGCCTCCCGAGCTGAATGTGTCTTGCATTCCATAGGCCACCCAGCACCAGACACAAATACCGCTGAAATGTAAAGTTAACCACCAATCCCACTGAGCCACCCATACCGCTGACTCATTCATCCCTTTTAATCACTCCTCCCTTTGAGCCACCCATCCCAAGCCAACATTCCCTCTGAGCCACCACTAACCGCCCTAAGTCAGCCATCTGTCTCAGCCACCTATTCCTCTCTACCAACCATCCTTGTTAGCCACCCATTCCTTTGAGCCACCTGTCCCTCTCAACCTCCACGGCCACTCGTTTCTGCAAACTGGACTACGTCTGTGAAGCACAGCACCCCAGGGACAGCCTTGTCGTATAAGAATTTCACTTAAAACACATGCACCAATGGTTTCAACCGAAAACAAAATTCCGCCTTTTCACCATAACTTTGCTCTCCATTTGCGGTGTACGCAGCGCACCTTTCCAGCCATGTCACTGGCAAGCAGGTAGTTCTCGTCGGCGAGTGTGTGCAGGGCCACGATGGCCAACTCGTGCCTGAGCAGCGACCGTCGCTGCCGAGAGCTGAACGGCCCCGGGTGCTCCCGCAGGTCCACCCGCCACACCTCGCCCGACCGGCAGCCACAGTACAGCAGCGGGCTCTACTGGGCAGAGGCGGCACACAGCCCGCACACCTGAAATAAATGCTGCTTAACATGTTATTAATAATTTATTGCATTCATACTGCAGCAGAGAACCACAGAGCAGTAGAGGGGAAACAGCAAGGTGGTCAGTGGGCAACAACCTGCCAGACATTGACTCCTACAACGGGTAAATGTGTCTTTCTGTTGTGAGAGGAAGCTGGGGAACCCAGAGGGAACCCACAGAGAACAGGGGGAGTACACACAAACTCAGAACAGAAAAGCATTCAAGCCAGAAATTGAACAGTCTCAGGCAGGACCTTGATTCTGACACATTGATGTTACTAACGGGGTGGCATGGTGGCCCAGTGGGTAGTGCTGTCGCCTCACAGCAAGAAGGTCCCAGGTTCAAATCTCGGCTCGGCTGCCTTTCTGTGTGGAGTTTGCATGTTCTCCCCGTGTGCGCGTGGGTTTTCGCCGGGCACTCCGGTTTCCTCCCACAGTCCAAAAAACATGCTACCGCATAGGTTAATTGGCTTGCAGACTAAATTGCCTACAGTGCCCGGTGATGGACTGGCGTCCCATCGTGGGTATATTCATGCCTTGCACCCTGTCTGCCAAGATAGGTTCCAGCTCACCGCGACCCCGTACAGGACTAAGCGGTTCCTGACAATGAGATGAGATGTTACTAATGCGCTGCCGTGCAGCATTTACGCACTGGGACAGAACCCCGCGTTGCTTAGTTTCAAGATAGCATCGATTCATTTACTGGGTTACGTCTTGCTTTCATTCACCAACTTATCGAGGTTTAATTAATGAACATCTATGATGATCCTTTATTTAACAAATGTAAAAAATACGTGTGTGTGTTTGTGCATGCATGCACGTACACACACATACCAAGGTGCACCTGGCTTGGCACAAGCACCGTGGTGATGTCACCACCACTTATTGGTGAATGGTGGTGGTTGTTGTGGCCATGCACACACCTGCTCTGCAAAGGCCTGGGACAAGACATCGCTGTGTGTTTGGATGACCTGCTGGTGCCTGGTAAGGACATCCATCACCACCACCTTCCCCGAGCAAGCTGGAGGGGGTGAACAAACAGCGAGATCCACCTTCAGTCTGAACAAAAAGCTCCCTCGAGTCGACCGCTGTATGCCAGGTCTTTAGCTGAGAGCCTCCATCGTGACGATCTTGAGCTTTCGTCTCAATTTCATGGTCTGGATCCCATCCTTCAAGTTATTGGAGAAATTTCCTTTTTATTCCTCTGGGCCCAATTACAAATATTCTTCCTGAACTTCCATAATCAAGCTATGATCCCTGAGGATATGCACCCCTCCCCCGCAATATCCAGCTCTTGTTATCGAGATTGTTGTATTTAGAGTTCGCTGCTCCTGAACCTGTTCTGAATGCTCTCAGCTCTTTTTCTCTCCAATGAATCTCCTCGCTCCGATGACACAACACACATCAAGACTTTCCAGCGTTTGTCAGTCTTCCTTTCCCAGGGTTTAAGTTTCTGTAGCGAGCACCTATTATTCACAAGGCACATGAGGTGTAGGGACAAGCACCACTTATCCTCAGCCAAGCTGCTCACACGGCTGCATCACCTACAAATGCTGCAGCAGCAGCAGCAAATACTCTACTTGGGCCGATTCAACCTTGGGGAAACCCTATCTGAGGATAAGTATACAATTCAGACATGTTCTAAAACAGGTGAACCGTAAATGTTATCTAGAAAATTTTGATTAGGCACTGGTTATTTCAAGCTTTATTAGGATCAACTGGCCTTGACGGTGGCCTGCGGCCAGCAAGGTCAGATCAATGCTAACCGGTAGATGGCCAATGTTGCAATCAGCTTCAAGCCGAGAGAACAAACTACAGCTGATTGGCTGGGTCCTGTGCAGAGTTATCACATTCGACAACCAGGGTATAATATATAAATACATTAAACGAAATGAATTGAATGCATTGGCAAACCATTTAAATAACTACAAGCTACTATATACACCATCTCGGCTGGTTGTGATGTCAACCAATGAGAGGCCAATAAATTATCGGTGATCTTATACATGCCTAGCCCTATTACAAATATAGATCCTCCCCCATTAACCCGGGTATCGGAGAGTTGAATGCGTAGCGTTCTGTTAACGTAAAAGAGCTGCAGGCATAGCGTCACGCTGACGGTTTGAGGTCACCTGCACTGAAGCAGTGCTTGTGTCGAGGATTCCGGCCATACGCGCAGCTAAACGTCACAACAGGGTAGCTGAAGATGGCATCATTTCCTGCATAGCCAGACAGCATCCTCGCATTATCATTTGTCTATTACATTTACCAGGCAGCGGCATTACGGGGCATCAAGACGATTTTTTGAAGGGCTTGCTTCACATGATCATTGCTTGATTGCTTTTTGAGTGTTACGTGTGTGTGGAAGGAAACCCAAGAGTCTGGCAGGTGACTTACTTTGCACAAAAAAAGCCTGGCTACTTCAGTTTCCTTGCACTTGCTGGAATACCATCAGTAATGAACTGACGAAGCATCTCAAGCATGACCCTTCTGAATAAAAGCGGACAGCCATTCGACACTGTGATGTCAATAGGGCACAACGTGCTCACAGCAAGAAGGACCCATGTTTGATTCCCGGCACATGAGCCTTTGTGTGGAACTTTCATGTTCTTCCTGTGTGCGCGGGTCTTGAGGGTACACAAGTATCCTCCCATAGTTCACAGACATGTTACCTGTGTTAATTGGTCTTAATAAATCATCCTCATTGCCCTGCGATGGATTGTGTCCCAACTGGGGAACAACTCTGCCTTTCCACTCTGTGTCTGCCGGGATAGGCGCCAGCCCTCTATGACCCTGCATACGATTAAGCGGGTACTGATAGATGAGGATGAATTCTGAGAAAACACTCCTAAATATAAACATCGTGCAAACATTCTGGAAGATCCCATCTCATCTCATGGTCAGAAATCGCTTAGTCCTGTACAGGGTCGCGGTGAGCCAGAGCCTATCCCGGCACAGGGCACAAGGTACGGATATACCCACGATGGGGCACCAGTCCATCACCGGGCACTGAGGGCAATTTAGTCTGCAAGCCAACTAACCTATGCAGCAGCATGTTTTTTGACTGGGAGTAAACCGGAGTGCCCGGCAAAATCCCACGCGGACACCGGGAGAACAGGCAAACTCCATACACAAAGGCACCCGAGCCGAGATTTAAACCCGGGACCTTCTTGCTGTGAAGCGACAGCGCTACCCACTGGGCTACCGTGTCGCCCACATTCTGGAAGTTCACGGGGTTCACTTGGTACAAGCAGAATCAAAGAAGCTAGACAAAACGGCGCAGTACCTGAGTTTTCTCTGGTGAAATACGAGGCAGGCAGCAGGTCCACTGACCCTTGCGTCATGCCGTTACTTGTCATTTGATTCTGAGAAATGCTGAACGGCACGGAAAAAGGTCAAGGAAGCAAATGTACGTGGCATGAATGGCAGAATGGCCCCAACCGATGGGGGAGGAGGGGCGTGAATGACAGTAGTTAAGAGGCATTTCACCATGCAGTACTCTTTTTGGTTCTGCAGTTAAAAGTAGCATAGAAACATTTTTAAAACACATCAACAGAAGAGCGTGACGCTGAACTCAAACATCTTTTAATAAACCAGGGTGAGTTCGATGACTTTAAATATTGTAATTCACGTACCTGTCAATAGGTCACAAAGGCACCCTGCCCCCAAAGCATCTGCCATCATCCAGTCATACAAGCTGACATCGGTCTCTCCATCGCCGAGGTAGATTACCTCTTAGGCGCATTCCCTCTTCTGCCACTCAAGTTATTCTCATCTACTTACCATCATCCTCTGAGACGATGTGTCCAGCCCAATCCCACTAAGTTTTATTAACAAGCAAAGATACACCTTTATCCTGTACGAGCGAGAGAACAGCGCTGCGCTCGATAGCGATTATGCCATTGTAATCCCAAGCGCTCATCCATCTATGCTTCTTTGTGAACTTGCTCCAGAGTGTTTGTCAGTGTCAATGTTCCTGATCCACATGGAACAGTAGGTAAAACGAACTTGTGAAAAATGTCTAATTTAGATACTTTACAACGGTTTAAATGGAAAACTGCTTTGCCTTATAAATAAATGTTAGTAAACCTCACTGAAACAACATGCACTCTTGTTTTTGTTTAAAAGCAGGGCTAAAACCCCAGTGACCTAGGTTCCACGATTGCATGACTCGGCAATGACCCACCTAACTGCTCATGCACCACTTCTCAACAGTAACTGGAAACTGGAGCACGTAAGCAGAGGGATGATAGGGATTTCTGGGTATTGCACGCATTCTCTTATGTAAGACTATACTTATATCGGAAACCCGATCATTCAACTCCAGTTCTTTCCGAACAATGTGACTTATGTGTCAAGATCATGTACAAAATGGAACTCCGAGGTAAAAGGTATAAAGCGTGCAGTCATTCCAATTGAGTTTAAATTTACCCTGGAAACAATGCTCTCTGCTGAATGAACTGCGCACGGTAGGTGCGGCATTCTCTGAAACTGGTGGAGCCACAGTGTGACTGCAGTCACAAATATCAAACCACGGACTGACACACAGTAACAACACTGTCAAATTCGATCATTATCCGGAAACATTTTGGTTATTCTCTTCGAAAAGCTGCTCTCTCGGGCCACGTCGATCGCTTCCGCTGTCCCGAGAGAGCAGCTTTTCGAAGCAATCATCACGCAGAGCCGTGAAAACCCATATCATTACATTTGAGTTATTCATCAAGCTGCCTCTGAAGATATACACTGGTACATCAATCTCAACGCATGCATATTAACATTGCCGATAACGTCCTCGCCACACAAAAGCATCCCAGTGCAGCATTCTAAACCAAGTTTTTTTTTATGATATAACCGACACCATTTCTACCCGTGCTAAAATTTCAACACTAAGTAACAATATCGTGTGCAGTGACTAAGTGATCGCCACTCAGTAATTACACTCCGTATTGGTAAAGGATACAGAATATGAGAATCCTTCCCGCTGAACGATGCCCAACTCATGGATGTCACCTGTTACGACAGACAGGCAGCCACACACGCGTACATATCAACACATATACACACCAATTAGAAATTATGTTTCTCAGCGTGACACACACAGTCTAAAGTGGTGAGAAAACGTTTGTGAACCCTTTAGAATTGACTGTTTCGAAAATGTGCTCAGATCTTCATCTACGTCCTAACAAGAGCGATAACCTGATTAAACACATAACGACATCAAATCTACATTGTCGTTCATTTATTGAGCAAAGGGGTCCAACATTCAAATTCTTTGTCGAAAAAGGATTGGGTAACCTTTACATTCAGTGACTGGTGGCACCCTCTTGAGCAGAAACTATTCCAACCAAACTGTTCATGCAACTATTGCTCAGTCCTGTACATCAGCTTGGAGGATTGTTTGTCCATTCCTCCTTACAGAACTGCTTCAACTTAAGTTATATTTGCAGACTCTCTTACATGAATTGCTCGCTTCAGGTTTTGCCACAACATCGCAATAGGGTTAATGTCTGGACTTGGCCATTCCAAAACGCGAAATCTCTTCTGCTTCAGCCATTATTACAGATTTACTTGTGTGTTTATGTTCGTTGTCTTGCTGCATGACCCACTTTCTGTTAAGATCCAGCTCACAGACGGATGCTCTGGCATTCTCCTGTATAATTTGCTGGTACAATCCAGAATTCATGGTTCCATTAATGATGGCAAGCCGTCTGGGTCCGGAGGCTGCAAATCAACCTCAAACCATGATACTTCCACCACCATGCTTCACAGTTGGGATGAGTTATTATGTTGGAGTGCAGTCTTTGGTTTTTGCAAAAATAATGTTTCCCACTTAAGCAAAAATTCCAATTTCGACACCTCCATCTACAGAACATCCTTCCAATAGCCTTCTGGATCATCCAGGTTTTTTTTGGCAAACTGAAATGGACGATAATGTTCTTCTTGGACAGCAGTGTTTTCCTCCTTGCTATCCGCTCACCCATACCATTATTGTTCAGTGTTTTCCTGATGGACTCATGAAAACTGACATCAGCCAATGGAATAGAGGCTTGCAGATCCTTACGTGTTACCCTAGGGTTCTTTATGACCTCTTGCATTATTCTACCCCTTGCTCTTAAAGTAATGTTCGTTGGATGACTGCTGCTGGACAATGGTGCTGACTTTTCTCCATTTGTACATTTGTGACCTTACAGTGGATTGGTGGAGCCCCACGTCTTTAGAAATGGTTCTGGAAGCCTTTCCAGACCGATAAGCATAAACAACTCTTTTTCTGAGGTCATCTGATATATTTTTTATTGGGGCAAGGCACGCTTCCACAAATGTGTGTTGAAGACCAATCTCCGACGGCGACGACCAAAGTTGTTTCCCATATAGGCCACGCACACCCAAACTGACTCCTGACTGTCATTCCATTGATGGAAACACGTAACTCTATTTAGCCCCTTAATTGAGCTGATTAACCTCGAGGTTTACATACTTTTTCCCACAAAGAAACTGAATGTTGGATCATTTTGCTTAATAAGTAAATGAGAGAGTAGTTGGTTCATCTGCTACTTGTTTAATCAGGTTCGTATTACCTATAATTAAGACTTAGATGAAGATCTATCCACATTTTAGGTCTAATATATGCAGAAATACAAAAAATTCCAAATGTTTCACAAACGTTTTCCACACCACTCTAGATAGGTATATATTAAACATCATGTAAAATCTTGGGCTGTTTTCCACTAAAACACACATGATAATATCGACTTGGAAGGTGATAACACTTTTGAGATAAAATCTCTCTTTTGTAACATGAGCCCCAATACATATTTTGGTCTCAACTGCAAGTTCCCAGGGTTTGCTATCACAACTGCTCCAGAATGCTGCAATGCAGTGGGCGGCGGGGTGGCACAGTGGTAACAGAAAGAATGGTCTTGCCCGAGCAGGTTCGATCCCTGCCTTTGGCACCTTTCTGTGTGGAGTTTGTGTATTCTCCCACTGTTCTGCGTTGGTTTTCCTCCAGTTTCTCTGGTTTCCTTCCACAACTTAAAAAAAACTCATTAATTGACCGATGACATCCTAATATATAGGAAGCAGTGTGTGGCAATGTGGCGCTGGCAAACCGCCTGGCTGCCTCCTCCGCCTCTCTGTGCTCTCCTCGCGCCTCTGAGGCGTTCTGTCAATTGAATAGATTCGACAGTGAATGAGCATGTGCGCGTTAAAAATGTAAAATTATTACTCTGTGGGAAACGAAGTACTCTTCGGATGATATTCCTACCTGCCAAGGAGAAGCCTTAAGAAGGCCGCAGACCTCGGTGTGGAGTTTACCCTTGTGACACGACAAGTCCAAGAGCCCGTACTTGTAGCCAGCGTCCTCGCTATACAGAGCGAACATGCGCTCTGATTTCGAGTCGACCTGCAGCCAACCACGGCACGTGCCACACCGCATCATACCAGCCACCGCAATCAGGATGGGAAATGTATTCATTTATCGAGTTACGAATAGATGGTAAAATCGATAAACAGCTGCACCGTGACCTAAAATTATCGTGTCCTGTACATCGCACCATGACCGTGCCTATATGTAATTTGTTACTTAGCTAGAAAATTGCCAATAAATCTCACGGAGGTTTTTTTTGCCAACTCCTTCAGTACAAAGAATCTGAACTAAACCTCATAAAATGGAACATGGGTCAGTAAATGTACTTGCAGTACCGCATAAAACACACACCACTTTGTTGATCAGCTGGATTAACACACAACCGAATCGTTCTAAAATGAACACACAACAGCATCCGGCGATGCCAGAATGAAGGCAACTCGAACCACCAGATTATGAAGCTCAACTCTAAAATCATCATTACTTTCCCTTCAATCCTGGGACAACTGTTCCTAATTGCTCCGTCTGCACGTAGCCTTTCAAGCGCGATTTTGTTGTTTAAGCCTATCATTTATCAAATTACACAAACGGTAATTAGATGGAGGTCCAACAGCCGTTACTCATGATCCCGGAGGCTGACTCACCGGGACCACTCCGTCACCAGTGACGTGGCAACCATACCTCCATCAGCATGAAGTTGCCCCTCACAGACCTCACCACGCGCCGTTGCATGCCCACAAGCCTCAGCTCATGCATCAACCTGCGTAGAAGCAATTACCAAACACATTAAAACGGCAGTTTGAAAGCACTGCATAACTGTATCGCTCAACAGGGTAATTAAGCAATAATAAACATAAAAAGTTAACATTTAATCATCCATGCCTATCACCGAATAAACCACAATGTGACCAAAACTTGTAACATGTTTGCAGCCAAGTAGGGTTGACCCTGGAGAGTGCTTGGACGGATTACCACCTTGCATAAAGAGACTGTCATCGAAAGGGCTGGCAGGGCAGGACAATGGGCAGCAGAGGGCAGTGCAGCAAAACCCATTGTCGTTCTCTATTTCTATGCTCTCACACCTACGTTCCCCATCTTCGTTAACCCCGTTGCTGACCAGCGTCGTGAAGCAATGGTCAGACCCACCCTCACAACCTGCACAGGTCTGGGGAGGAGGACCTCAACCAGCAGTGCATTGACAATAGTTCCCTTACAAGGTAAAACAGACCTGCTGTAGGATCGTGCCGAGTAGAAGCCAGCTCTTTGTCCTTTGAGCAGGCCAGTGACGGGCACTCCAGTTCGCGGGACCTTGCACGGCGAGAGATTAAGGCGCACCCAAGAGAACAGCAAACAGCAGTGACTTCGTACCCGGTGGAACCGTTCATATAACGGCGTGCGTTACGGTCGGCAAACAGCCGGCTGACAACGTGGCCATTATTTGCAAGTGGACTATAGGGGCAGCTCGATTGCGCTACAATATAATACTAGCCAGGTCTCTCATTAACACTGCATCATGTGAAACAGGCCAATGCATTAGGGCATTGCCAATTTTTCAGAGTGAACGGTTTCAACAAAGGATAGTGTATCATGACACGTAAGTGTTTAACGTGGTAATGCAATTTTAATGATAAAAGCCTGATTTATTTATTTATCCCACTTGTCTGCTATTCCCAATGCAGTCCCTCTGGAGGTAATTTCATTTAGACTCCTCTGAGCAAACAGAAACTGTTAAGTCTCAGATAACAATAGTCAGGCTTCTGCTAATATTCATTCAAAGCTTTAGTTTTTTTTTAAGTAAAAGAGTGCTACATTAATGATGATTCGTCAAACTGAAAGGATAATTTTTGCTGTGCTAAAAATGAATAAAATGTCAGTTTCTGTTGTACTCAGCAGTGTCACGTGAGCGAGTGAGTGTGTGAGGGAGTGAGAGCGGTTGAGCGAGTGAGCGTGTAAGTGGGTAGGCAGCCTCTCCTCACCCTGTGCGCGCTCTCATCCTGCTTGAGCAGCTGCAATCGCTGATGCTCTCTGTCCTGAGCGCGAATGCTCTCCATTGTCAGCGGGTTGCAGTTGTTGTGGCCAGGCAGTAGTCGGAAGTAACGATTCTTCTCCCGGTCAAAGTAGAAGCCTGGGAGTTCTGAAACGATCAAAAAGGAACGAAGATCAATTTCAATAGAATCAAGTTGGAAAAAATCGCATGTAATCATGCATTATATAACTCGTTTCCAAACGTATTTCTTTTAAGTCGTGTTTGATTAGTAGTACGGAAGCTGATGGGTAGCTTTCTGGCAAAGTGTAAATATAATTTAAATATTTAAGTGTTGGTATATTTATTTGCAAGTAATCATTTTTGCTCTGCCTTGTGTCTACATCTTTTTGGCAACTCCGAGATCAATATGGCCAGTTTTCAAGTGGGAGCATCCATAACAGCAGCACAATGCTAACGCTACAGGGTAGTTTGGTTATGTCAGCACAACAATAACATAACTGTAGTATTCTTCTGTTATTTAGTCTATTGTAGCTACCGGTGCTATACCTTAAAAATAACGACTAAAGAATAATTGATAAGCAGTCAAAAGATTGTATTGGTGCATGAATGTGCACTTTCCAGAGTGTAAGGGGGCAGGGTGGTGGCAGTGGTAACATCTGCGCCTCACAGCAAAAATGGTTCTTGCCCGAGCAGGTTCGATCTCTGCCTTGAGCACCTTTCTGTGTGGAGTTTGTGTATTCTCCTTCTGTTTTAAGTGGGCTTCCTCTGTGCTCTCCGGTTTCCTCCTACAACTTAAAAAAATGCTCATTAAATAATTGACCGATGACATCCTAATTTATAGTAAGCAGTGTGTGGCAATGTGGCGCCGGCAAACCGCCTGGCTGCCTCCTCCTCCTCCTCCTCTCTGTGCTTTCCTCGCGCCTCTGAGTCGTTCTCTGTCAAATGAATACCTTCGACAGTGACTGAATGTGCGTGTTATAAATGTAAAATTATTATTAATTATTATTATAAATGAGAAACCTATATGTTCATGACTACAAGTGTCTGTGGTGTGATATTCTATGGGTAGGGCCAGTCCCTGACTTGGTGCTCTACTCTGCCAACCTGGCGAGTCCTGAGAGCAGCTTTCATCACCTTGTCACATTACTCCGATGGGACAATGAAATGCATTAAGCGAAAATGAGTACAATCTTTATAAAATCAACCTAAAAACAAAATGTTTATAACCTTCACAGTGGAGTCATGGGTCATGTCAGCTTCCACCAAAGCTGTCACTTTGGACATGGCCGTATGAGTTTCTATACAAACCATCGGTCTGAAAAAGTCAAAACGTTTGCTAATAGAAGCTAACTTTATACACTGCAACTGAACATGTAGTAGCTTCCAGTTTATTCCACAATCCTCCAAGTCACCAACTAGAGTTTGAATTTGTATCGTGACCAGCATCAGTAATCAGGTGCTAGTTAGTTTAAAGGATAAAATTGAATAATTATAATTACACTTCTAGAGCGCTTTTCACCCGAGGGTCACAAATCGCTGCAGGAGCTGTGGAATGCACCTATGACCTAAAACATTATATCGCAATATACTTGGGATGAAATATGCTTGACATACAAAAAAAAAACCCTCTTTAATGCTATGCCAGTCAGAGGCAACCAAGATGTTTGTAACTCGTTTATGCAGAGACGCACTGGGATGTCTGCTCTATATTACCGTATAAGGCTGGCTTTACAAGTGGGTAACAACCAAAATATGCAGGAAATAAGGGGTTAACAAAAAGCCCACAGATTCAAAAACTCACTTGCTATATTGCCATATCCAACCAAACGATGCAGTAATCCAACAAAATTTCATAACCCTTCGACCTTTACAGCCAGAACAATGGATTAGAGGAGTATGCCTGCTTTCCACGATAAGCTCAATCCAAGACTGTGCATGTTCAGCCAGCATAGCCAGCAATGCTAACCAAATACAAGGGCCTTTTACCACTGCAGTTTAATTTTGAAAGTTATCGCTGTCTTCTCCCGACTCGCCCTGGGCATTCACCTGGTGCGTCATGCGTGTTGTCTGTTTGGGCTGACCGTGAGACGGTAGCTGCTGCAGACACATTCACCTCGTATGTTTCACTGCGTCGGTGTCTGCGTCTCCTCCTGATAAAAGAGAGGCCTTAATCATCCCTCCCACACACAATAGTCATACGCACGGACACTATAATAACCGCAATCACCCAAAAAGGTCAAGAGGCATCATGAAAATGTTGGAGAGTAGGTTAATAACGGATTTGGGAAATTATGTACATCATAAAAATCAATATCTTAGTCCATTACAAAAATAGCCCTCTCAAGTTAAATTAAGCAATTAAGAAAACTCTGGCCTGCTTTTGACATTGTCTGGTCTCATTAGCAGTTAGCCTTGCTAATCAAATACATGTGCTTCATCACGCGTGTAGTGGGGAGTGCCTCTGATAAGCAATGGGACTCAGATTGGTGCTTTTGTACAAGTTTATTTTGAAGCAACGTGATTTATGTGGCCTCACTAAAGCGGAGTTCATAAAATTGAAAATCTAACAGGGGTTCGAAAGTCAGGTTTAGTTCTACCCAGTCTTATGAGATCAATACAACATCCTATACATAACTTCAAATGTGGTTATAATATGTTCACATTTTTTTTGGAAGTGCAATTAGAGACTCCCACACACACCACTGCAACATGTAACAAGAGACCTTAATGACCTCTCACGTGGTTTAAATGTAAAGGTATTCAAGGATTTAATAAATACTTATATACTGATATAGCTTTCCCAAAAGAACAGCTTTGGAAGCAATCATCAAAGAGCTTTATACACAAGTGCAAATTTCCAAAATAGTGCACGAATTATTAGACGTCCTTTCAGGGCATAATTTTATCTGTTTTGGAGTCAGTGACCCAGAAAATGTCCCGCACACTTTACACATCCAGTACACCGTTCAGAACCGCTGCAGCTACAAGTCACGTACCTACTTACAATCTATCAATGGCCTGAGAGTTCTTGAAGAATAAAGCCACGTGTGTTATGTACATGGCTTCAATATTAATCTGTGGACCCGTGATTGTGATTATCACCTGCGGCCAGCATCTGGTGCCACCATGTGGCTGCAACTCCTGCCTCGGTGCCACCTTCCACTCATCTGTGCCGATTCAACGAAGACAATTGGGGTACAGTTTGTCATTCATGTACCATGTGGTTATTCACATTACAAAGACAGCAATACTGTATGTGTACGCTGCCAACTACGACGAAGTTGCAATCAAATTATTTGATTTTTAAATGGGTTTTCCCCACGCTAAGCACATAGTCCGAGTGTTCCTTTTCGAGCAATCACGAGGCCGTGCTCAGGCCGCATTCAAGGCCAACTGCGGAAATGCCCCATTGCGATGGCAGGGGCCAGGTTATCATTAAAAAAAACCCATTGAAAGCTTGAAAATAACAGCAGTGCTACAGCGAAACAATAAACGCCATTAGTTATAATGAAGACACATGTATGTTTAAAACTGTGGTTTTATATACTGTTATTAAATTCTTCACAACAAATCTTATTCATCGCGTCGTGAAAATCTCCACCGATTGAGAGGTTCTTCTCGTGGAGGCTCGGTGCGAAAGAATCGCTTAACACTGCGGGTTGCGTCTCCCTCGCTTGAATCAGTGTTAAGCGACTTTTCTAACACTGCGGGTTGTGTCTCCCTCGCTAGAGTCACTGTTAAGCGACTTTACTAACACTGCGGGTTGCGTTTCCCTCGCTTGAATCAATGTTAAGCGACCTTACTAACACTGCGGGTTGCGTCTCCCTCGCTTGAATCAGTGTTAAGCGACTTTTCTAACACTGCGGGTTGCGTCTCCCTCGCTTGAGTCAGTGTTAAGCGACTTTACTAACACTGCGGGTTGGTCTCTGGGAACACACTGAATGAAGTAGAATTTCAAGTGCCTAACATTGTAATGATTTAATGTTTAATTAATCGGTTCGACCAGGCTCAGTGGGTGATTTCTGCCGTAATTAACGTCCATTTAAATCACAACGCGGCCTGGCCTCGTGTGAGTTTACAGAATGTGCACAGTAAACGAACGCATTTTAAATCAACGTGAAGCCCCTTCACACTGCTCACTCCACGTCTGGCGATAATGGCAAAGGCCTTCGTCTCCTCGTCCTCCTCCTACTCTCTCCTCGGTACCGGGGTCGGTTCGAGCGAGCGCCTCCACTACAGTGTACTTGGCCTACTCTTCCACGTTGGACTCCACACATCGCCTCCAAGCGGCCGCTCGCTACCAACTGCTGGGATGACGCACGGAACGTCGGCGAACGTCGGCGCGCTTTAACCGCGTTACAACATCGCGCTATTAATGTTTAATTAAATTTAATTTAAATAAAAAAACCCCCCACGGACTCCTCACCGTGACGGCGAGAGCGGCCGCTTGCCGCCACGCTGCTCCAACGACGAGAGTCGTGATTTGCTGACGCGCGGCCAATCAGCGGCCGCCTTGCTCAGCGGCTCGTGCGCGCGCTATAGCGGCCTCTAGCGGCCACGTGGGGAATCGTAACGATGCAGAGGCTGTCACGGCTCGATGAGCGATGATTGATGGCTTCGAAAAGAGCCGCTCTCTCGGGATAGCCGCGCCGATGGCTCCCCCGCGGCGACGCGGCTATCCCGAAAGAGCAGCTTTTAGAAGGCAATCATTGCTCTGTAATTTGAACATTGCGCTTGCAAGCTGTTCTTTAAACAATCAGCTGTTAATTGGGAGGCAGGGTAGTGTCAATGCATCTGCTGCTCACAGAAATAAAGCCATGCCGAGGCGGTTCGATTCCCACCTCGGGCGCCTTTTCGTGTGCGTTCTCTCCCCGTGTTCTGCGTTGGTTTCCTCTGGGTTTCCCACGGTTCTCCCATACCAAACAAAAAAACATCCATTCATTCATCGGCTGATAACATGGCAATACATAATCAGTGTCTGGCGGTTTGGCGCCAGCTGACCGTCTAGCTCCCTCCCCCCTCCCCTTTGTCCGGTTGCCTGCGAATCCCACTGCTTGTCCATGACAACACCTTAGGGCACCCAGGACAATTAGCCGTGTCGAGTGTTCACATTCTCTCTCACAAGGAGCGAGACGGAACACTTGACACGGCAAGCCCGAAAGAACAGCTGTGGAAAGCATTTCTCATCGAGCCGTGAGAAATTCACATCATTACACTATGGAATTTTCTACCGTGCAATTGTAATTTTAAACATTCTTAACACTTTATAGACTTTCCCAGCCAATAACGTGCATCATGATTGATGGAATTACGATTGATTGTTTTGGGGTTAGGGCACCGAATGATCTGGCCACATGCGTGTCGCAAGACCCTCCAGCACACGACATAATCAAAGGAATCATAAGGTCACCTAAAACTGTCACGAATCTTCAGTAAAATCCAGAAAGTTGGCGTAAAACCCAGAAAATAAAAATTCTTGTTCACGTGATAACTGAACGGTGCGTTGAACTCTTGTACACATAACAATTTGTCCACATCGTTACATCGTTTAATCTCCAAATCAATTTTGTATGTTAATTTTTGGCTGTGAAAACGCCTGCATATCGTTGGGTTTGGTGAATGTTTACACATACAGAAGAGGGAGGGGGGGTGTCTTGGGTGGGAGATATGAGGCCATCACTGCCCAGTCTCATTACTGAGGAACGGAGGTGTCAGTAAATCTCATGAAACTGCCCCCACCCCCCCAATACACACATCCCTTTGTGCTGCTGGGTGTGCATTTGGACATCAATGCCTCTGGGGAGCATCAATATTCCAACCTTCTCACAGATACAGCCCCGTGTCGTGTAAAATATTACTGCCTTGTCTTTGTTCCCTCTCTCCTTGTTAAAATGGAGGAAGAAAAAAAACATTCCACGGATTTTATTTCGGGGCAGTGTATCAGTGTGTCATGACCACACGTCATATTTGCCTTTAGAAAGATGCAAATGTTTGCTTAACCTGATAATACGGGAAATCCTACAAAAATGCGTGAATATAACCGGCCTTTTGTAAATTGTTCAAATACACCATATAAATACTCATGATGCCATGCTTTATATAGTACTATGAATAAACTGGTTCCTTTTGTGTTGTATGCCACATATAATTACACACATAAATCACTGTCCTCACATTAAAATCCTGGTTAAGAGCCGAAGTACATTATCTGTCATGCAAGAAAATCTAGCTAACCATATTTACATATATAAATAGATATGCAGTATAATTATGTGCACAGAATTAAAAAAAGGTTTTATTTTTAGAAATGTCAATATTGTTGGAATTCCTACATATACTGGAGACGGTATAATATAGATTCTGTTTTACATATAACGTGCATTGTAATAATAAGCATTAAAGCAACGAATAATAAAGGCTCTACTGTTTAGGATTTGTGTGAATAAGATTAATGTATGAATAAGGATGATGTAAATGAGACAATAAAATGAATAATGCATAATCTGCTAGATATTAATGCCTGTTTGAGATGCACAATGTAGATATTGTGTCAAGTTGATGGGACGAGTGCTATGTATGTGGAATGGGGGATAATACTGCCTCTTGTTCTATCACAGCATGATACCGACACGAAATAGATAATGGCTTGGGATCGAATTGAGGTTTATTTTCAAAATTAAACGGTTATTGAAATTAGCCAATCGAATTTACTTGATTAAGGACAGCTTATATCCTTACTCCAAGCTATACTAAAAAAATGCAGGTGGAGACTTGTTTTAGGCAGGGTAATGACACGTGTCCTCTGGTTACAAACTTTGATCAGTGCTGATAAAACCGTGGCATGCGATTGCGTTCTTATACCTAAATAAGAACAGCGCGTTGCTTTTGAGTCATTTGTTGCAAAGTCATTTCGCATCAGGGCACTGTCGGCAGAGGACAGCGAAACTATTCTATTGTACTTTACTACAGTCGCACGTCTATGCGCCTTATCTTTACTAACCTTTACCGACCAAGATTGTAAAGTGATCAAATAACGGCGACAACTAGCACAGAGCATGATGCCCTCATCCAGCAGTGGATTGATAAACGGGCTGGATTGCATTAACCATGGTACTGCCATTCCGCTATCTCTCCCAATCACATCACGCCATCACACCTCATCTCATCTCATTATCTGAAACCGCTTAATCCTATATAGGGTCACGGTGAGCCGGAGCCTATCCCGGAAACACAGGGCGTAAGGCAGGAATACACCCGACGACGGGACGCCGGTCCATCGCCGGGCATTGCGGGACAATCTTAGTCTGCGAGCCAATCAACCTATCCAGGAGCATGCTTTTGGACTGTGGGAGGAAACCGGAGTACCCGGCGAAAACCCACGCGGACACGGGGAGAGCATGCAAACTCCACACAGAAAGGCACCGGAGCCGAGAGACTCGAACCCGGGACCTTCTTGCTGTGAGGCGTCAGCGCTAACCACTGCGCCACCGCGCCGCCCCGCCATCACACAATTTTAACAAATATTACAGCCGTGGATTCACGAATAGTTCATGCTTGCATGCGATTGGATTGAAGTCGTGGGTTAACAGACTCACAGACAGGAAGAGTAATAACGTACGGTACAAAACCGGAATCCTACATCGAGTATAATTTTGGCAAAAAATGTATTTTAAATACGTTCTGTCCTGAACAATAGTATTTTAAAAGCTAAACTTGCCTGCGGTGTGTACGAAAAGGTTAATGTATAGGTTACACGATGTGATGTTTAAGGGCTAATTGCGTTCTGAGTTGAGCTGTCAGAACTGCGTGCCCAGAGGGATATGTAGACATGGGAAGCACTGGGCACATCTCTGAAATGTTTTGCGCTATACGAATCCGTCATCTGTTTCATGTTCACACAGCTGGAGAAGGTGTTTTTGGGTGCATGTGGCACAATGTGTGATATTTTGTAACATTGATTCATATTAAGTGATATTGTGTGGAGCAGAAGCATACTGGTTAATTGCGATGCACCCCGAAGCAGGCGTCCTGGTCCTGGGTTGCCACGGTTCGAATCAACCTTATATGAGTAGCTCGTGTGGTGTGTATAAACATCAGCAGTGGGGTGCTGGCCACCCACCCCCTAGTGTGTCGTCACAGCCTCACGAAGTTGCTTGCTAACACTGAGGTACTTGCTCGCACTTGGCTCAACGGCTTGTTAAAGGTTACAAAGGGGAAGTTTTGATTTTATTTATCAAAAGAGACAGTTGTGACACTTTGGTTGAGTGACTTCAGCTTTATTGACTGAAGTGTTACCTTTGTATTGCCCCCCATCAAACTATACATGTGTTTACACATACAGATATACACTTACACGTGTGCTTATGTGGCAATGACCCTTTTGAGTCAAACTGTCACAAGGCAGTATTGCATTTGCCAAGTGCATGATAACATACCACATCATATAGGCTGAATACATTTATCCTCTGCACATACATAACACTACAGTACTGTGGTTCTCATATATGAGTAAGGGCGTATAGATGTACGTATTATCCCATTGAGCCTGGCATGTTCGGTCCCTTTATGCAGGATAACTAAATGATCATGAAAGGCAAGGAACTGATACAATAGTTTGGCAGAAACCCGACCCAAAAAAGGCATCTATTGATGGAATATAGTGCCGCTCAATAATGTGGATGGTTGCCGTATGGTCAAAAGATCGACGGTCTCAACCGTGCGTCGGCTATCAAGTGCTGTGTTACGTACTCGTGTCTGTCATCTGCAGATCAAAGTGCTCAGCAAAACAACCGAAAGTAACGCGTCAGCGAGACCGCCCTGATAAACGCACACGTCCTTCTTAACACGCGTATACAGACGCTGCAGTAATAGTTAACCGATGGGGGGAGAACATTCATATTATTCATAAAGAGAAAGCCGATGGAACACTTATTGGATAAGATCAGTGCCTCGACACTGCCGAGATCCTGGCTTGACATCAAGCCGCTGACAGTGAGTGATTCCGCCAGATTCTCGAGTGTAGCGAGTTGACATCGTCAACAAAGATATTAAAGTGACTGCGCATTATTCCGGTTTGCACATATCCACGTGAGGTCCTGAAATTGGATTGCGGTCGCTTGGTCGACTCTTAGTTGAAAAGCGTAGGTGACGCAGTGCCTTTTGATATCTGAGTGAAATAGGTCCTTACAAGACATTAAAATTATCATTAGTATTGCAAATACATGTCCTGCGATCAGAGGTACTTCAACTAACCGTGATATGCCCCACATGTTGGAACTTAACTGATCATCCCTCCAAAGTAATGAGAGAAGCACTATTGCGTAGGGAATTCAGCAGTGCTATGGATAGGCTCGCCCCGGCTAAAGGAATGCAGAATTTCAACCCCTGGCTCAAGATGGTAAACGGGAGGCGACCAGTCCCCAGTGCTCACGAAGAGCAAGAAATTACTTTAAGTTGTATTTTCCTTTGTTTTTTACCCCAGACGTGGCAACTCTGATTCTGTATATGCCTATTCGGAGACTGGCTCCGGCTTTGGCAAAATATATATAAATATCTGACATCAGGTCAAGGCTACAAACAGCGATGATTAATATCCCAAGCTCAGCGGAGCAGGAAGAATTTTAACTTAACTATTGGCATTGCCATAAATTACCGAAAAGGGAGTGGCGAAACATATAAATAATCGATGAAGTACATCTTCTACATGATGTCTACGTCGTGTCATAAGATATTTATATACATGAGATTTGAGGCCTAGAAAATCCACTGTTCACACATTTAGTCTAGTACTGGAATCAGAATGCAGGAGCACCATCACGGTGGGATGAGATGGAGGCAGAGACCACGTTATAGGTGGTGGTGGTGGTGGTGGTAGCTTTCGATAATGTTCCATTAACTACAGAATGTGGGGATTTGTGTTGCTTAGAACCACGGTTGCCGATTAAATGGTGTACATTCGCCTGCATCCGTCTACTGATGAATAATTAAAAAGTAAGGCCTCCTGCTTCAAAGTTAATTACACTACTAAGAGAAACGCATCAGAGGAAGTATCTCAGAAAATCAGGTAAGAAATAGCTTCAAAGGGATTATTACTTTCACACAAAGTGTTCTTTTTTTTACTGTCAGTGTTGGTACAATATCGTTTGAGTAATTACGAGGCATCAGGTGGCCATGCAAGCAAACTGCGCCACCGCACCACACCTTGACAGTGGACTCGTGGCTTCTTACAAAAGGTCACGGCTCGAATCCCATACCCCGAGTGTAATAACCGGAACGACAGTGGACGTTAAACATCCCACGATGACATTCGCGAGAGCAGGCCATAGTGTGCCGAAATGAGGGTCCAAATGTGCCATGTGTAAAAGCACTCAATTGGTAAATACTTAGAAATGCTGCTCTCTCGGGACAGCAGCGTCGATCGCTCCCCCTCTCTCCATCGCGACGTTTCGCCTCCTCACACGTTCGAGGCATCTTCAGGCGCAGTGTGTGTGTGTGTCCTGTGTGTCACTCCGAAATAGGCGAAATGTCGCGATGGAGAGAGAGGGAGCGATCGACGCGGCTGTCCCGAGAGAGCAGCTTTTCCAAGGAATCATCATGCATCGAGTCGTGAAAACCTACATCATGACACAGTACCCAATTGGCATTATACATGTGAATCATTGCCCCCTACTGGCAGGCATGGTACCGCAAGTCACTCTTGCAAATGTTTTTTTCGTGTGTTTGTTTTTCACAGCAGCGCATAACAGTGACGAACCATTCTTCACGTGGAGTCAGTGCGAATGCGCTTTTCCATTATCACCCCTCTGCATGACGTTTAATATTTCTCTCCTATCCACCGCCTCACTCGAATGTGCACGCAATGTCCTCACCCCACTTGAGATAAGCTCTCAAACCCCAAACTTTCTGGATCACCTCTACGGCAGCTCACCATGTCAGTCACGTCTCGTGCGTATACCAATCGATGTCCGTTCGTCGGTACTTTGTCCCATTTCATCACCGGCTTTATTCCAATCGCTCTCTGGGCGTCATCCCACGTTGCGATGAAACCTTCTTCTGGGATTCTCACATGATATCGAGGAGAAACTGCTGAACCACTGCTGAAGTCAATTTCTCTCACCCGATAATCGCAACACCCCGGCCATGATCTCTAAAGAATGCTTTTACCGCATGCCAATCATCCAACCATGTATTCGTGTTAGAGCTGGGACAGTTTGAACCAAGTGAAGACCCAGAGATGACTTGAAAAGCACCGACTTAGTAGCTCCTCCTCAATGTCGAGATATTGATGAGTGAGGTTTGTGTTTACACGCGGTGTTCCTCTCACGGGCCAGGACGAGTAGGTCACTCACTTTAGTTTCAACAGCAGCAGTAGCGACTAAACACGCACAATGTCTGGTTGCATAGCCTTCGAATGCACATCGCTTCCCAAACATTCGCTCATTCATTGTCTCACCGCTTTAAAAGCTCGTGTAAAAACCTCGACAAGCAATAACATTATCCTAAATAAATATGTTCATTTTTACACTGCCTACCCATTTTATCCACCGACCATCGATACAGTGCTAATATTTAAATGTACAATTTAAAAAGTTATTTGACAAAAAAAACAGCTCTCTGTGTAAGCAGCTTTTAATTGACGAGCTGTAGCCATCCTTACGAAGCTGAACTCGCACTGGTCACCGTGCGAACACGAGCAGCGCGAAGATTCGACGATTAGCCGGGGGGAACCGGTGCCGAACAACTGCACAAGCTGAGCCCAGCTCGAACTGGTCCCGAAGCGGCCGAGGACTCCTGTGTGCACAGGCGTATGGCCGACGCGACAAGCTGAGCTCTAGCAGTGGTGCAAGACAGGTGACGGGGCACGTCATTGCTAAGACTGATGACCAGTCTTAGCGACCAATTTGAGCTCGCCGTCGTTTGGTTCTTCAAACGACAAAGTTGCTCTCTCTGGCTCGGTGCAAACGCTAATGGAAATAACTGCGAAAGCAGGAAAAGATTTACATTTGGGACCAACTGCTGGCATCTGTAGCATTGGCAGACACACCATTGGAGTGGGTCCCATGTCCTATTTCCATTTTGTGACAACGAAAAGAAAGCGTTTTAGTGTTAAAATATTACCACAGAAATGCAAATTGTGAAGAAGAAGGAAACACACTGGTGTTGAAGATATAGATATAGAGAGTGAGATTATGTGCTTGTCGTACTCTCTTGCTCGCTATCCGTGGTGTTCAGCACCTGGGGAATGTCTGATCAATACCTATGTTTGGGCGTGAGCGAGATGAAACACGCCAGTGAACCTCAACAGAAGGGCGTCCGCGTTAGAAACACAAAAACAAAAGAACACGATTGTGTTGAGCGTCCGGCAGACGGACGACACACGTGGACACGCGTGGTGATTGCATTCCGTTGTGTGGTTATGTACACTGCTTGGGATGACCTCTCGGGAGCTACGATCTCGGAATTTGTACAAAAGGAGGTCAACTTCTGACAGAGGTGCGCAATTGGAGATGGGTGCCGCGCGGTCATTCTGAGCCAACCACTGGAATATCAGTGCTTCAGTGCAGGAGTTTCGTGAAAACGCGACTGTGTACCTGGTCGGTCGATTATACCGCATGTAGCAATTACTCATATCCTGGTTCTATGTTTTTACGTTTGATTTGTGGAAAATATTATAAAATAAAAAACCCGACGATCGCAGAGGAAAGTTAGTGAATGCCGGTTTTCACCACTGCCCACGTCTTACAGGGGATCATGAGATTAAATCTGGCTATACTGGGAACTCATCAACACCTGGCATATACGGAACCATGACAGGCAATGATGATGGAGGGGGTTTCGTTTTCAGACCCACGTCAGGCTTGCATCTGGCAGAACGTTCCACTGGAAACTCTGTTCCGAGGAAATCTTCTCATCGATTCTATCTGCAGCGTGCATGTGTCGTGCAACTGACTCTGAGCAAATCTATAGCAAGGCTTCATTAAGCTACTGAATCTTAAACTCCCAACAATGATTCTTAGTAGACTCAGCATAGTTCGACGTATCTGCTAACTGGCACACAATGCATGTCCACTCGTTTGCCATCAGTCAAGAGCTTCTTGTGTAACCTTGAAATAATTGCTTGACAAATACGTATGGACCGGAGTGGGCTTAAGTGGAATGGAAATTGTGCATCAATCTCCAGTCTTTACAAGAGCTCCACGTGCTCTGTTAAACCCCCTCCCCCTGTTAGTGCAGAAAACTTGGTCTTGAAAATCGGGTCCCAAGAGCTTAATGGTGTCCACATTTCTGCACTGACCATTCTGGCACAAATCAGAAAGCGTGCTTGGTAGGACGGGAAATGTTTGGAAAGTTAGTCTTGGACGGCTCGTGCTGAGAGGCTGGTGCTTCTTGACGTGACCGGACGGTGTGTGGGAGGCATTTGGAACTCAGCGGCAGAGTGGCCTCTCCTGTCTTCCCAAGGAGGGCAGTCCATCCGCATCAGGACGACTGCACCAGACTGGTGAGTCTCTTGGAGGTCAAGGATTTCCCCTGAAAAACAAAGATGTTCCAGAGAAATGAGTCCGGTGCAATGGCGCGGGTTTGACATTTGGCATCCGACAACGCCGCTCACCTTCACACTCTGACTGCCCCTCTCGCCAGCACTCAATGCTCAGCGACTCCACGAGACGCGCGCACGCGTTGTTCAGCTAAGTCGGTCTTAACGAGAAGGACGATGGCGTCTGCAACCCAGCGGCGCAATGTCAAATCGTTGTTCAAGAAATGCACACGTCCATTTGTCCTACTGCCAGTGATGAGATCAGAAGTGAGATGGATTGTTGCCCGCGAGGACATGGGGAGGCCCTCATTCAGCAGTGTTTAGGACATGCGTGATGTTAAATATGTACTTTGCAATAACAAGGTTAAAAGACCACTACAACTCACTGTCCACAACGACCAGAGCACTATCGTAATATAAAAATGTAAGCTATGAAATTGGATATTTAATGTATGACAACCAACTGCAGTGTAAGAGCATTTGTATTTGTGTTGCCAACCAAATGAAGACTATTACTGGGCACGGTGAGCAGCGCTGCTGTCGTCTCACAACAAGAAGCGTCCCGGTTCGATTCCTGGCTCGGGTACTGTTCTCTGCGCAGTCTGCGTATTCTACCCGCGTCCGCGTAGGTTTTCACTAGGTAGTCCGGTTCCCTCCCACAGTCCAAAGACATGCTGCCTAGGTTAATTGTACTGACTAAATTGCACTCCTGTACCCTGGGATATTGTAGCTTACGTAACCCTCCCCGTCGGAGAACTGTTGAAAAGAGCAATGTAGCTCAAAGGATCCTTCCCGCATAAATACAATCTGACCAATGGCTTTGTACACAAGCAAGATATCATACACATTATACTGTACATTTATGAAAAATAAATTACAACAAAACTTGAGAATATCATTAAAAGAGTACGGTACATAAATAAGGCTTGTCTTTATTAAAATTAGCAATAAAAACATAATT
Organism: Mordacia mordax; assembly: GCA_036362905.1. NCBI lineage: Eukaryota > Metazoa > Chordata > Hyperoartia > Petromyzontiformes > Petromyzontidae > Mordacia > Mordacia mordax. The sequence goes on along the minus strand of JAZEWT010000010.1, from coordinate 469,543 downwards.
TTTTTTAAAGATCCTTGACTGTTGATAAATATATACTGTACATGACCACATGGTACGCTGCCCATATAGCAGTCACGTGGTGACAGGTGTGATGAGTGCCCTGGAAGAACGAGGACGTTGGGGTTTCATCTGCGGCGCTCATGGGGCTCTAGCAAGGTGCAGATGACGTCATCTGCGTTATAACGCATTGACGCGACTCTTTCAGTAACGCAAATTAAAACTCTCGCTCGGCAAAGCAGCGATGGACAAATCAACGCCGAGAACGATGACCGCACACTCACGTCACACTGACATTCGTAAGCAGTAATTACTTTTAGTGATGCAATGTGTATTCAGTCACCCAGAGAACGTCATTTGCTACACTCTCGAAGCGAGTTTGTGATCGTTCGCAACGGCGTGAGAGTCGCGAACTCGGTTTTAAACGAGGCCCTTTTCAATGCTCTTCTTTGGGTACAATCGCAAAATTAACATTAGCGAGATGCTCGGCGATTGTTAGTAATATAAAGCAAACGAGATGCTATACTGCAAAGCCTTGCACTCTGGTAACTTGTAAAAAAACACACACACACAATAACATGAATAAGATGAATAGAGGCATTAGCAAGAGGCATTTCTGTTCCCTGCTCTGACCTATTTAGCTCCGAACCAATTGAATTTCACATCACTGCTCCAGTCTACAAACCCTGCCGGTCTACTTAAAACCTATTTCTCGTATAAATAAATAAATAGGCTAAAACTTCTAATCCAGAGAAGCTTACTAGGCTGACCTGTCACTCCGGCCCTTTCCGCTCAGCAATTCCTCCTCCGCTCTGCATTAACTATGCAGTCACTCAAGTGAGCACATTCTACTTTAGCGGGATGGATGCAGTGACGGGGGAAGATTGATTGAACGGGCAAGCAGGCAGACAGAGAGCAATAATAAGTCCGATTTATAACGCGCATCATGCGTGCAGTGGGTAATTGGCACAAGTCATAGGCACGGAGTGAGGGGCAGGCAGCCAAACAGATAGAGATGACAGACAGGTCAGTGGGTAGCAGACAGATAAACAGATGGATGCATATTCGTTGTCATTTGTTAATCCCAACGCTGTACGGGTCAGAGTGGTTGGTCAATGTAAGCTTGTATTGATTAGTATTTTATGTGTTGCATATGCTCCTTTAGATGTTGCTAAAAAAAACTAGATTTTTCCCAAGCCACTATTGCACTGTTGCTCTGCTGTGTCCATTATTAATTTATTGTGCTGTGCAATCTTGAGCGCTACGGTTTATAGTTGGGGTTTCACCGTTGTACAAGTTGTTGTTGCGAGTTTGTCTAATTGTGCAATCTTGCTTGTTGCGGTTTTCTTTTATCATTGCAGGTAGCGTTTCATCCAAGCACATTTTGTTTCTGTCAGTAAGTTCATTTGCTCTTGGGTTCTATGGGTTGTTACGTTGGCTAGTTCTGTACCACAGGAATCCCGTGTCCAGAGCTAATCATACACATCTATGTGAAGGCGGGGGAGCACAGATTGAGAATAGTGCAGTACAACAATGCATGAGTCCGCACTGCCTTGTCCAGTGGCCCCTGTTGACAACGTGGTTCTCTAGCAGCACAGAGCAACAGTTTATTTTGAGTCCAAATTCTGACGAGAGTCGGGAGCAGTGCATGTGATTTAGTCGTAGGCAAGACATAGACACACACACCACTGCACGCGCACTTACACACATACACATGTACACACATATAAATAGGTGGAGTCATGAATAATGTTCATTCACTCGCTCGTTAGCAAAGATAATTAATAAGGGTTAGGTTAAAGGGATGCCTACTGTCTACTCCATGTCTGCATAAACACGCGCGATCGCTGCACAGAGGCCTCAGTTATTTCATGTTGTCTCAATTAATCCATTAGCTTTAATTCCAACAATTAGGCCAAGTCAGTCCCAATGATGTATGCTTCTAAAAGATGCTCTTTCGGGATGTCCAACGTTAACAAACTTGTTCGATTGAAAATGTCTCCACAGTCTGACTGAACACTGCGTTCACGAACTGTTCGAAACGGACTGCAAATCGGCCATCAAAGTACAAATCAAAGTACAAATGCTTGCTCTTGTCAAACGGGATGCATGAGAATGGAGGCGACTGAGTACTCATGTCTGGTTCTTTCACAAATATCTGAACCCAACTGCTGGTGCTAACGTCCGGGTTCCATCGTCGTTTTCGCGTCGAGCTGCAGTGCAGCTGGCGCTGAGTGCATTGAAATTGGCCATTAGGCATCTTGAAAAACGTCTGATACCCATAACAATGACGATTGAACGATTTATGGTTAATTATAACTTTAACGGCACATTTTCATTATTCGTGCCAGTATTTATCACTGAGCACACGCAGGTGTCCCGCTGGGTCTCGTGAATCCAATTGTCGTGTTGCCTCGCCCGTCTCACTATCGGTAAATCAAGTCATCAGAACACGATTCCTTTGTTTATATTTTGAGGCAGAGGCTTTGGAGGTATAGGTCTATTGTATACCAGGGTTTTGAATTAATTCGCCCATCATCCTATATCCCCCGAACCACGCAATTCAACATTATAACAGATTCATGGTCGTCTCATGAGTACCACCTTGTTTGTATTTATTCAAACTTTTCGATTCATTGACATGGTTTTGTCCTTTCTCTCGGCCTAAAGATAACATACCAAGCGCATGTATTCATAATAATGATCTCGTAATAACAATACACTTATAGTTATTTGTCAATCCACTGCTTGATGGAGGCCTCCCTCTACCCTGTTGTCAGTCATGGGGGTTGTTTTCCCACGTTTCACCACAATGGTCAGTGCGGGTTCGTGAAGAGAGAGCCCAGCACCAGTGCAGACTTCACTCTCCACGAAGAGAGAGCTCAGCACCAGTTCAGACTTCACTCTCCACTGATGTTAGCTGTGACCTCGAACTGAACTCGCTTCATCGAATTCATAGCGAGTGTGCAAAGCACCATGCCCCACCGCTCCATGCTATTTGCATATGTTTTGCAGAAATAATAGCTCATACAAATTTACGTTCACGATCACATAGACACATCGTGAACATGCGAATTGATTATAAATGATAAATCAATACATAATTATGTGCTTATTAAATACACCGAGAGCTACCGTGTATGATCAACGGCTGCGTTGCGAGTGTGGGAGTGGAAGGCACTAATGATCTCACGTTGTATATAAACAATACCCGACGTGATGGAGTCTCCTGTCTCCTATCTGATTTCCCACGAAACAATTATTTTTGGTGTTTTCATGGTCAAGGAATAGGTCAGAAGTGTTGTGACATTGATTTTTGTTTCTAATTTGACCAAGAACCCTTGAAGCCGGTTGTTGGGCACCGAGCCTGGGGCGTCGTGGAGCTTTAGAAGCTGGCGGATTTAGAGAAAAGCTTAAAATGTTGTCTCATGCGCAAGTGGTCTTCAACTGATCCCTAAAGTGGAAAAGAGCATTCGTTACATCACTTCGAGTTGGCAAGTGTGAATATGGCTTAAAACCCAAGCCTGCTGCTTGTGAATATAAATGTTAAAATATATATTTCAATAGGGTGGCACGGTGGCCCAGTGGGTAGTGCTGTCACCTCACAGCAAGAAGGTTCCGAGTTCGAATCTCGGCTCGGCTCGGGTGCCTTTCTGTGTGGCGTTTGGCATGTTTTCCCCATGTCCGCGTGGGTTTGCGCCGGGCCTTCCGGTTTCCTCCCACAGTCCAAAAACATGCTGCTGCATAGGTTAATTGGATCGCCGACTAAATTGCCCGCAATGCCTAGTGATGGACTGACGTCCCATCGCAGGGGTGTATCCCTGCCTTGTGCCCTGTGTCTGCCGGGATAGGCTCCGGCTCATCGCGACCCTGTACAGGACTAAGCAGTTTCTGACAATGAGATGAGAATTTATATTTCAATATATATATATTTTTTTACTGGCGATGGACCGGCGTCCCGTCGTCGGGTGTATTCCTGCCTTACGCCCTGTGTTTCCAGGATAGGCTCCGGCTTCACCGTGACCCTATATAGGATTAAGCGGTTTCAGATAATGAGATGAGATGAGATATATTTTTTTGAAAATAGCCAAATGTCACAAGCGGCACACAGCGGCACGCGCCCCATTAACGGAGCATCTGACTCGCGCATTGGGAGTATGAGAAGGCACAACTCCTCAAAGACAGGGCCTTGTCCCACTTTTACCGCCGCACTTGTGTGAATTTCTCAAACGAAGTTCTGCGATCTTCCTCAAAGTGAAACTCAACGTGAACTCAAACGAGACAGCAGCAGAGCCAGCAGCAGCAGCGGCGAGTGAAGCGGTCCAACAACAGCCGAGCATTGTCCGCAGGGAGGGCTTTGACCAGCTGCCCGATGTGCTAGCCTCACGTGGGAGCAACATTGTCGCAAACCAAAGCTGGGTCACATTAGGCTTCTATTGATGATTTCCGATGAAGGTTAAGGGCATTAATGCAGCAAACTCCCGGGTTCGATAGCAGACTCGAGCACCTCTCTCTGAGGAAGTTTACGCATTGGCTCTCTGTCAGGTTGCCTGGCCTCCCGTACACATAGAGGGCAGCACTTTAAGGACCATTAAAAAGATGCAATGTATAGAGTTTAGATAAAATATTTTCCTGCTCTTAGAGGTTTACCATAATAAATATGTCACTTGGTAAGAAAGTCAAATTGTGGTTCAATACTTGCAGACGTGCAAAAAAGGAAATGTTTTGCAAAATTCGAAACCAGAATTTGACCTGTTGGTTTCCATCCAATGAAATTTTGAAAATGCATGAATATGTAGGACTTTTCTGAATGTGTTAATTTAATGAGATGTGTATAACATGACAAACAGCAGCACATGCTAAATTGCATGTGTATCTGTAATCGGCATCTGCAATGTGCTGGTACTTGGCTGAAAATCGAGACTGAATTGTGCACACAACTGACCACTTCTACCCCCATGCTCTCAATCCCAATGGGCTGCGTGTCTACTGAATGCCACTGTATACTCTGGCAGCAGATTGGCGTAGTGGTAACACTTATCTCACAGCAAGGTGTGCCTGGGTTCGATTTCTGACTCGAGCACCTTTCTGTGTGGAGATTGTATGCACTCCCCTTATTCGCTATGGATTTCCTCTGACTTTTCCTGTCTCCTCGCATAACTAAACTAAAACTTACAACGTTGCTGGTATTGGTCAAGCATTCAAATCCTGAACAATTACCAGGAAAGGATTTAAATCACAAACACCATCCTACTCTCAAAGTTTGTAAGAACCCTTCTGAAATTAATATTCGGACTCGGTGAGTCCTTCCAGCTTAATAAATAAAACTGATAAAATAATCATAAAACTGGAGCATTTAAGGGTCATGTTGACTATTATCGATCCTCAAATCATCCCGATTATGCTTGATCTCATTCGATCTTATAAGCTGGTTGTTCCCGGGTGGTTGACATTGTGGCATCACGTGGCGTGGTGCAACAAACCCTATTGATCTACCACTGACAAAGAGCACCCAGCTTTAATAGACTTTTGGGGGCGAACGCCTGTAGCGAGCACCTACGAAGGCTGACAAATCACTTAACTTTCTGTGGGTGCCTTTGTCTTCCACTGTGATGGGTTTAGAGTGCAGCGGGCCACCACTCCCCACTATTGTTGTATTGCTGCACGATGCCACGACTGTTGTAGTGAAGACAAACATACTCCCACATTTACGTTCCTTGCATTCAGCAACCCACACCACATTCGAATAACGCTACGAAGGGGGGGGGGGCCCTCATCCAGTAGTGGAATGACAAAAGGGCTGTACACATACAGGATGGCTACACTCTCTTCAGTGCAGACATCGTCCCATTAGTGTTTAATAAAGTGCAGATGTGCCCCAACACGCTGTCATAAATATTCACAATCTTGTCTTCCATGCGATGTATTTTCACCTTGACTTTTCATTCTGAACTCAATAAATCCCCATTCCATTGCAGTCTGGCCGATGCCCAGACCATCTCTGCGGAGTAAGATATCACCGCTTCTAGAGGTGGACCTCTATACAAATGAATGGAAGGTATAAATTTATAATGTTTCCGCACGGTAAACCCTACATATTTTTTAATTGATGTCCAATTCCCGTGGCGCTATTAAACATCCCGCAGCCGCGAGTGCACTGGTGTGGCATCTCCTCAACTAACATCGTTCCCCTCTAACAAACCCACACTGAGCACCGAGCCTCTGTACCCACGTCACGTTCTGGACGAACCGCGGAATTTGCACGCACAAAAAAATTGTACTTTTATTATCATTGTTGTTTTACCTTCTTCTTGGCTTGCAGAAATTCCTGGTAAACGCTGGAGCGGAGGAAGCGTGCGTAGCTGTCACTTTTCATCAGCTTGTAAATGTGCTCCTGTCACGGGAGAACGAGGAACGCGTCATTGTTACGCTTAGAGGTTTGAATATTACGCGTGTTGTAAAATTGATGGGGTGAGAATCCAGTTAAGAAGCATTTTCACGAAAACAATAATAATAATAATTGCATTTCTACAGCGCTTTTCACCCGAGGGTCACAAAGTGCTGCACAGAGCTGCGGCAAAACGGCATGTCAACAATGATATAAGAACGGTAAATCAGCAACAATAACGGTTTTTTGGGAGGTTTTGTAACAGATCCGAGCTGTGGAGAGAACTGCATGTCAACAACATCAGGGCAGTTCAACTAAAGTCAAATCATAGCGATAAGTTATAGGACGTAAAATAAGCGATAAAAAATAATTCTTCAACAAACAAGGAAGGATTAAATGTTTCCGAGCAGGCGCAGGTCGGCAGAAAGCCATCATCCCAGCACGACGACAGTGAACTGCATCATCAGTCCTAGCCAGAGGGCTTGAAAGCCTTATGGAACAAGTGAGTCTTGAGACGAGAATTGAAGATGCCCAGGGACTCAGCTGATCGAATCTCCAGTGGAAGGGAGTTCCAGAGTCTGGGGGCAGCGTGCGAGAAGGCTCTGTCACCCATCGAATGGAGGTGCGATCTGAGCACATGCAGCAAACTGCCCGTATTGGAGGATCGAAGTTGTCATGTTGAGGAGGGTGCCTGAAGTAGGTCACAGATGTATGTCGGAGCAGCGCCAGTGAGAGCCTTGCAGGTGAGAAGGAGGATCTTGAATTCAATGCTATATTTTATCGGCAACCAATGGAGAGACATCAGTACTGGGGATATGTGATTGTGGATGGGTGTGCGAGTGTGGACTCGAGCAGAAGCATTCTGCACAGGTTGGAGACTATTGATTAGGTAGGCAAGGATTCCAGGGATTAGTACATTGCAGTAATCAATTCGTGAGCAGATGAAGATGTGTGTTATCTTCTCAGGATCAGCGGGTGACAGGATGTTGCACAGTCTGGCTATGTTTTTGAGATGGAAACAGGCTACCTTTGCCACCTTGTTGACGTGTGTCTCGAAGGTGAGTGAGGAATCAAGAGTCACACCTCGACTCCCGGGACTGCCTTAGCAACTTCAGTGGTCTGGTCGTCAAGCATCAATTGGATCGCTTCAGCCTTGGACAATTGGTGCGGGGTTCCAACAAAACAAAACTTCTGTTTCGTCGCCATTTAGTCGTAGGAATGCTGCACCGATGCCTGTCACCCAAGAGAATATTACGTTTGTGCGTGTTGCTTTTTTTTTCTTTAGATAAGTACTTTATTTGGACGAATTGCCATCGTGGGAAAACCAGAAAATCTATAATGTCTTTGTTTGTTGCCTAAGCTCGTTTGGTCCGTCATATCTGCAGTATCACCCTTTCCATTAACCTCACTGCAGTGATAGCATGTAATGTACATAGAGCTTGAACACTTGGTAAATAATCAAATCTGCGATGAATGATACCCTGCATAACATCATGAGCAATGACTCAGTACTGGCCCAATGTCTATTTTCATGCAGTTATTATATATTGTATATATGTTTATTATTACCAGAGTGAACACAGATGTCAGCCATTTGCAGTGGGAATTTATCTTTGACACCAGGGTCAATATTTACCGATCTTTATTCGGGAAAACCACTGGGTCTTTAAATGTCAACAGAGGTAGCAGGACCTGTCTTAAACATTTAATTTTAAAGATGCACTGAGATAATAAGGTGCTTCCATACGCTGCTATTTTGATGTAAGTTTCCACAGTATGCTGCTTATGGCCTTAATTTGTTCTCACTCGCAACACTTACCTGCAAATATTAATATATTTTGCAGAATACCATTAGCCTTGTGTGTATATATATGAATAATTTAGAAGTGAAAATACGTTTCAACTCAGACCATTAATAACTATGTCTAACAAGTGACATGCTTAACAAGTAATATGCTAGTGTGTAGGAAGAGACAATGATTCAACATAACAGTTTCCGCAGGTCAGCTCATTATGCGCACTACGGTATGCAACCCTGATGATGTTGTGCTGATATCTGCTGCAGGAAACGAGGGCGGTGATGCTGATGACGATGGGACAATCAGTGGTGACCATGAGACGAAGACTTCAACATTAGCGACGGTGAAAGCAATATCCACAACGATGATGATGATGATGATGACAATGTCAACAATGACGCTGTCGATGACGACGATGACAGCGTTGATGACAACAGCGATTCTCAATTTCGATCGCCTTACCTGCGCGTCCTCAAAGGTGTAACGGCCAGGTTCCTTGACGTTCTGCAGAGTCTTGTCGTAGCTCTTCGAGTCGAGGTTGATGGAGCTGGGCGCCCCCGACGCCAGGAACTCGCGCCAGATCTCCTGCACGCGTTCAGGGACCTCCCGCATGGGCCGGCATTTGAGGTCCTGGACCGCCAGCCAGAACCTGCGCGTGGACACACGAGCCAGGGCGCATGGCCGTAGCAGCGGCGCCATCGTGCTTGGTGCGTCCCAGCGTGGTGTGTCGAGCGTGTTTGAAACCTCATCTCATCTCATTATCTGAAACCGCTTAATCCTATATCGGGTCACGGTGGTGTTTGAAACCCTCTTGTTCATTTGGTCCTGCCACCTTGTAGCAGTGGGGAACGATGATTGCTACGCATGCTTCAATCCAGAAATTTGTGCAAAATTAATCACATTTTGAAAACGACGCTGCCACGCAATGGCCTACTCTTGTGAACGGCGGCACGGGACGACTTTTTTCAACAAATGGCGCACAGTATGTTTAATATGCACTGCAGTATTAACCAGGGCGGCCGCTGCATTGAACCGTAACCTCTGCAAGAAACAGCAAACGCGTTACTGCTAGGCCACATCACTGCCCTTTTCTGTGGCAAGGAAACTTTAAATGGGGATCAAATGAAAACAAACTTTAAACATTTGCACGGGAAAATTATTTGCGCAGGGCAGTCCAGTGTCCTGATTTCATCCCAGTTCAAGGCTTTGTTGCAATTGAAATGGGCAGAGCAGCAGGTGTAGAGTGGAAGCCTGACCTCCAATGCCCACTCTTACAGTTTCATCTTACATTGCATGTTTTACACCGAGAGGTGACGTGAATTTTAGACTGGGAGGTTATTTCTAGCATCTACCATGTGTCAAAAATGTGAAGAGAAAACATTATGTATGATTATTATCAACATCTGCTTAATCCTGTACAGGCTCACGGGGGGGCGGAGCCTATCCTTGCCGACGAAGGGCACAAAGCGGGGGAATGCCCAGGATGTAACGCCAGTACATCGCAGGGCATTGGGGGCAATTTACTCAGCAGGTAGCAGCCTGTCTTTTGACGGTGGGAGGAAAATGGAGTACCCGGTGAAAACTCACGAGGGCACGGGGAGAGAGACATATTTTTTACAAACCAACCTCGGCAGCCCAGCCGTTTGAATCGATCGGGTTGGCGACCATGCGCTGCTCGCGTGGCGCAACGCTCAGTGGCTTCCTGAGCCGCGCGCATTCCACACAGCCGAGCGCGGGAGCAGCGCTGAGTGTAATTGAGACGGATGGGGCCGGCGACCCCAATATTTTGACCCGTTAGCGAGGCACACATTTGCATGAATATATAATCACCAGCAACTTATCACGCCGTGCTGACAACGCTTGCACGTGTGGGAGAGACGAACGTTTTCCGCTGAAATATTCCCTTCCCGAGCAACGTCCCGCAACATCGCAAGATTAGGTTGGTGACATTTTTCAAGAGATGATAACTTTAATTACCGTTTGCACAGGAATGAAAAGCCTCAATAGTAGAATTATCTCTCAATCATTGCTCGGTTTGAAAAAAAGGGCAGGAACCCGATTTAAAGATTTAGAGAGAGACACGCTTGGAATTATACTGAGAGACAGAGAAAAGAACATGTGAATCAGAGAACATTTGCAGTTCAGAGGCATCGTATTTAACCACTTGCGTAAAATGACATGAGCTTGGGTCAGACGCGTCACACACGCGGCAGCAGGAGAGGGAATGCCTGAGAGGGTGCCCACTGATGGGAAGACGAGGGCGATGAGATGAACTCATGATTAATCAGATGGGCCAAGAGCATCAGCTTGAGAGAGAATGCTGCACAATGGGACCATGAGTGATAGCGACGGCTGGGGCAGGTCTACATGCAGCAGTGGGTAGATCATGGCTTCTGAGAAAAATGACACGAATTATGATTTATTGTTTTTGGGGCTGCTTGGAAAATGAGTTTCATTTCCTTTCACTAGATATTTATCGGGGTGGAGGGGGGGCTCCTACTTGCTGGAATCCAGCCTTGACTGTTGATGCGGCTCAGTGGTGCTGTGCCGGGATGTTGGCTCTCTTTGAACCCACGCCTGCTCGGGAACATTTGTTCCTTCCTTGTTTGTTGAAGTTTTTTTTTCTGCTTACTTTGTGTCCTATAGTTTGTCGCCGCTGTTTGACTTTCAGTTGAGCTGTTCTGATGTTGTTGTTGACATGGCGTTCTCTCCACAGCTCTGTATAAATGCGATAATTATTATTATTACCGCAGCAGCAGCATTCTCACCTCAGATTTTCAGAGCTGAACTCCGACTCGAGGAACCGCAGGAACTGGTCCCGACCAACCGAGTCTTTGAGAGCCTCGTCAATGCCGAAGCCCCACCTCTTCACTCTCTGCTGACTCGGCTCTTTGCTGTGAAGAGGAGAGAGCGACACGGCCCTCCGTGAGCGAGTATGGTCACAGTCTCCGCGCTGAAACATGATTAGAGCAGTGAGCAGGCTGGGTCGCTCAGGGAGCTAACGCCTCATCAGAGCATCGATCTTTGGCTGCACGTAGTTTGTGAAATCATCCGCAGTTAAACCAGATGCTGCACAATGTTCGTGCAATCTGGCGCACCGTGCTGATTCCTTATGTTTCTGGCGAGGAAGTCACGTTTAGGTATTGAGATTCATTCAGTTCTCAAGTTGATTTACTCAATGACCTTATCTTTTCAGTTTCTGGCTCTTGAAAGGTATTTTATTCAGAACGTGACTTCACCCAGAATATTTGGATTTAAATTTGCGGCATCCGTTTTGCTTTCGTGACCCCCTAACGTTTGCAGCGTAGGGGCACAAGGCACGCATTTTTGCGAGTGCTTACCATGCGATCTCATGACTACCGGATGCCCCTTCTTATTACAACAACAACAACACGATTCATCTGAGCGTCCGGCTCACAGCGCGCGGGGCCAAACGTCGGGCGCCGTGCGGCCGTGTCGCGGCAGCGGGCGTGCGGGAGAGCAACGCGGCGTTCGCCGCGGCACTGGGCGAGCGAGGATGGGAAGGGGGAGAACGGGGCCTGTGTACCTCGCCTCCACCTCCCATAGCGTGGTGTCGTCCGTGATCCATGGGTTAGAGGGCTCAGGCGTGGTCAGGAAGGGATCGTACTCCGTGTACTGCTCACGGTAGCTGATGAGACTGCCGTGGTGACAAGGGGACAAATCCGGCACAGCGATGCCAACACCGATGTTTTAAGTAGCCTGGTTGGATGTTGCAATAGTGCCCTAGAGAGCACCGATGTTTAATTGAAAAAAAATATTTTCTTTTTGATTGTGTATTTGCTGTTTCAATTCTGCATTCTTGTGATAATTGCTGTTAAGAGCTGCTGTGTTAGGAGAGCCGTGGGGAGTGTTCCACATCTTTCCTTAACGGGAATCCACCTACGACTTTTGGAGGCATCATCAAATATTACAAAGGAAAGACGAGGAATGTTCAGCACAGCTATCCCGAAAGAGCAGCTCACAAGCAACTCTCATACACTGAACTATGAAAACCTACATCAATAAATATGTAAGGGTTATAGCAATAAGTCAAGGAATATTTGGTTTGAGCTCTCGGGTCGCCTTGCCTGGGTCTTCCTAACCAATGCAGGCCAGCTGGCTCAATAACTCAATAAGGAAACAGGTCAAGTTAAGTCGTTTATGTGGGTGACGAGACAAGACAGTCAAGAGACCGAGAGAGTCTTGGTTGCATAAGTCACCTGGGCCACAAAAATGCCAGAGCAAACAAATACAACAAAAAGAATATAGAGAAATTGAACATAGAACAGAGAGCTATAAATAAGCCATGACACAACGAGAAATGGCAATTATTACACACGCATAAATTGATAGGAAATTATACATGTTACTTAATGCGAGCTGGCTCAGGCTCTGTGTAGTGTTTGTACCAGCTGGCAGTGCAGCAAAGTTCCGAGTCAAAAGTTTGAGTTTTGAACGTTACAAACCGAGGCAATTATCATCAAGATCAAGATCGTCAACATCACGAGCATCGCAATCGCTGTCACCTTCAGTAACATCATAATCGGAATCATATGTAGACTCATCAATGCCAAAATCATTGTATCTGTACAGATGCACAAACGTAGTATTATAAGCTCAACCTACTGTTTATTAAACGTTCCTTGGTGAATATCGAGCTGCGGGGAAACGGATTTTGTGATGGCTGCCCCTTGTTTCTCGAAGAATACTGCCACGAGCTGGAGCCACTTTAGATCCCAATTATAATTAAAATGTCTGCCTAACTGCAATTGCAAACTTTATTCTGTGATTTTGAAAAGTTACAAACGCTTTTCCTTTTGATGATTGCTTCGAAAATCTGTTCTCTCGGGACAGCCTTTTCTATTTGTACAGCAAACATCTTAAATTGATTCGAATCGCACTGCTGCACTTCCTTGTCTCTTACATATTTTGGATTTATCGGTCTTTTTTTGTGCGGTGTAATTTTGCATCTTACCCTTTACTTCATGATTAAAGTTAAGGTTTAATCTTTGTGCACATTGGTGCTATGAGTTTATTTATTTATCTTTTGATTTTATATGTTGTTACATTGATCGAGGGCGGTACGGTGGCCCAGTGGGTAGCGCTGTCGCCTCCTCACAGCAAGAAGGTCCCGGGTTCGAATCTCGGCTCGGGTGTCTTTCTGTGTGCAGTTTGCATGTTCTCTCCCCGTGTCCGCGTGGGTTTTCGCCGGGCGCTCCGGTTTCCTCCCACAGTCCAAAAACATGCCGCTGCATAGGTTAATTGGCTTGCAGACTAAATTGCCCTCAGTGCCCAGTGATGGACTGGCGTCCCATTGTGGGTATATCCCTGCCTTGCGCCCTGTGTCTGCCGGGTTAGGCTCCAGCTCACCGCAACCCTGTACAGGACTAAGCGATTTCTGACAATGAGATAAGATGAGATGAGTTACATTGATCTAACATGTGTTGTATTGCAAACATCCCGCATCCAGAGCCTGCAAACTCACTGGGTATTTCGGCTGTGATAATAAACATCAATCTATCACTGTCATCACCACTGTCTGTCTCCTAACCACCACTCTCAATAGCATCATTACACCTGTCAGTATAACAATCACGTTTGTAAGAATCAGCATCATGACAATGAAAGCCCAGTGATTTTCAAGTGAGTTTTCCAATTGAGCTACTCTTGGTGATAACAGCAACAATTGTAACTATAGCCTAGCAGTAGCATAGTTGCAGATCACTAGGCTTTCTGTAAATCAGTCCGAATCTTCACGCTGCAAGTATGACTCTTTCCAAAAATATTTTATCATACATTTATATTTCTCGTACTGGCGTCACATCCTGGGTATTCCCCCGCCTTGTGCCCTCTGTTGGCCGAGATTGGTTCTGCCCCCCCCCCACGACCCTGTACAAGATTAAGTGGGTATTGATAATGAATGACTGAATGAAAAATTTATATTTGATCTTTCCACTTGGCATTTCCCATCACAGGGGAAGTGATTTCCCCTAAGTGCGGCGATATTAAATTATCATGAATTGTTATGTGCCTTAATTAAAAGCAAAATAATAACATTAAAGTCTCAGTCCTTGCATGTTGCTGGCTACACCGAGAAGAGCTTCTCTTTCGGGAGAGCTGTGTCGAGCGTTCCTCCTCCCATCTGCTTTAAACGGCAGCACCGCAGAGGCGAACGTCGAGCGGAGTGTGACGGCGCCGTACCTCTCCGCAACCTTTGACATCTTCATGCAGTGCCGGTCGAGTTGCCCCCTGAGAAAGATGATCTGCACGCGCAGAGTGTAAGCAACGACGCAACAGATCAACAGTTCCTCTGCAACGTTCAGGTGCGATGGCATAGAGATGCGAGCTTAAGCGGCGTACAAACGAGGGCATAAATGGAGAGCGTATTCACCATCTTAGAGTTGTGCATAGGTATTGCACCTACCCATGGACGTGAGTGATAGGTTACAGACGGCTGTGGGCAGTGCTTTGCAGTGTCCACCGAGGCCTGAATCGCTACACGTGTTACGTTTCAGCACTTCAATTAATATCAAGAGTTTCTGTTTTATCCTCTTATAAAGACATCGTATAAAGTCGTTCGCGAGCAAGGTCACAACACGCAGCACGGACAATCGATCCGCAAACGATTGGGAGACAACCGCAGAACTCGCCTGTGTCCTCAGCTCGTCCTCTGTGGGGGGTTTGGCTTCGGCAGGTGGAGCGTGCGTGGGACTCTGGGTGAGCGAGTCGCTCTGGAGGCCGTAGACCGACTGTGGAGAGGGACGGAGGGGGGACGCGCTTCGCGTGAGGCTTCACCGCCGTGCCGCCGCGGGGCCCTCCGGCATCGTTGCCCATTTGCACCGCGTGGTGTTCTTATTCGGAGCGATGCCCGGAGTTCCGCTCCACGTGACGAAAGCTTCTGGTACATTTAAGTCATCTAAGTTGACCTACTGAAGAAGCTCCAGGCACGTGATACCAAACGTCGGACATCATGCCGAGCAGCACGGAAACGCCGTGGAGGACTTAAGAGAACCTCCTGAACAAAATAAGTTTGTCATCGTAAATCGTATAGCTATAGAGCATTACCAATTGGATTCGTTAAGGAGCTGTCATACATTAATACAATCTATATCACGTGGCACATAGCCATTCAATTACTAAGTGTTTGAAGAGAGAAGGTTTCAGAAGCACGACGTAACCGCAGAGAAGCGGGCAGGGAAGAAGGCAGCCACATAGTTAGCCGGCGCCAACAATTTCCAGACACCGCGTCTGATTTATTATGCTGTCATCGGCCAATAAATTAAGTAGGGATTTATTGTGAGAGGAAGCCGGAGAAGCCGGAGGAAATCCATGCAGAACACGGAGAGAGCACACAAAATCCACACACAAAGACACCCGAGGTGGGAATCAACCTGGAAGAAAGTCCTCGGGCAGGACTTTCTCTCTGTGAGGGGCAGACGTTGCTACTGCGCCACCAAATAATAGTGCAACGCATGAAATGGCCAACATACGTCCTTGTTACTCTGGAAAGAGAGGTGAACGTGGGTGCAGAGGGACTGACACAGCAGCCATTGAGGAAGGCAGACTGCGCCGCATCACGGCAGGTAGCGATGACGCGAGGGTCAGACGTTGTCGCCAGGAGAGAAGATGGGAATCGTAATCCCGGATTTGAACAGGGGAGGTACAGTGCGCACTTGGCAGGGTGTACAGGCAAGGGACGCAATTAGAGATTCATTCTTCGTCACTGTACGGCTGACGTTGATGTGGAGTAACAGCGGTAAATTCACAATGACGTGCTTGGGGCGGATGATTTTGTCAGGAGTAGAATGGGTGAATCGCTGCTGTGATGACGCCTCCTTCTCCTCTCTCGTATTTCTGAATCGTGCTTTCAGTCTTTATACGTTCCGACACCTCTTCTTGGTGACCATAGTCGAGCAATGAAGATTCCTTTTTTTTTAATCCATATGCGGATCAAGTATCCGAATTTGCCATGATTTGCGCGGATTACGTACTGCGGGTAGCGGGGAAAGTAAAGCAACGTGTCCTTGAAGATCGTCTGTCTGGGGGTTTCGGATTCTGTGCAAAAGGAAACTAAACATGCTGATGGAATGTTCTCGACTAGAGCAGAGCGCCCTCCTCCACTCTGCGTTAAAAATACATTCCCAGGCAGTGGGAACAGCACAGGCGAAGGTAAAACACTGATGGTGTGAGAGAGTGTAAATGTGTGTGTTAACTGGAGCGCAATGGTTAGCGTGCAATGTTATGAACCCAGTAAGCCAAGTTCAATTCCTGTTCACGGCCACCACCAGTGACGATTATGAACCGGTACTGTGCCTCCCCTAGTTCGACTCAACCTCGAATTAGTACTTGAAGCAATGTGCAAACATTGCCACCAGAGAGACAAAGGCGGTCAGGCACGGTGCTGACCTCCACCTCCTTGTATGCCGCAATGCCCTCCATAGGTGCTCGCTAACAGAAAAAGCCTATTAAGGATACACGGTAGCCATTTGCCATTTGTGTTTTGGTATTCGCTGAATATCTTTGTGAATGAACACTATCTATACGTGTCTCTAGTATGACATGCTACGTTGTGAATGAACACTTTCTATACGTGTCTCTAGTATGACATGCTACGTTGTGAATGAACACTTTCTATACGTGTCTCTAGTATGACATGCTACGTTGTGAATGAACATTTTCTATACGTGCCTCTAGTATGACATGCTACGTTGTGAATGAACACTTTCTATACGTGTCTCTAGTATGACATGCTACGTTGTGAATGAAAACGGTGCATCCTTCAGAGTGAATTTCTTCTGTTTGGCAGCCACTGCAATGTCCTCTCCCCTATTTGAATTAAAATAGAGCAAATAGGTGAAAGGTTTTCTCTGGGGAGACCTAATGGTTAAATAGGTGCCACTTTTGAATATTTCCACGAGTCATTCATGGAAATTGACGCTGACAGATCCATCACCCTCGGGTTGTTTCCCATTTATATATTTTGGTCTAAACGGGCGCTTTATTGTAAAGCAGGTGGTGCTGCAATGTGTTTCGTTTTTATTATCCGACCTCGCTGTGTCCCAACAGGGAGCCCTGCTCCTCTATGCCACGCAGTAACCTACAACTCCAAACACATTTAGTTTTCGCGCTGTTGCGAGGTTTATCGTTGGCTCGGTTTTCACGTCCGTTACACTGAAACCCGTGCTGTGAGGCAGGCACTAGGCTTGATGAATACTGCGCCACCCAGACGTCTGCCATCATTAAACGTGACCCAGAAAGTCGTGAGGCCACACTCGTGTGTGGCACCCGTCTCCCACGCCGCTCAGACTGCAGCCATCTCGGCATTAGCAGTCGATTGTTCCCAGCCAAATGCGTTCCACTTTTATATTTATTTCCATTTTCTAGCGTAAAGCGCTACGTGTGCAACTGCTCCCCCATTAACGCCCCCCCCTCACCCTCACCTCCATCCACCTTGTGAATCACCACCCATCTGGGCCACGATTCAATTCAAAAATCGATTGCTTTTGTGGGCGTTGTGGAGAATGTTTCTGCCTCCGTAGCCTGCGAAGTTTCCACATGAATCGATAAGGTATGACGACATACACAGCAACCCTCACCTTATCCGAGGCCTTATTGACCATCACTCCTATTTTCCACGGGACCAATAGGGATTTGAAAATACTCCTAATATCTGCCCCGCTATTCTTCTTATTTTTCACAATTGACCGTGTTTCCCCTCCACCCCGCTAACGTGAAACGACCTCCTATCATCCACACTTATTTTGCAAATACGTGGAGATGTGTGGTGCATTCATCCCATTATCCGTGGGATATCCACAACTATATTGTGGGAAAGAGCAAAGTAATATCGTGGATAAACCCACGGATGATAGGATCCACAATGTTCGGTCACGTGGACACCAAGTCTTGGACCCTCCATCAGTGAGGAGCAGCTGCTAATTGCGTATGCGAGGAGAGTGAATGTATATTTTATCGCGAGAGCAAGGTTAAGTCACAACTCGGCTAATCCGTTAATGGATTTCGGGTTTTTTGCGGTGCCGGGGTTTGGGGTTCGCTCACCTTCCTAGTTTTGTGTGGGTTCTTCATGCGGCACGATTTCTTGATGTCCATCTCTGTCGTGTTCACGCAGCCAGGCTGGGCACAAGATGTTGTCACTGCAGTTTACCGAGCGGTCGTGACAACTGAAACTCAACACGGAGTCATTCCGTCATTGCTTAATGAATTGATTATGCACTCGCTAACTCTATTATTAAACAGAATATAGATTTTTTTTTTTCCTACGTAAAGCGTCCCACTCTTTTGGGGAGGAATGACAAGCGGATTCAAGGACAGAGGACAAGAGACGGTTTGTTCGTCCACTTGCTTTTACCAGTCCGGTCCCAAAGTGTGTTGCTCTACCATGGTTACAATTTGGGCCTTTGTGCACAGGTGCAAAGGTCCTAAAAGGCAACAACAACTCATAACGCTACTCGACGTGTAATCACATAAGCGTTAACACGTTTACTGGAACCGAGCAACATTTTAAAATAATTCTTTGGAAGACAAATAATGTAAATTGAAATATGGAGCGGTGCAAGGAATGAAGCAGGAGGTATGATCTGAACTCTGGTGGTTGAACACAGAATGGGTGAGAGAAGAGAGTAGTCTGTCTGGTACACCAAGCCCTCAACACGGCTCCAGTAATTAATGATCCACTTTCATTGGAACAGTAGCCGTGCTTGTAAAGATAGGATTCAAAATACTCGGTAGTCGGCGGCTGTGGTAAAAATTAATTGAACATATTAGCAGACAATACATTTCCTACAAACAGCCATTTCTCCGCGAAATAAAACATAAGTACTGATTACACAATACAAGGCTGCACAACCTTCTGGGAGTGCATAATCTCAATGGTACCATGCACTGAATGAATATATTAATAAGTCAATATGATTTCCTACACAAAGAGTGCTAAAGTAGTGCTACGCTCCAATATACAGCCCAGAGCTAGCGGTTCCACATTCCTCTGGTAGGAGACAGGCTCTGCGTAGGTAATCCACTGTTAAGTGGTGCTTATTTGATGGACTTCGAAGCACCATAGGCTGAGTCCACCCCCAACCAGGATTTGAACCCGGAATCTTCTGATTGCGAGCCGCTGCCCCTGCCGCCGGGCCATCAGAGCGGATGAATAATTAATGGCATCCTGAGTATGCGCACGATTGGCGTACGCGTGCAGAGCGCACGCGAGAGGGAGCGAACTTCGATGTGCGCATCGGTTAGCTCACGCGCTTGCACGCGCACTTATCTCTGCCCTGTCGAGATTCTAAACCAAACGAGGGTTCCATTAACAGCCGTGCTATTGCGCGTCGTTAATAAAATCCGCGCGAGTCATACCACCGGTCTGTGGACATCCCAAAACGCACGCTCTTGGCTGTCCAGGATCTTCCTCTCAATCTTGTCCCGTTTTTTGTCGACTCTAATCGGATGAAATGATGCATGTTGTGGACACCGTGGCCTTGGGAAAATGTGACTTGATTGGGGGTGTTTTTGTCTGAGAAAAGCACAGCAGGGCTGAGCTTACAGCGCTCTCATTCTTCATATTAATTGTCTGATGCCAGTCAGATGTTCACACAAGCACGAAGGTGAGGAGAGGAAACAAGGTCTTTACTGAGATATACAGTGGGACAATAATGAGGCCATGTGAGCTAACATAAATTAATAAGAGGCTCCGCTCCTCACTCTATTATGTGTGGGACTTTGTAACATTGCTTAGCAACCTGCATATAGTCCGATATGGAAGCCCTCACAAAGGGGGAGTTGAATTCTCATAGCAATCTGGAGTGTGTTTTGTTCCTATTATTAGTCGTGTTTAATACGGGACAAATTGTAACAAACAGCCGTTCATACGCAAGTTATAAAACTCCATTTCTCCGTTTTACATATGTTTTATTTCATCATCAATCGTGCTGGCTTCAAGACATTAGAGGAAGGCATCCTTCCAGTACTTCTGTCAGCAGAGTCTCAAATCAATGGAACGGCTCTGGAAGACGGCGCCATAGACCCACTCTCGGATTTATTACGATGGGTCTCCTTCACGCTCTGTAAAGCGTCGGTCACCAGCTTTTAATCAACCCATGTAGAGATGGTGGACTTGATAAGTTGGTTGAGCAAAAACAAATTGGGGAAAAAACACAACAATTTAACTGAAATTCTTATTATTTGTAACTGAATTTAGATCAGTGAATCCCTATAATTGGAAACCCAGCTTAACCGCTGACGGCTGCCTGGATTCGAACCCAGGAGCAGCAGTGACGGCTAAAAGGTTTTTGGAGCCTCCAGGGTAAAGTGCCAGATGAGACCCTTTATGAGACCAACTGCGCAAGCCCTGCATCAGGCTCACTGTTCCGACATGGCCATTATGAACCCCCATACAATGATCACAGCGGCGACAGACAGATGCTGCAGAGAAGAAACAGCGATAGGCTCGAGAGAAACAGCAGAACATAAACCAGGAACATTAAAAACCAACTGGAAACTCACTTAGCCTGAGCTTCAGCTTGCATGAAGATGAATTCCCACTTTCTGGCAAACGCTCGCTGGAGTCTAGCCAGGCTCTCCTGCGAAAATGCAAAGGACAAATGAGAATGGCAGTGTCGTAAGCAGGACTTAATAAACTCACCATGGGCTTTTCTAAGAAAATTGCTGCAATAAATGGGAATTACATTTGTACCTCACTTGCAATGCTGATCTGGATTACGTTTGAAAAGATTAGATTGAGGCTTACAGTTTGCACAGAGATTATATATAAACCGAGCTATAGAAAAACACGCATTTGTTTTTAAAATAAATGAACCGTTATTTTTGCGTTATAAATATAACTGCAATTACGAAGTTAATAACACCGTAACATAAATAGATAATGGTGTCAAAGTAGATGGTGTGGTTGCAGCAATTAGAAATGTAAAATGCCAATTTAATAATTATTCCATAGCGACAGAGACAATGCCTTCTGTTGAACCAATATTCATCATTATGCGTTTGGCAGCAAGGTGCTGTGCGAACGGCATCGACGACACTCCTGGGGACGTTAAGGCAGACTGACGTGTGTCCGTCACTGTCAAATATAGAATGTACAGTGACTCACCGCTTCGTAGTCGGCTAACTCGAGACGAGCTTTGTTTTGCATGGTTCGTTTGCACAAATACACGGCTACAGAGAGAGAGAGAGCGAGAGCGACAAGTTACTTTGAAAATCGACACATCTCTAAACGTGACGTGCACCGTGACTTGGTCTGAATATTCCAGTGAATAGTGATGTTGGAGAAGTAGTTTGCAGATCACGTGAGAGGTGGAAGGTAACAAAGTACTAATGTTTAGTATTTATCTGTATGTATCCTTTCTACAAAACATTCACTTAATAAACATGTATTGGGGATTTGATTTTCACTGTCCGTTTTGAGAATTGATTTCCATAGCTGCTCTTTCAAGATAGCCATATCGCATGTTCCTTCTCTGTCCCACGCTGGAGCCATGTTCAGATGCCTCCGGCATGGGAGGTCTTTTCACAAGTTTCTGAATATGTCTACGGCGTGGGAGGCTCAACGCGGCCACTCTGAAAGGACAGCTATAGAGAGCAAGTCTCATACATCAAGCCATGACACCCGACACCAGTAAATGTACATTACCTACCAACATACACAAACTTTAATAGCTTAAACTTTTATACATTTCCACTGTCATATTCGCTCGGTGTTATAGCTGCAAATGGCACTGCAGGCAGGTTTAAAATTGAACGTCATTTCACGTTTTCGTGAAATACCTATGTGCGCTTATATTTATAGTCTGTGTTATCCACTCATGCGGGTGCATGTTTTCCAGGCACTGCAGCTTTCTCCTCACTCGCAAACTATGCTCATTGAAGAAGAGGCAAACATCCCACGCACAGAGTTCTTTGGGAGACATCAGGCAATTACGAATATTACAATAATATGTGAAGAAGACGCAATGACGAGGTACCGTAGTCTGTGTTTTCTGGATCCCAGCAATTTGAAGGCCAAAAGAAGGGCGTCTGCAATAAAACAAACAGATAAGGCTTAGCTCCCAGAGTGATCAAAGACTGCCGGAAAAAATCCTGAACCCAGTGGAATAAGAACATGTAAGGACAAGGAGAAATTGTGTGTCTCACCAGAGTTGATTTGTCGTGAAACAGTGTTGCTGGAAGTATTTGCTCCCACAAGGTCGTGCAGCTGAGTTATGCACAACATTATTTCACGTGGACGGCACGGTAGCCCAGCGGGTAGCGCTGTCGCCTCACAGCAAGAAGGTCCCGGGTTCGAATCTCAGCTCGGGTGCCTTTCTGTGTGGAGTTTGCATGTTCTCTCCCCGTATCTGCTTTGGTTTTCGCCGGGCGCTCCGGTTTCCTCCCACAGTCCAAAAAACATGCTGCTGCATAGGTTATTTGGCTTGAAGACTAAGTGCCTGGTGATGGACTGGCGCCACATCGTAGGCATATCCCTGCCTTGTGCCCTGTATCTGCCGGGATAGGCTCTGGCTCACCAGGACCCGGTATAGGACTAAGCAGTTTCTGACAATGAGATGAGATCATTTTACGTATATATTTTATCAAATATGTGAAGGAAGCATATATCGTCTGCTTATTTATCTTTCGGTTTGTATACCCATTACCCACAACCCCCCCCCCCAGGCCATCAGTGCTGCTGTACAGGCGACCATTTGTCTTCTGCACCACCACTGAATCTCCGCGGTAAGAACAACGAATTCTCCACTGCTCGCACTCTTCCTCTCGGCAATACCCGGGGATGTGGCTGCCTGTCACAGCAGGTGATGAGTATGTGGAGAGCTCGCTGGCAGGTAGGGGCGGTGGCAGTAGGTGGGGGAAGACGGGCTTGGGGGAAGACGGGGTTGGGGGAATTTGTGGCTGGCGCTGCACCCCCACCTGGAAGCGGTAAAACGTGCCGTCGTCCTTGAGCATGAGCACGTGGTCGGAGATGGGGAAGAAGTAGCCGTGGGCCGCCATCAAGGTGCCCACGTGCAGCGCCTCTGCACGGCCGCGCCACACAGACGGCACCGCGCGCCTCCTGGTCAGACTCACGGTGTGGGTTATCGACCGTGCGGCTGGGATGCACCGGGATTGCAGGACAGCCAGTAGGGTGGCGGCGAGCGATGTCTACAGATTCTAGAGAGGTTTTTGGTTTTTACGGCCGAGTGATTGCCAGGTATTCTAGTTTTTTTCTTTACGTGCAATACATACACTAAGGAAATAGACAAACATTCCAAGCAGGACCTACTGTGCAATGTGCCTTTCGGTTCGGCGAAGAATTTTCTGGAAAGTAAAGGAATGTTTTATTAAATGAGCTGTGGCTATGATTCGTCATTTTTAAAAATTCTGCAAGGGTTAACCCGTAGATAGACCAAACAACTTTGTTGACTTTGCAGCATGAAAGTTTGCTTGGTGAGCTGAGATTTCAAGTCCAGAGAAGAACCCAAGCAAGCTCTGGGTTAATGCTTGTTATAGGCTTTGGGTTGGGACTGTACTGCATGAAGCTGACACCACAGAGGAAATGACATCAGCCAAAGCCTGCTCACAGCTGTCACCTGTGGGGCTGTCACCAGTGACATCTGTGGAAGGAGCTTCAACACCCAACTAGATTGAGTCTTGCAGCGTGGCGATCTACGTGCATCTAAGGGCTCTCTGTGAGTCTAAGATGAATCTGAGTATTCATCTCTATGTGAATCTATTGATCTCAGTGTGACTATGTGCATTTAAATGTGAGTCTCGAGTAAATAAAATAATAATAATAGCATTTATAGAGCACCTTAATCCGAGTATGATTCTCCATGTGCATATATGGATCTTTGTGGTAGTCTACGGATCCCTATAACAACAGCCTGAAGTGAATAGGAGTATGTATCTCTATATAAGAGTATGGGTCTCCATGTGATTTTGCAAGTGTTTATGTGAATGTATTGGTTCTAAGTGAGTCTGTGAGTATCTATATGAATCTGTCGTCCCTTTGTGAGTATGGTTTTGACGTGAAGGTATAGGTCTCCATGTGAGTCTATGGGCCTCCAGGTGTAGCTATGGCTCTATATGCAAGACTACGTGTGTCTCTGTGAATCTCGGGGTCTCTCTGCAAGTCTTACTTGAACTGGTGCACAAAGCAAAGGACAAATCCTCTAAGCCGACATCCCCGACGGACGACCAATCACAAAGCTGCGCGCAGGACCGCAGGCCTGTTAGCTAATGACAGCAGTGGATTAGAACGGCTTCCACAGCGTTGTGTTTAATTTTCACTTCAATGCAAAATGCATTCCCACCTTGATCATCGATATTCAGGTTCTTCGTGAGCCACTGCACTATGTCTGCACCTGTTGACAGCAAAGGACAGGATTAAGTGTGTGCCTAAAACACACACTCATCCGCACGAACACTGACATGTTCACTCCGTAGGTGCACGAGAGCATTGCGCTTCAGTCGTGGCGCTATCTGACGTTCGTCCAGGTTGTACCGCACGCTCTTCAGCGTGATTGTGACCGAGGAAGCTCCTCGCCGAACATCACGGTGTACAAACTCCAGTTTCACAAGCGAGCGAGAGAGCGAGAGGAGGAGAGCGGAGGAGCAATACGAACGGAGATGACAAAGGAGGAGAATAACAGTAAGGTAACACTTGGTTGTGGCATCGCTGTGCTAAGCCATCGCGCCGATCCAACGTGCGGATGTCCTGCAGTGCGTACCACCCACGGATGTCATCTGTGACACAATTTGCTAAAAGCTCACGGAAAGAAAGTGAGAATCAAAAAATATGAAGATCAACTCGGGAACGTAAAAAATGGCGGAGCCGCTGGCCGCGCGGCTCGCTGTACGGCCCGCACATGTTACCAAAAGAATCGTGGTGAGGACAAAACATACAGAACGGAGGAATTATCCACGTTCATGGACGACGGTGATGCTGTAAAGCTACTTTGCTATTCATCTGAGTCGGAGCCAAGGCAAGTCACGCAGTCCATCGTCATTGTCCCCTTCTATAGAAATCCTGAGAATCCCCTTATAAACTGTGCTCCGCTTTGCGTTGACAGCTGCAGATTCTTGTCCGTGGGGCAGCAGGACGAGCGGGTGAACGGATGAACGGGCGGGTGGCTCACGGGACGCGCTTACGCGGCACTCTTTCCAGCGGGGCTATGCTTGGCGTCGAGGCAGTCGAGGCAGCGTGGTTTGATCACCGCGTGCCACACCGCACAATTAATAACAACACAAGGCAGCAAGAGACAACAGAGCCGTCACACACGGCTTCACAGTCACATCCGTGGTGGTGGTGCCGTGGGAGACAATATTTCTTTTGTTTAATTCCCTAAAACTCGGAGAAGCAAAGATTTGAAACAGCTGCCTAATCACATACGTACAAGTTAATGCCATGCTGCCGTCACGTATCATTACATCCCATTGCTCTCATATATACATGCTGTGAAAATTTGAGAAAATGCACACCAGCCTAACATACTTATGACAAATTGCACAGCCTGCAGCCAAGGATGAAAACCTGCATTATTTTCCCATGGAACAGTTATTGTCCGATGGATAAACTGGTTCCTGCCATGCAAATATGAAATTTGCAACAATGGCGACCAGGAATTTGCAGCACATTTTTCACCACTAGCCACCAGCAGAGCAGAGCATGGACCAGTTTATCAGTGGAGCGGAGACACTGACCGTTTCGATCATCCTGATACGAGGAACGCCCGATGCAGCTATCCCGAGAGAGCAGCTCCGAACAGCAATTCCCATAATGGTAGTGCATTTTGAACAGCGTTTGGCAAATCATGCCAATATATTTATTTCATAAAGGCAACACCAGACAACCCATCTCTAGTGGCAAGTGTAATAATAAAAAGTCAGTCCCTGCATCAGTGATGGAAATTTAGCGTTCTTATGGCTGGGCCCAGTCACTTCATAAAAAAAAATAAACCACTGATGACTTCCCATCAACCAAATGATAAAGGAATAAAAATAATATAATTTTCACGTGCAAACTCCACCACTGAGCACGGACACGTTAGGCGTAGCAAGAAAACCACAGAGAAGGGGGGCCAGCCGGTCAGCTGGCGCCAACTCGCCAAACACTTCTTCCTAGATATTATTATTATCAACCAATTAATTAATGTTTTTTATTATTGTGGGAGGAAAACGGAGTACGCGGAGGAAACTAATGAAGAACAGGAGGAAACATACAAACTCCACATATAAAGGTGCCCGAGGCAGGAATCGAAACGCCTCCGGCAGGATTTTTCTTCCACGAGGAACATATTTGTTACCACCGCGTCAACCTGTCGAATGATGCAAGCTTGCTGTTAGGGGTTCATCATACTCGTCTGGGAGGAATAATCGCAAACTTCCTAAGCTCTGACATTAAACTAGGCATGGACATCGATCACTCCCAGAGAGAACTCATAATGATGGATGAATAATATAATACACACTTACCAAATTTTATATAAATGACATTAATTTATACACGCGGATGATGATGTGGACAGGTGATGGATGAAGGATGAGGATAACGGATCAGGTCCAGTGGGAAGTGGCGGAGAACAAAGGGCTAAAGAAACGCGATGACGCCTCGTAACCTCTCCTTCCTGAGAACCACCGGTGCTGTCCTCAGCTTGGTGCCTGCGTCATTTCGCGGTGACTGCCAGTCATCATCTCGTCAGCCGGAGTGCGTCCCCTGCCACGCACAGGTTATTGGTACGGTCCGCAAACTGAGCGGCGCTGATTGGTGCCAGAGCACGCGTTCGTGACTATGCCCGTGATCGGCGGGCAGAATCTGGGGTCACGAGGGCAGTTGACGCAGCGATGACATCCGACCGCGTGCCACTGCGGCAATGCTTCGCTGGTTTATTCGTGTTTTTTGAATGGGGAATTTTAAAGCGGCTCTCGTGCAAAGCTGAGAGGCACCGATGTCTTAATTAAAGTGAATGATTAAATAACAACACAATTTCAAATAACTAACAAAAGGTTTTGCTGCATCTCACACGCCAACGTTTTATTAATTTTAAATAGTGTTCTGTGGGTATGCTGAGCATTCACTCCATTAAAACCGTGCTAAAACGACAGCTTTTACAAGCACCATACACTGACATCGCATGATTGTGAAGCCCTTCGTCAAAACGTACCTGTCAAACAGGATGAGACGATGCAATTAAGCGGTACGCGCGTGGGTGCCCCAGACGCGTGTGTGCTCCGTACATTTCATTTCTCTCAACCTTCCCTGACCGCGCGCTCCATGCTGACGCGGAATAGAGATGGTGCCCCTGAGGTCGGCACCACCACCCACCCACACCCCCCACACCCCTCCACACGCCAGCCCATTGACACATCCGGAAATGTATATTTTGTTAGTAGAAAATAGACACTGAACCTTTTGTTATTGAGAATGGCTCTTAAAAGAGTTGCTCTTTCAGGGTAGCCGTGGAAAATATTCCTCTTTCAATGAATTTCACTTTCCATGTTAGAGATATTATCAGGCTTTTAGAATATGATTGCATATATTCTAAAAGCTTTTTGTTTGCATATTTTGCCACAAGTATGTGTGGCTTTTGCAAACCAGACACTTTGTGAAAAGTGTCTATTTTGGTGTGCTAATATCTGAATACCTGTATATTTGCCAGAAATGGTAAAAAAATCTTTTCTATTCCTTACAAATGCACACTGGCGAAAGTTCAAATATCCTGACTTATTATTATTTCACGACCGTTCCTACTGCCTCCGTCCATTCTGCTCGACGCACCGGTGAAGACGCTGGGGATTTTGGAGAGGAAGCTTTTGACCGTTCGGATGGGGACTCCGGTCTTGTCATCCTGCATCCTCGTGACGATTTCTTCCATCTGCAGCGGAAGGGGGGGGGATGGTGGACGGACGCACACATGGACACACCGAAGAACGCACGGGGCGGACAAAACGCGAAGACGGGGAGGGAGGGCAGCGAGCGGTTAGAGAGTTCCGGAACGTTCCGCGGCACCACAGACAGGCGAGGCAGCTCTTGGCGAGCCGATCGGGACGCAGCTGTCAGCCGTCACCGCTACGAGCGATCGCGGACAAACCACGAGGTCTCGCTAAATGCACGGATATTTTGCATAAACGAGGCCGTGGTAGAACAACAAACGCTCGCATGTATTGTTCTAAATAAACAACCGCTTATAACAAAAACGCATGTCCGTACTGAGAACAGAATAATGACTGCCATAGTAATATGGAATTTCCACTCTCCTGGTTTAAAGCCATGCTTCAGATGAAATTACTTGAAAAGACAGAGGTGCCTAAATTTCCTCCGCCGCACGCGATGTCTCACAAGTCACCACCTCTTAGTGTTTTTTGTTCCGAAGCCCCATTGGACGCTCCGCTCCAAAACGCCCACGTGAGGCTCCAGAGGAACACATGAACAGGACATAACGAGGCGTCGCAGTTGCGCCATGGGGCGATGTTGCGCGGTGGGACCGGTGACTCTGGAGACTGCCCGCAGGCAGACCACATTCCCACAGACTCCCGGTTGCCGGTTGCACTGTGACACCACAGCTAACAGCACCAGGCAGCCTTTCAATTTCTCCTGCCGAATGTAATGTTCGTTTCAATTCCAGACGGAGCATATCCACTCAGGTGGAAATTTCATATTTCCCTGGTGGGGGCCAGTTAATGCACATGACAACTGCTATTGACGGTCCACAAAGTGCTACTCATTTTACTGACCCCAGAGGGTTCAAATGCCAAATCAAAACCCTGAGCGGAACTAACATTTATGACTTTATGAACATGCTGTTGACACACGCCAGACCAGAGCTGGGGACCCGTTTCCTTAATGATTGCTGAAAATGCTGTGATATATTTGGCTGGCCACTAAACATTCTAAACACACACCTCGGTGCTGGCCTTGAACGAAGCCCTCGCAGTCACAAGTCGTGGCTGAACGCATTGAAATTAACGTGGTTACAATGACACTTGCTTTCCACAGCTGTAATCATGCAACGAGCCGTGACAACCTATATATCAGACTATGATTACAACTTCGAACATATGCCTCCCTAGTACCTGGTAAGCGCGGCTACGAGGCT
This sequence comes from Mordacia mordax, assembly GCA_036362905.1. Lineage (NCBI taxonomy): Eukaryota > Metazoa > Chordata > Hyperoartia > Petromyzontiformes > Petromyzontidae > Mordacia > Mordacia mordax. The sequence goes on along the minus strand of JAZEWT010000010.1, from coordinate 440,261 downwards.
TTGAATTTAATTCACGGACCGTCTCGAAGTGGTGGGTTTTGTGAGGCAGTGGGAAGTCCCGGGTCGGGTGCAGTTCCACGGGCCGTGCTTCCCCACGCCCGTACTGCGCGGCGCAGACGCAATCGTTCACTCTGCTAATGCGCACATTAACCTCTGCTCCAGAAGCGTTTACATTTCACCAAACATCCGAGTTCATTTCCACTCACCTCCATCCACATCCACCGCTTGTCAGTAGATTATTTATAAATAAACGCTACTCCGTAGCGTCTCTCAGTGTCGTTAAACAATACACGCAGCTGCTGCCAGTCAACGAAATAGCCCTTACAGGTGACCCTGACACTAATCTGTTCACACTAAGCCAGCCAATTACGCAACGCAGGTACGCGTTCACGTGCCGGACGCAGCAGAGATCTTGCGTCTTGGAGCAGGAAGAATAGAAGAGAACGGTGCAGTCCTGCAAGCGCTTGCTCCCTGTCACTGCTGGTGGCAGCAGAGGGTGTCACGGCCTACTCTTCCACTCTTCCTTGCTGGATAAACCCACGCGGTACTCCCAACACACACCACCTGCCGGCAAGCATGAAAGTAACTGAAATTGTTTACCCATTCATCGAATCGCTAGCCCCCTCCTTCCCACCTGTATTGCACTGAGTGCTTCAGCCATTATGCCGTATCGGACCATACCGGGTTAATTTCACCTCTGCCTGCCGGTCAAATCCAACCGACAAGATCTGGATTAGAAGTCAAGCATTTTTTTCCCATTATCACCACCCTAGAACCTACCGTCTATCGCGTTAATGCGTCAACTTACAGTATTCAAATTAAATACTCTCTACTAACACCTTAAATGTTGCGCAAGCTTTGTTACTTGAGATTGCTATGGTTTCTGTAACAGCACTAAGTATAATTAACTCTCTCATTATCTGAAACCGCTTAATCCTCTATAGGGTCACGGTGAGCCGGAGCCTATCCCGGAAACACAGGGCGTAAGGCAGGAATACACCCGACGACGGGACGCCGGTCCATCGCCGAAGTATAATTAACGTATTCTGAAATTGCCTGCTGTAATGGGACATTCCTCACGTGATCTGTGCGTGTGCATTTATGTGGCTGTGTTTGACCCGTGTACGAAAATCTCACAGCTCTCCACTGGGTTATCCAGTTGTTCGGCACGATGTCCAACGTTTCACTCCACGTGTTGAAAGCTTCCTCAGAGACCGAAGAAGACCCCAGCACGTGTAGCGAAACGCCGCACAGTGACGGTACAACACGAGAGCACCGTCAAGAGAAGGAGATGGTTCCTCGCGGCCAGCAACAAACAGCACCAGAGTTAACAAAATACAGGGCACAGACACGATTGCGAACCTACTGTTCACAGCAGTGGTCCCAGTGGTGCGTGTGTGTGTGTGTGTGTGTGTTAAATACCAGAGAAAGACTGACAAATGACACCTGCCTGACCCATTTAGGTGTCTGATTTCGCCTAAATTCTCACGTTCATCGGCACATCGATTTTGACAAAAGTCTTGGCATTCACGCACTCTTACTCCACCTGTCACTGGAAGGTTAGGGTGGATTGGATCCAAAAGGCACAGGTTTAAATCTCAGCAAGGCTGATAATGTGCCTTTCCTTGCTCGTTATTGAAGACGTGCGAGATACTCCACATTGGCACATCGTGGGGCAGTTTTAATCCATTACACGTAGCCGCATTACAGCCTAATGCACATTAACGTATTATTAACAAGAGCCTCTTCGTCTCTCTGCATCGCGCTCTGTGCTAAGAGTTGCATAAGTGATTTACAGGCCTTATCCTATCAAAGGTCTACGGTTTGTGAGTCAAAACACTTTTGTCTCGGTCACGAGAATACATCAACCTGTGCCACAATAATACATCAATCGCAGATATGGGAACACATCAGTCATAGCACCTTGTGTATAATGCAAGGCATTGGTCGTTTTTCAAAGGCTCACTTAAACACACCCGAAGATTGACTATGACCCAGCCGGAGCACATTTCCTACTTATGGCAGAGGTTCACAGTTCGATCCCCTCTCGGCCACCCTGGTCAATTTAAACTTCTGGGTAAAAGGCCACGCACCACCTCCTTCAAATTGCATGCTCAAGCTGCCAGGTAGTATTTGCAAAAGGAGTCGGCAACGTGTGCCGCTGTCACTGACTCAAGATGCCAAATTTGGAAAACGTACAAACGTTTATTCAATCTCATCTCATCTCATTGTCTGAAACCGCTTAGTCCTATACAGGGTCACGGTGAAGCCGGAGCCTATCCCGGCAGACACAGGGCGCAAGGCAAGGATATACCGACGATGGGACGACAGTCCATCGCCGGTTTATTCAATCGGTGGAACTCATAGTAGACGAGAAACATCACCTGTTGCCGCAGAACCATTCATTGATTACCAAGCACTTAATCCTCTAGAGGGGCGCGATGGAGCCACAGCCTATCCCGGCAGACACAGGGCGCAAGGCAGGGTTATACTCATGATGAGACGCCAGCTCGTGACCGAGCACCAGGACCAATTGAACTCGCACGTCTTTGGGCTATCGGAGAAACCACAAACACTCGGTGAAAACCCACGCGGGGTACTCCAGTTTCCCCCCCCCCCACTGTCTTACGAAGCCGCCGCAGACGATGTGAAACAGCACGCACAAGACAGCCCGTCTTGTGTGATAAGTCTCACAAAAAACGAGAGCACGCACTCAGGACCTCGCTCAATTAGTGAGCCGTCTTAACGCTGATTATTTAATTTCAGCACCACACGTGTGCAATCATCTCCGAGGTTGTAAGGCTCTTCATCGACTCCTCCATCGCGACATTCACATTCCAATTTACGTAATCACCACAGTTTATAACGCGCGGTACATTCAATCCATTTCAAAGGGAGAGAGAACGACTCGTAGGTGCGCAGTAGCCTGCCACACCGATCAGCCACCAGACACTGCGTCCTGTACACGAGGTGATTGGCCAATTAATTAAGGAATTTTTTTTGGGAGGAAACTGGAGAACCTGGAGAAAACCCACGTAGAACAGAGGGAGGACACACAGACAGGTGTCCGAGGCGTGAATCGAAGTGCCTCGCGTAGAACTTTTGTTTTTCCTAAGGCACAGATGTTAGCACTGCACCACCCTGCCGCCCATAACTACGTCTCCACATGCGCACCGAGAGCAATTAACATATCCGCACATCTGCTGTCAGAGGTGAGAATGGTGGTGGGGAATTTGTGCTCACGCTTTTTAATTAGCGTTTTAAAAGCGGATTTTGTACCTTCTAAAATAACTTTTGCTCTTGTCTTATTTGTGTTTTATGTAATTGCACCTTGAATATTAGATCAATACTTGCAATGCTGCTAGAGAGAGAGAGATTAATAATAACGATGGCTTGACTAATTACAACATTGATGCCTGCTGTTTCTTCCTGGCAAAGTGAAGTTTGCACCTTTGGGCCTGTGCACAGCAATTGTGTTAAAAAATCAACACAACTCATCGTTCTCTAATTTCATCGCAACGCTGCCAAGTGTCTCTCAAGCTGTTAAGAGCCACACACAAGCGGCTTTATCGCCGTGCCCTCTCATTTTCTGAATATCTGCCGTTCACTTCAGCATCAGAACCCACTTAATCCTGTACAGGAACGTGGGAAGCCGGAGCCTACCAGCAGCATATATAGGACGTATGGCGGGGCTATATCCAGGATGTGATGCTAGTACATCGCAGAGCACACATTTTGGGACAGTTTACTCAACAGACCAATTAACCCAGGCAGCAGCGTGACTTTTGACGGTGGGAGGAAACCGGAGTACCCAGCAAAAACTCAAGCAGACAAGGGGAGAAGACGCAAATTCTACACGGAAAGGCACCCGAGCCTGAAACCGAACCCGGGACTTCTTGCTGTGAGGCAGCAGCGCTACTCGTTGCGCCACTGTGCCGCCCCTGAACATCTGCAAACGTTCTAAAGCAAGATCAAATATGGAATGACTTAGAAAAACATAAAGGGCCCAGTGCTGGGAAGAGTAAATAACTCGGTCATTTTCGTGTGAAATGCATATTTACACAAAGTAAGTGGTTAACATTGACTCGTGCACGTTTGCTTTTGCTCATAGTAATAAAGAATATCCTTTTGTCATATCACTAAAACACTGCACACACGCATCCACTCAAAAAATTAACTATTAACACCCTGTAGTGATGTAGGTTAGAACCCTGATGATGCCTCCAACGTGGAAGGCGAAGCGTCAAAGGATTGAGGAGGAACGCTCGATACGGCTATCCCGAAAGAGTAGCTCTTAAGAGTAATTGTCATTTACACCCAACCAATCTCGGCAGGCTGCTGCCGTGTAACGTAGCAGCGGTGACGTTCGACTTGCAATCCAGATGTCGCGACTTTAACCGTCGTGATTGTCAAAGTTTAAACACTGGCGACATGTTTGTGAATCCCCCTTCCCTGTCCCCTGCCCACCGTGCAGAATGAACGGGCACAGCCGCAGCGAATCGATCACATGTGATGGGGTAAAGTGCGTTTTCTCACGCCTCTTCCAAAACGTCGGGCAAGCATGGATGGTCGTAAACACCGGCTGGAGGGACTCTCGAGCAGAATACCCCCCCTGGTAAATGCCCCTGTCACCAGCAGCAGCATGAGCAATTGCAGGGCAGCTCCTTTAACTTTGCCTTTAACTACATTGCCTATCTAATAAAAGGTTTTAAAGCCTGGTCAGGCTTGGTTTTCAGGGCAATCAATGGCAAAGAGTGGTGATTTTCTAATGCAAACATTCCATAATTGTCTGCTTAGAGGTTTATATCCACGGGTGTAAAGCACACACATTAAAAATAACATGTGTCGGCGTGAAAGTTAATTAACAATTGCACTTTTTGAAGAGAAAAATCTATAATGAAAAAGTTTGATGTTAATTATCGGCTCGTTAAACTTTTCATTTCATGTAGCAGCGCGCTCAAATAAGAGGTGGTGGTGACCCGAAGCATATACACTCAACGCATTAGACTCGACGGTTGCAGTGAAACCCCGTGAGAATTGCAGAGTGCGAAGGCGTTTTAGCGAAATTTCCTTCAAGTCCCAAGCCCTGTCTGCTGACACCTCTCTCTCACTCCGCACTGTCCAACCACCAAAGTCGTGCCAACGGCGCGAATGAGGGTCACAGCAGAATCGTGAATGGATGCAAACGCAGGCATCGCACTTTCGCAAAGCAACATAACTCAGAAAGCAATCTGAAGCACGGTGAACATATATATAGCAGAATTGCCCAAACAGCTGAATGTTGTGGAATATATTACATGACAATAAAACACGGCAAATCTTCCATTTGGAATATATATTTGTTCACTAATCTCATTGTATAAAAAGGACGTGTCACCGTCACACACTTTTGTCATAAATCGCCATTATCCTGTGTGGAAAGAAATATAAATATACATTGTGCAAAGCACTTATTCACGGATAAGGGCTACATAACATGTTTGCCATCCAGCATGACTCGCTCAGTCCGGTGATGAATGGGAAAACACAGTTAAAAGGCAGTGTGCCCCGACTGAGGAAATGTGTGCTCTTTAATCGTATTTCAATAGCAGCGACTCCCCAGGGCCACTGTTACGGGACGTCGGATGAACACTGATATAAATCAATAATCGTCAAGAATTAACTCACGATGGAGTTGCAGTGGCGCACGTTTTGCGCAAATAGCGATGTTCGCCGACACTTGGGTTGTTCGGCAACAGTTATCGGAACGTATGCGTCATTGCCAGGTCTCTTTGCAAGCGACACCTACGGGAGCGCGTTGATGATTATATATACGTTAAAAAAAACTTTCGCACAACGAATGTCTTGTTAGATAGATAGATGTTTGTTATTGCAGCAGAACTACCCAATGAGCTTGCAAAGTTCTGGATGCGGGATTCCAGCGATACAATGAAACGTTCGAACTGATTAACGCAAGGTAATGCAACGAATTTCTAAGTTGAAACCACAATCATAAAGTGAACAGTACACACAGTATTGCATGAGATTTTTTTTTCACGAATAATTCCAATACATTAACTAAAGAGGTACAACAGTGTAAACGTGCATTGAGAATAAATGTGTCGGCAAATCATCGCATGACGTCATTTCCATCTCCATTATGTCAGTCACTGATTTGCTCAGCGCTCTACCGGTCTCGGTTCTCGAGCGAATCTGACCGCACAGTCTCACCACCTGCTCGCACGTGTGCCGCTGGACGGGAGGTGACGGGCAGGGTTTGATGACTGGCATTTGCGGCCGCGTTACGTTGACCATGGTTTGTAGGGGGGTTCCCACCTTCAGGAGATAGGGTGATGTGCGGGCAGTCGGAACGTTTAAGTAATCGACTGTAGAGGAATTAATTACGATTTTTAATCGTCAATCGGATAAACAATTACATTTTACATTACGCCTTCCACAATAGAGTGCGCTCCTGGGCAATCGCAACATTTGAATTCCAATATAAACGTAGCAATCATTTGCAGCCTTTGCTCAATCCACTGCTGAATAAATACACCAGCTAACCCAATGGCTGTCTTCCCCCTGCGAGGTTCCTCTTGCCTGTGAATCGTTCTGTCGTGGAACGAATGCCTCCAAAATTCGAACGACTGTGCGCCCGTCATAGATTCTATTCACTAATGCCTGTGCGCCATGCGGCGCTGTATGACTGTGCTTCGCCACGCCAGGCAGTGCGGGTCAGCGAATGTGCACCAGGATCAATTCAGATATCACTTGTCACTGAACTAGTAACCGGGTTCATAGCGCAATGAGATAACCACTGCGCCACCGCTCCACCAACATTTCACCTCTAAAAATTGCGCAGGCAATTTGCACATCACGTAAACTGAGGTCGGGCACACGGAGATGTTTTACTGACCTATAGTGACCGTGAATATATATAAGGGAACGATTTATTACACAGGATAACCCCATTATACAGTATATACCCACTGACTTCTAATGACCCATTTTCGTCTGAAGTAATGGGATATTGTGAAAGCGACGGTTCAATATCTAACACAGCACGGCCGTAACAGATTGAATGAATGTATTGTGGGGATTGGTAAGAGACATGCCAACTTCATGAGCCATGGTTAATCCACTGCTGAATGAAGGCCTCCCTAAGCTACCAACGACGCTTCACCGTCCTTGGATGTTAAAATCCAACCCAGCACCTGTACGCAAGATTACGTCACTGGTCTAGCTCCTGGGGGGGCATCCTTTCAGGAAACATGCAGAGGCTTTGCAATTTGATGCTCTTTTATTCTACGAGAGTATTTGAATAGTGGCCAATTCACAACTACAAAGGAAGGATGACAGCCATGCACGCTATTAATCCTGACCTAATCACCAGGCTCAGCCTGCGCCTATACTCCTCTTACAGTTATTGCTCAACGTCTACATCAGCCTTACGACAAACGTAGCGTCAATATATGACTCACCGTGAGGATTTTATATTCATGGAAAGGCAGTGGATTCGACAAGACTCATACATACGATGCCCTTTGACCCTCGCTAATGAACCTCCGCTGTCAGCAGCTGCCCGCAGTCTAACCCTCAACGCCTGCGATGAGGCACAAGGGATGTCGCTGCTGCTCAGGAAGTGCCGTGCTGATGAGCTCCCTCAGGGAGAGGCGCCGCTCGTCTCCGTGCAAGGAGGAAACGCGAGGCGCACGCGACATCCACGACACAAACACTGCCGGACATCTCAAGCTCTTTGTCCGCGCCGCAGCTATTTCGGCGTGCACTGTCATGAGCTCCTCTCCACGGAAATCTTCAGTAAAAGGCGACAGATTTATTCGCTTTGAAGAAAAACCAGAGTACGCACTCTTATCAGTCACCTTCCTCGATGGTGCTCCGTATTGCGAGTTGTGTTTACCAACAAAGCTAACTGAACTACACACGTGTGCAACTGCATGTGTTGCGAGTTGTTATTTGGGGACTGATTGGAGGAAGGGTTGAAACGTAGAATCCGGTGGGGTGTGGGGAAGGGGCGGAAAGGGCAGGCATGGGTGTTTGGGGATGAAGGTCAGTCTGGGGTGAGACTAATCGTTAGCTGACGTTCGTGGAGACTGCCTGGGGAACAAAGCAGGTGTTCAGATACCAGACATCATCAAGTTTGCAATAGCCACCCATGCTTTTGAATAAACAAGCAAATACTACGCTTTGACAATAACAGTGTTCTTGAAACCGATTGGCCGGCACTGGAGACAGCCTTCTTCGTGGCCTGGTCCCACCAAAGTTCAACCAAATGTTGCCAAAAGGCAAACAGTTCAAGGACATCATGAAGCAAGGCTCATAGCCATTTTTTACCCCATTTTGAAAAGGCCAACAAACGATGTTTATCCATCACTGCTGGAATAACAACCACAGCAATTTCTTTCTAAGCAATCATCATGCATCGAGCCGTCAAAACGTACATCCGTACACAGCAATGCGTCCGAGAGCGGGGGAATGTTTTAAACATGGGTAGGAGCAGCGCTGTATTCATCAGTTTTGTCGACTCGGTACTTTCCATCACTCGGAATAGGACTAATGCAGCGTCAGACGTGACCGGGGCGCCTGCTGCTAATGTGTGGCTTTCCCACCAAAGGTACTTGCACAACTTCAAGCAACATCGAGCAGCGGAGTCCCTTACGTCAGAGTCAGCAGAGTCGGGGGCGACCGCAGGCGATGCCAGAAAGACAAGTTGTCCGCTGCTAATGTAATAATGACCTCGCATTTACAAGCACACCATATTCACTCACTGTCGAACACAGAGGACGACTCAGAGGTGCAAGGAACCACAGAGAGGTGGCGAGGTGGAGGAGGGAAGACAGCTACGTGTTAAGCCGGTGCCAACAATTTACAGAAGCGTATACTTCTATCTGGGCGGCACGGTGGCCCAGCGGGTAGCGCTGTCGCCTCACAGCAAGAAGGGCCCGGGCTCGAATCTCGACTCGAGTGCCTTTCTGTGTGGAGTTTGCGAGTTCTCTCCCCGTGTCCGCATCGGTTTTCGCCGGGCACTCCAGTTTCCTCCCACAGTCCAAAAAAAAAAAACCATGCTACTGCAGCGCCACCTCTGCAAGTGCGGCGATGGCGCTGGAATCATCGCGGCGCTGGAACCATCGCGGCGCTGGAATCATCGCGGCGCTGGAATCATCGCGGCGCTGGAATCATCGCGGCGCTGGAATCATCGCGGCGCTGGAATCATCGCGGCGCTGGAACCATCGCGGCGCTGGAATCATCGCGGCGCTGGAATCATCGCGGCGCTGGAATCATCTCGGCGCTGGAATCATCGCGGCGCTGGAATCATCGCGGCGCTGGAATCATCGCGGCGCGGTGCGCGGACACCGCGCCGCGTGCCAGCCTGCACGGCTGCTTTGCCAACAGCGTGCATCCGTAGCCGGGTGTGTGTGCGGCCGGATGGGACGACGCGTCATTGTGGAAGAACGCGCGCAAATAACGTTTGTGACAAGCGCTGCATAACTGCCACCATTAAAATCGAATCCCGGACGCCTTGTCTTAACCTTGCAATTTCGTTTGCATAATAAATGCATAATGGTGGAAGTTACCCAAACGATTAACAGCGCGCAGCACAGACTTGTCAACGCGGATGCTAATTAGCGGCGTGCGACGACGGCCATCGCTGCGGGATGAAGGTGCGAGGATGACTTCACGATGACAGATGGATCGCAGCCGCATCGCCGGGGTAACGGGCGAGGCGACGGCTAACGGGGCGAGCGAGGCTCGGCCTCTTCGCGCCGTCAGTCGGTGGAGAGCGCGAAGGAATCACATCGCTACCACGACCGCACTCGCTTCCTCGTCGAGAGGCCGGCAGAAGCGCCGTGCTGCTGCATGCACAGGCGTCCAAAGCACTGCTGCTCGGTGAGATCGCTTGCAGGTGCCGAGTCAGCGGTAATTTAGGGTCGGTAATTGTGTAGTAGTCATGGGCTTGGTCGAGTCGACGCTCTACTGTGGAGTGTTTTTTCAGCCCTAAGCTGTGGATCGCGTTTCGTCAAATTCCTAGTTTACAATGGCAATGTAGGGGTGAAATGTCGCGAATGAGAGAGGGGATCCGCACGACGCAGCCGTCTCGAAGGAACAGCTTTGGAGAGCAATTCTCATGCATCGAGCCATGTCAATCGATACCAGAACAATCGGTTAAGTGGCCGTTACCCAGGTTTACCTGGGTTGACCGATTGCCCCCCAGAGCCCCTTCGTCTACGTATCTCGATAATGTGCGTCCTCAGGGGCGAGATGCATTGTCTTCACATCTTCCTTCAGCATCTCCACCCACGTCGTATTGGGTCTCCCTCTGGACTCCGTCTCCTTCACCACCTCCGTCACAGTGAAGATCTCTTGACATAATCGCCTTCCTGCTTCTGTTCCATTCCAAGACGTTCTGTTCGCCCAGTTGGCTAAATCAGTCACATGTAGTCGCCGCACACCCCAGGTGTGAGTGATGCTCAATCCCTCCTTACTCCCCCCCCCCCAAAAAAAAAAAATATCATTTAGAAAACTCCCAGATCTTTTAGGACATACGGCTCATGTGGAAAAGTTTGGCCAGATACGATCTAGAGGGGCTTCTCTACAGCTCTATAAAGTGGAAGCCCTTCCGCCAGCAGTGGAGTGAACAAGTAATTGCAGGGCTCCACCTTTGTTTTTGTAAGGAAATCTTGACTCCCGCCGTGGTAATGCGGAATTTCCACCACAGTCTGGCGGCACAGACAATCGGAGAACAGCACTGCCCAACCGCTCGTTCGAACGTGGAGACGCGTTGACTTTCCCACAAAAACACACTCCCGTGTAGGTTCTCTTCATAATAATCATAACTGCATTTCTACAGTGCTTTTCACCCGAGGGTCATAAAGCGCTGCACAGAGCTGCGCTTCCTTAAGCGCTTTTATTTCGGCATAGCCACGTCGAGCGAAGGTGAGTGGAGGAGCTCCATCCCGAACAAGAATAACAACAAACAAAACCGGTTTTTTCTCAACAAACAAAACGGTTTTCCCATCCAACCATCACCGTCGAGACTTCTCCGCAGACTGCCAGGGGTCAGAGTTCACGCGCGTACGCCGGTCGCCTGCTGCTGGCCAGAGGCACGGCGGCGACACATTGAGTCACCAGGGCCGACGGAGGCGCTGGGTCTCTCTCACGAGAATCCGCGAGAGACGGGGCAATGCCGCAGAGGTAACGTCAAGGACATCAAAGGTGCCGCAGAGAAAGCACAGAGATTTCCCTTCCCTGCCATGCTAATGACAGACATTGCACACAGCAGTGTGTGCCTCTCATGATTTACATTAAAGCGACGATTGAAATATTCCGCAAAACATTTTGCCTCAGTGCTGATTTATAAATGTCCGCGTGTGTATGTAGAGTATTATATCTTCAACGGTATATATAAAAAATGATTTCTTCAAGGAATTGCCAGCATTTTGACCAACAAAAATATGTTAGCGAAATGAGTTGTAAATAATTTAGCACCCATACATAGATTTGATGAAATATATATTATGTATGTGTGCGTTAAACAAATAACGCGAGACATTTCTTCAACGATTGAGTTTTTCAACTGACAGGTCTTTCTCAAGACTAACCCCGCTTGCGTTGGAACATCTCAAAGACACAAAAAACGAAATAAATAATGTATGTCGCGATCTTGTATTAAAAGTGCCGTGGAATACATCCCCACAGCTTGCTGGTCTGACAACAACACTTGTTTGTTATATTTACTTAATAGAAATGTGCATGTGTGATGTTGTAGGTCGCCCTCGATAACGGCATCTACTGAATAATAAGTAATATTAATTACAGTGTGTGTTTACATTTCCCGACTCTCAGCGCCACTGAGTGCACGGGCGACACAGATTGCTTTGTGGCATCTTGGCTTCTGTAAGAATGCCACCCGATTGGGCACAAGGGGCGAGTTCATTGCTCACCAAGAGTTTGCCACCGCTGATCGAACAAGTCCTCTCTACCACCGATTTCGCATCCACGCAAATAATCAGGCGCAGCAACAGTTTCATGTTTCTACATTGAATACAGACTCTACGGGGCGAGTGCTGTTAGCGAGCACCTGTGAAGACTGGACGCACACGACGGGGGTGGGTGACTTAGCACCGCACCCGGCCGCCTTTGTCTCCCTAGTCGAGATGTTTACACACAACACCACATACTCATTTGAGTAGGCCAGGTTCAAGTATTCGTCACCTGTGCTGATGTCCATTAGGGGGAAGTCAGCGGAGCTACCTAACCACTGCGCCACCGCTCCCCACATGACACAAACACACAAAATACGTTTGACATTGTCTACACGCGCCCGTGTTGATTTGATCAGCCCAACTAACGGCTATTTATCTTTACTACAAATCCCAACACGACACGGAGCTCATGACAAGGTGAAAATTATATTCTGTTCACACCGGATGCGTGTTAATTATGCATTGTCCGTGTCTTCACGATGACGTGTGAATAGTATCCGATATAACGCGTCTAATTAATGTTTGTACCAACAGAGATTCCAAAGATGCATTCCATTTAGCAGAATGACTTTGTCGAAACCGTCTACCATTGATCGTGTGGTGACTTGGAGGAAATTCATTTATTGTTGCGGACAGAGGGCTTCAGGGAGCGTTATGGATTCATAAATTAAAAGGTGCAATAAGTAATATTTATTAGCTGTAATACTGTTAGTTTTTTTTTTAGTATTCTCGCATTGCAATTCTTTAAAATCTGTGCATGGTGGGATCAAAGGGCAAATTACTGATGGAATGCGTATCGTTGTTAATCACAAATCCAATATATTGACGTCGGATGTCACAGCTCGATGCATGAGAATATCTCTTCAAAGCTGTTCTTTACGAACAGCCGTGTGGGATACATAATTCTCTAAGGAGTGGCTCTTAAGAGCGATTCTCAATCACAAACCATTTTAATCCTTTATTTTACACTCGATCTGAATAAGATGGGTGACAGAATGTCCCCTTGAATGAGTCTTCTTGTGGTTTATATCGCGACTGCTCTGGACCCCCAACTCATGAAGTTGGGGGAAGAGAAGGTGGGTTTGATCATTCAAGTGGACAGATTAACGCTTTGGTTTCCCATCGCTTCGACAACCGCTTCTGTTGTTTACGGAAGCAAAGTAGGAGAGGTCAGTACGTGTGAGTGGAGTCCTGGAAGATGCATAACAACAGGCTTCTCTCATTACTAGCATGCATCCAGGTATGTAGGTATCATCTTATCTCATCTCATTGTCAGAAACCGCTTAGTCCTACACAGGGCCGTGGTGAACCGGAGTCTATCCCGGCAGACAGAGGGCGCAAGGCAGGTATATATCCACGATGGGACGTCAGCCCATCCGGGGTACTGCGGGCAATTTAGTCTGCAAGTCAATTAACCTATGCAGCAACAGGTTTTTTTAGACCGTGGGAGGAAACCGGAGTGCCCGGCGAAAACCCACGCGGACACGGGGAGAACATGCAAACGCCACACAGAAATGCACCGGAGCCGAGATTCAAACCCGGGACCTTCTTGCTGTGAGGTGACAGCATGAAGGCATCATCCAGATTTCATTATTTTACTTAATTATTTATAACAGTAATTATACTTCTGGAGCGCTTTTCACCCGAGGGTCACTAAATGATGTACTCTGTTTTTGTTATGCTGTTCTCTCCACAGCTGTGTGCACCGCCTTGTGACCCTCGGGTGAAAAGCGCTCTAGAAGAATGCAAACATTATTGTTATCATCATCTGGTATGCCTTTTCAAAATCAATATAATGCAGTCGCAGTGGTATTGGATGCATAATCCTTCTTTACGCAGATCGTTTGAGTGGTCAGCGGTGGTGGATCGTCCTTTTTTAGCAAATAAATTACTTAGGATTCATGTTGAGATATTGAGGCATTTTATTGCTACGTAAACAAGCTCAATAATGCAGCTGATCATGTTTCAACAGCTGCTTCCATTTCTTTGTCCTTCTTCTGGATACCATATCCTACGGGACATTGATGTTCTTCCACAAATGTCTGCTCTTTAATGTTTTGTAACAATGTCCACTGTTGACAATTTCATCAAATTGGATAAACGCTTGATACAACTCAATATCTGTCGTCCACTATCTCTCCTTCCTTCAATATTTCCAGGTATAACCACATTTACAATTTCCTTTTCCATCATAATATGTCCGAGAAACTTCGACTTCCTATTACTAATGTCATGCTGTAGGTTTTCACGGCTCAATGCATGATGATTGCTTCGAAAAGCTGGTCTCTCGGGACAGCCGCATCGATCGCTCCCTCTCTCCACCTCGCGACGTTACGCCTCACACGTTAGAGGCATCCTCATGCGCAGTGTGCGTGTGTCGTGTGTGTGACTCCTATTTATATGTAGGTACTGTGTATGTGTTGAGTCACCTCCACAGAGTTCCAGGATCAATGGACGACTGTCGGGGTCCACTTGAAAGGGTTCTATTGTCCTGCTCACAGCCCGGAATCACATTAACCCCATCCTGTTCCACCTCTAACTAATCTCCTAGTTTGCATCTCATGAAAGACGTTCCCAAACACTTGGTGATTCCAAGTGGTGGAGAGAAGAAGCGATCGACGCGGCTGTCCCGAGAGACCAGCTTTTCGAAGCAATCATCATTATTACTAATGTTGTTCAACATCTTCTTTCTACATCCCATTCTTGACAAAATTTCCTCATTTGAGGCATGGCTTGTCCAGGATGCCTTCAAGAAGCATCTAAAGAACCACATTTCAGTTGCTTCAATTTCCTTTTACATATTCTTTGGTTAAGTCCGCAGTTAATCCATCTGTTTCAGAAGCCTCTTATCATACTGTGCTATTATAGGTTTCACAGTTGGAATATTCTACTCTTCAGAAAAAAAAATTCTTTAATCTCCAGTGGTTGAAGACTTTTCTGTGTTATTGTTGCTGTAGCGATCTATTTAAAAACGTATCCAGAGCAAGCATACAATCCTCCATCATGAACTGTGGTCCCAATTTGCTGGCAAAGAGACACCATTGTGATATACATTCCTGCACTGCATAATTACAATCACACACACATTGCAGTGCAGTATGGTCAACCAATGCTCCACTAAACCCTTAAGAACCCCCATACAGCGGTATATTGGCAACAAATCATGTACAGTATAGGGCATGCCCATAACCCCATCATTTAACCCGCTCGTCTGAATTTGCCATCTCGATAAAGTAAAACGTATTATCGAACACTCTCGAAATTAATAATAGGTGTACCATTAGGTGTGCGTTTGAAGTTCATGTGCCTAATTTTTAATTTGTACCAAGTGTTTGACCTGCTCTGCTTTCCTTGGTGTTTCACTTTGCACTTAGGACAGCGGATGTCATGACCAACCCAGTTCACCCTCGACAGACTTTGTCATCACAATGAGCTCTTAACGGGGTTATAAATACGACTTGAATATTGATCTCTGACATCTAATATACATAGCATTTGTGATGAGGAGTGCACGCACAAATAACAAACACTCAACGCGTTCGTTAAAAAAACATTACCATAAATGTTTGGGTAGTGCCTGCTTTATATTTTATATTTAAAGCAGGGTTATTAAGCAATGTGTGAGTTTGATTAATAAAGCAACGCTATGTGCGTTTGTGTACAATGATAAATCCACCCCCATGTAACCTTAACAGAGTGACACACGGCGCACGAGTGGGTGGCACAGCAACACGGCTGGCCGCTGCTCTTGCTGGGGTGATGTTTACACAAAGTACCGGGTACTCATTTTGAGGCTGAGTCACACAGGGAAAGTTGCTCGAAGGCCAACCGCATGAATTTCCATTCAGCAGCAGCAGTGTCGCACGAGAGCAAGCGGTATGACAGTAATATTAACGTGGCTGCGTTGTCGTCCCGACAGCTACGCTTGATTTCATGAATTCGAAGGTTGTTCGATTGCGCGGGTCCTTGCGATTGGGGCGACCATGGGGTCACCCGCGGCCTTCACTTATCGTGGCGCGCGCGGGCAGGGCTCCTGCGCCTTGCGCAGAGCAGGGGCCCTCGCAGCCACCACGAACAATGGACGCAAACACAGCACTCTTGACACGTACAGTCACCTTGATCAATAATAGATCACACGCGCACATGTAGACGATGACGATTTCACAAACTTATCAATCATCGCTTCCTTTTGTTGGCTATATTTGTTTACGCATCACGATTTCTTTGCGACAAAACATGCATCCAAATCACGCGCAAATTGTACAGTTTTTCTTTCGCACGCACATAAAATAAATAATTGCTCAAACATTTGACTGATGAGCGGATGCACGGTTTTTTTTACTCATTTCGTTGAAAAATAGTTGCAACTGAAAATAAAACCAGTCAAGGCACGTCGCATTCTACAACACGTGTACATTGTCGGTGTGCAGAGACATACGATAAGGTCACTCAAAGTGCTCTGATTATCCATGAAGACCTCATTTGTACGTTCGAGGACAGTTCAATCATACAGGCATTTCTCACCACTGTGCGAAGCATGATCTCGTTGTTATATACTTAACGCGTAATTACCCGCAATGAGCTTTTGAATTGATTATTCTATTTAAAATCACGTAGAATGCTCCGACAAGTTATTCCTCCCCACCTCATTGAAACATTCATGCCCCCCCCCCACCGCATAGAAACATTATTACTAAAATCAAACGTATATGTAACCAAAATACCTAAATCGGCCTTTAAGGCCAATAATATTTACTGTTGAAGCATCTAAAACAAATTCGTTTGATCCTGCTGGGGCCCTGCTGCCAATAGAGAATGGTATTTAAGGAAGGGCAGATGAAACGGAAATGCAATTTGAGCGTCGTGCCTGAGTTGACAGCGGGAGCCACAACGCGGCTCTGCCAAGCACGGAAACGGCACAAAAACAGCCACCCTGCGGCTCATCGTCAATTTTAAATAAAACCCAAGGTATTAACTAAGGTGATGATGGATCGCCGTTACCACTGTGCGTCGCCGGTGCAGTGGTGTCTCTTCCTCGAGACAATCTCTTCCTCGGCGGGCAATTAAAAAAACACAATGAGTTGAAAAAAAAGCACATCAAGTGGAGCGGGGATGGCAAGGTACAGCTTGAGTAGCTGTTGCCCTAGCTGTAGCTGTTGCCCTAGCAACAACAGGTACAGCTTGAGTAGCTGTTGCCCTAGCTGTAGCTGTTGCCCTAGCAACAGCTACTCAAGCTGTACCTTGCCATCCGCTTGAGTAGCTGTTGCTAAGGCAACCTTGCTATCCCCGCTAGTGCAACAGCTGCTGCAGAAGGCTGTTGCTGGTCCCAGCAACAGCTACACATCGGCGATTAGGCGACCCGAGTGCAAGAGGAGCAGCGTTCGCAGAGACAGGGCCATGTTATGATTATTTATTATTTCTCAGACACCCTTGTTCAGGACGTTGACCCTACAAAACACAGTCGCTTCGTTCAGTCAGACCTGCAGTCGTACACGTCCAGCGCAGGGCTGCTCTGGGTCAATGGCAAACAACTAGTAGTAACTACCTGCACCGCGAGCCGGTTATGTCATCACACGGTTAGGAGGCACGGTAGGTGGAATTCTACTGTACGATAAGTACTGTATTCTCCTGAGTTACGAGATGTACTTTAAAAATATAAATACAAGTTGGGGTGCATCTTGTCACAATGCAGGTGTGTGCTTACAAGATGGCACGGTGAGGGGAGCACCGGTGGTGCATCTGTCAGGCATGTCGGTCAGACAACCCATGGTACCGCACCTGGGGTCCCTTCTGTGAAGTGCTGCCAGGAAGCCTTCAAAATTACACGGAGCCTCAAAGTGCACCTAGCCTGGCCCAAGCACCATGGGAACGTCACCACCACTTGGTGTCTAATGGCGGTGGTTGCTCTTTCACAAATGTGACACCTTTACTGACACTGAGCGCACGTCTTAGGTGCGTTTTACTCTCGGGGGCATCTATTCATCTGGAGAATTCGACTGGCTGCAGTATTTTCAAGGCTATGCCATCAACATGATCACAACATTCACGTCGACCTTATTGAGCGGATAATGTGTTGTGAGTGAATTAAAGCAAAATGGTGAGTTTTCGTCTCAAAATGTTGCGGGTTTCTCTTAGCAATGTCTGAAAACGTTGGGGTTGTGGGCCCATCCATGACACTAAGAGAGCAACATTTAAAACTCTGTCCATACAGGCCGAATCACTCTCCGTGTCTGCTCAGGATTACCCGGCTCTAAGCCTAACTGAAGCTTTGAGCGCCTGTGTTTGAGCTGCTATTTCCTGCAAAGCCTTTATCTTTCCATGCCAGATTTTTTATTTCATTTTAGATTTTTTTTATTAACAAGCTCCAGGCCACGAGGGTCAACAGCTGAGCGTCGCCGTGCCCTACAGCGTCACCGTGACAACGGCTTTGAGAGAGATGACAAAAAAACGCCACGCTGGCAGTTTTAAGATTAAGTTAGACGATGGGAAAACTGAGGTCGCACAGAAAAACAAACGTAGTTGCTCGTGTTCACGGTGCGCCGTGCCATATGGGGTTGCTGTGCTGGGGAAATATATTTGCAAAGCGCTACCGCGTGATAGAGTGAGGATATTTGATGGGTACACTCTTTATTCAGCACGATATTAACTTCCATCGGTATCATCGTCAGGAGGAGAAGCAACGGCAGCAACAGGAATCTTTATCTAAAACATTAATGTCATCATCCTCCAGTCATCCTCATCACATCGTCTTTTCTGTACCACCAGAATCATTATAGGGCAGCGCGGTGGCGCAGTGAGTAGCGCTGCTGCCTCGCAGGACGAAGGCCTCAGGTTCGGTTCCCGGCTCGGGTGCCTTTCCCTGTGAAGTTCTCTTGTTCTGTCCCCATGTCCGTGTGGGTTTACGGCAATATATACCGGTTTCCTCCCACCGTCCAAAGACACGCTGCTGTCGAGGTCAACTGACCTGAGTAAATTGCCCCAAAAAAAGTGTCCTGCGATGTACTGGCGGCACATCCTGGATATAGCCCTTCCTCGTGCCCTTTGTTTGCCGGGATAGATTCCGCCCCCCGCGACCCTGCACAAGATTAAGCAGGTACTGATACTGAATCAATCATTATATGTTCTTCCACCGCATCAATGTTTCTCATCACCACTGTCTGCGTGCAATGCATGTTTACCTCAATTCTGCTACTTTTTTTTGCTACACGTGGAACAACAGACAAAGACATTGGGTAAATCCTTTGAAAATGCTGCAGAAAGGAAGCATCTAGATTGCATTTGAATGCAGGCAGAATGTGCCAGCATGCCCTCTCAGGGCTGCCCACACAAACAATGCAAAATAAGGGTGGTTGAGGGCATTATACACAACGGAGGAAAATGTCTACCACCAGTGGAAAGTTTTCACCATCACTAGCCGCCGCCACAACAACACTGCTCAGCCATTCCACAGTTGCAGTCTGAAAAGGGGCAGAATGGTGAATTTGAAGCCTGCATTGGTCCAAGCAAGAATTGATAAATGTGGAACCGGAAGATTATTTCTTGCATCTAGAAGAATAAAATCTATACAACCGTCATCAAATAAGCCAGATATTTTGGCCCATTAAGCTCTTTATGGATGTATCAGAGTAGACATCATTAAGATCCTGCGGTTAGAGTTTAGTTGTGGCTTCCTGCAATTTCCCTGGATTCTCCAAGATTGCACACTCACATTTCATCCAGGTCAGCGATATTTTTACAATAAGGATATGGCTTTAGCTTTACACTGCTGTCTGCAATTACGTTTCATCTTTCCCAGAGCGATCGGATGAATGTCGGGCCTTTAATCCCAAGATTACGAGCAAAATGGGCCATTTTGAAAAATGTATTTGTTATAAATGAGTGAGATTTTAACCATCGCACTATCTCAAGCTGATAGCTCAGTGCCAAGCATATTAACCACTTGGCATGTGAGCGATGTTCTAATTCTCATAAATTTGCTCTCTGTTGCTTTACATTAGCTCATTATGATGCTTTATGCGTTATCCAGCCTTGCGTAATGCACAACTGAGAGCTGACTGGGCATTGAACAGACTCTTACCCTCGACCGCTACCTATTCATTGATGGATGTCATTGTCTTGCCAGTTTTATCCACTGGCCGTCATCCTGTCGAGCTGTTATTACTGCCCCAGCCGACTTGACTTCTCTCAATGCGGCTGAGTGGCACAGTGGCAGCGTCTGCGCCTCAGAGAACGAAAATCCGGTTCGAGGCAGTTCGACTCCTACCTCGGGTGCCTTTCTGTGTAGAGTTTGTGTGTTTTCCTCCTGTTCTGCGTGGGTTTCCTTCCTGATTCTCCGGTTTCCTCCCACACAATAGAAAAAAAAACCCACTCAATAATGAATTGGCCGATGACAGCATAATATATGGGACGCAATGTTTGGAAAATGTTGGCACCAGCTGACTGTATGGCTACCTTGCGCATACCCGCCCCTCTGTAGTTTCCTCGTGCCTCTGTATTTATGTCTCGTCCATGACTAGGTATTCGCACACCGTACATATTCTATTATTAATCATGTAACATTTGTTATTTTACTCAACCATCTACTCTTTTGTTGAGAGAAATGAAATGTCGTGTTATCATCCTGTATGAGGTCTCGTTTCTCAAGCAGAGGACGTGTGACTTTGTCAACCCGGTTACTGAATGTACAAGCACACGGAGCCAAAAATACACTCCATTCTGTCACAGATGTATGATATAAAATGCCTGTGAAAGCAACGTTTAAAATGAGTCATGGTGACAACTTTCCCTGCCTGAGATTT
>JAZEWT010000010.1:384065-410957 GCA_036362905.1 Mordacia mordax | reverse complement strand
TTGGAATCTAAAACCCTCTCTGCCCTCGACTCGTCGTGGGTGCCACAATTCACGCTGCTGCTCGTCCCAGCCAGGGGTTGCACCTGTTCCATCATCAATCACCACTCTTAGCGCGTGCATCGTCCAAAGTGTTCATTTGTGGAAAGCTCCTTGCAAACGTCACAACGACATCGCTCATGAAAACGCAAAACCAATTCCACTTTCAAAAGCCACATGACCAGATAATCCCATCTCATCGCATGCCAATAATTGCGTTGGCTGAGATAAGAACTTTTCCCCACTCGTCACATCGGGATCACAACCCTGCTGAGCATAGGCTGGGATTTGTCGTTTATTTGAAGCTTGCAGTGACGCAGAGTCCACCTCTCCACGGGGTCCTGAAGTGGAACAGCTTCAGTCCTCCCCAAAGCTTCATTACAATGATGAACTCAGGGCTTGAACAAGACAGAGGCTTTTGCAAGCGCTGCCGGTCGGAGTCCGATTATTCCATCCGCATTCAGAACTGGCAGCTGCTTAAAGGGTACTGTGATCATGATGGGTTCGGTGAGCATAGACCCACAGGCAGAGTCACAGTGAACATTTACAGATGGTCCTTTGGGAGCCCTGGACAGCAATTAATGTTGGACCTGCACCCCTTACCTTTAATTCATAATCTCTTGATGAGATGACAGAAAGGTATAGAAGAAATGAAGATGTGCAGTGAAGACAGGAAAAATATAGACAATGAGTGAGATGACAGATGCAGACAGGATTCAAATGAGATAAATATTTTTTTCCGTTTTACGATCATTACTATTATTTCTTATATTTATTAAGATTTAATAATTGAGCTAGTACTTTATGTGCCCCTATTTTTCATTAATCCGGGACGACTCCAGTTGATTGGAGCCCTAAGCTTTTGCTTATGTCTGGTGCTGCCAGGTCTAGGTATGGGAGCGAGAGCAGCGTGACCTCAATCCAGACCTGACATGTGCCTCGGGGGAAATGATTTTAATATTACACTAATGTGTTACCACGGCTTAGTATTCGCTGTTATTTTTTAAATCTGGGCCACGATATCACCAATCTCTTGCTATTTACATCAAAGGCTCTGTGAAAGTGTGCTCTAGCGAGGCCTAGCGACAGTTGCAGAATGCAGCCGTACAAACCCATATAAGTTGCAGTTTCAATGAAAAACTCTCCTTCCAGATCTGAGAGTGACATCGCATAACAATTTGGTAGAATCATTTACATTGACTTTAAAATAGGTACAGGTGCAGTGTCCTGCTATACACCACTGCTCGTGTAAAGGCCCCCCACTCGAGGAAAGTCGAGAGCCTCATTAAAGGTGTGTTTAGCCAAATACTGGCCAGACACCTCGCAAGAGGTGGAAATACTCACACTTTACCCCACCACGTCTGACCTGTCGATCAGTTGTACCCTCTATTGGCTGCATTTTACACTGAAAATTGTTGTGCTGTTTTGATGAATGAGCATCTGAATGGCTTACACATAGGTATGGAAACTATACATTCCTGTACATAACTCTCCTCTCATCTCAGTGATATGCCTCAGCTGGTCAGTCAATACTGCATTCCTGGCCAAGAAAGCACAACAACGTCTCCACTTCCTCCGACGTCTGAGAAGAGCCAGCCTTCCTCTACGCATCCTCTCCACACTCTGCAGGGGAACCATTGAGAGTGTTCTGACCAACTACATCACTGTCTCGTACGAGATTTGCAATGCCTCTGACCATAATTCCCTGCAGCAGAGAGTGAAGACAGCAGAGAACATCATTGGGACCCCACTCCCCTCCATCCAAGACATCTACTTCAAACGCTGCACACACAAGGCGTCCAGCATTGGAAATGACCCCTCCCACCCCTCCTATGAACTCTTCACCCTCCTGCTCTCTGGCAAAAAGGTACCGCAACATCCTGGCCAGATCTACCAGACTTTGCAACAGTTTCATCCCCAAGCCATCAGGCTCCTCAATACCATGCTACCCCACTCATCTCATCTCATTGTCCGAAACCGCTTACTCCTGTACAGGGTCGCGATGGGCCGGAGCCGATCCCAACAGTTACAGGGCGCAAGACAGGGATATACCCACGATGGGACGCCAGTCCATCACCGGGCACTGAGGGCAATTTAGTTTGCAAGCCAAATAACCTATGCAGCGGCATGTTTTTGGACTGTGGGAGGAAACCGGAGTGCCCAGCGAAAACCCACGCGGACACGGGGAGAACATGCAAACGCCACAGAGAAAGGCACCCGAGCCGAGATTCGAACCCGGGCTGTGAGGCGACAGCGCTACCCACTGGGTCACCGTGCTGCCCGCTACCCCACTCCTCTTCTTCATATCAAGCAGGACACAGACGCACCACCCCCCAGACACATTCATGCCTGAACTGGCCATTTCACTCAACTATACGTAGTTTATATCGTCTGCGTGTTTTAACCTGTCTGTTGAACGTGTATTCAGCCTTGTTTTGTTTTTGCCCCGGACCATGAACAACGTAATTTCGTTCCTCTATATGCTGCAATTGTGCACAGATGAGATGAAAATAAAGTTTATCTATCTTTCTATATATGGGGAGATGGTACAATAGCTCAAATAGTTGCTGTTTATCAACACATTCTGGTGTTGTTATTGGAGACAGTTAAGTGCGGATGAACACGGAAAATAATAAGAATCTTCCTTATATCCATGCCACGCCTCTGATAACAGGACACTCTTAGTGTGTGGATTATACGAAGATGCGTCGATCGCTCGGGATGTGGATGAAATGAGCTGGTGAGGGATGCTGACATTGGTGATTCGGCGATGTTGTTTGGCCGATTGTTGATCAGTTTTCACCATGTTTTTTTATCGTAACTGTTATGTTGTTTACATTTACAGAGTACAGTACTGTATAGTATTTGTTTACCAAATCATCGGTGTACCTGCTTTCTTGTTTATTTAAATATGTATTTATAATAGGGTTGTTGGTCAATATGACAGTTTTACATATGTTTCATATTCCACTGCGTTCATTCACCCTTGTGATTTTACTAACGCGTGGCGATCTGGTTTGTGAAAAAAAACCCAATCACATCTATTTGAAAATCACCGTAGCACTTCGCACTTCCACATGTATCAAATTGCAAGTGCCCGAAAGACATGTAGAGCGGTAGTCGAATGCTGTTTACAGCAAGGGCAAGTTAATCCAGAGCACACCCACTACTGAGTTCCCCTCAAAGTGGTCTAGCGCTCATTTCATTAGCTTTGGAGGCACACAAAAGGCTAAGACCCCTTCCAACTTGAATTTTAACCCACGGCCTTGGGATTACAAAGTATATCTTCAAACGGTCCGGCGATGGACTGGCGTCCCGTCGTCGGGTGTATTCCTGCCTTACGCCCTGTGTTTCCGGGATAGGCTCCGGCTCACCGTGACCCTATATAGGATTAAGCGGTTTCAGATAATGAGATGAGATGAGATCTGAAAACGGCCGCACCACTCAAACTAAAGTTTCCACATTTTTGGGCGGCTCAATGCGCACGCACGTTGGGCTCACAGCCCCTCCCCTCTCCGGGAAGGTGTCTATATTAGTGCAGCGCTGGGGCAGCGCCAATGTGCACGGACACTCGTGGGACCCTCCCGTTCACATTTTAATTTACTCTCATTTCCGCGTGTCTCGTCTCACTCTCCCGCTCTCACTCTCACTCTCTCTTGCACTCTTATCTCTCTGACTCACCCTCTCCCTCTCTGCACTCTCTCCCTCTAGGAATTGAATTAATATTTCGACGTTATAAATCTTAAATTGCAATTTAAGATGTAGATCAAACAGGGTGTAAATAGTTGCGCGTACTGTATATTTTCTTGATTATAAGTGTTATGGCTTTCCATTGATGCAAAATTTCTTCACTTTTGAGTGAGGGTGTGACTGCACTTGAAATTGAATGAATATGCGCATTATAAATTACAAACCGTATTAAAAACGATGTAGATCATGGAGTGTATATAACTGTACAACGTGTATACGGTCTTAATTGTATATTTTGTGGTTTGTCATTGGTGGAAACAATTTGCTTTGGTGGAGGCGCATCGGATAAAAAGTCTACCATCAGCGCGCCAAGCGCGCCACGGATCGTTGCGCAGACGGAGCGAGTTTCCACGAGTAGCCGCATGGACGTGCCGTTCTCTCCACAGCTCTGTGCAGCGCTTTGTGATCCTCGGGTGAAAAGCGCAATAGCAATGCAAATATTATTATTATTATTAGCCTACTTTTACGCAGCCAGCCGCCTCAGTGGCCTCTTTAATCATTCTGGTCCCATCTCGAGCCAATTAGACCCCGCCTACTCCACTGCCAACCCCACCAATTATCTCACCCTTTGTCCAAATTGCCAGTCAGCGTGAAACTCGAAAATTTGGTAAAAACAAAAACAAAATCCAGATTTTAAAAAACGGTTCAGAGCACTACAATAATACATTTCAGTGATAAATATTCGAAGAAAGAACGACTCAGAAGCGGGAAGAAACCACAGATGTCATCAACCAATTAACGAGAGCGTTTAAGTTATGGGAGGAAAACAGACAATCTGGAGAAAATCCACGCATAACAGGGGAGACCACACCAACTCGACACAAGAAGGCGCCCAAGGTGGAAATCCAACCGCCTCGAGTAAGGAATCTCTTTCTGTGAGGTGCAGATGTTACCACTCTGTCATCCATCTCCATGATAACCTTGCACCATGATAACCTTGCACCATGATAACCTTGTTGAAAGCAGGACTGTTCTGGCCAATCCAAGCCCTTGGCTGCCTAACTCGAAAGGAAGTGTATGCCTAAAAAAAAAGAGACTAATGCGATTCCATTTGACTGTATGGTACTATATTGCCAAGGCCACTGAGACGGTCGCACACAGCGACAAGAATAATAAAATACAATTTGGGTTCATAAAGCATCTCTAGAGAGTTCCCTGTACCAGGTGTTATGATACTGTACAATAATTGAGGAGAGGCATCGCATTGATGGCTGGTCTAGAAGGAGGAAGTGAGATGGTGTAGTGGGAATTTAGCTGTGAAAGGATAACAAAGCCTACGATGCAATCAAAATAGGATCACATTTGTGATGGAGAGAAAAGCCAGCGATAAGAAGAGCACAAGAGGAACGCACCGTACTCTTTGCGGTGAGATAAAGTGTGGGTACTCCCAATTTCTCAAATACGTCCGGCCAGTGTTTAAAACAAAACAATCATATTCTGTACAGAGGCACTCTAGAGCTTCCTCAAGTGGGGTGGCTCTTCTACAAGCAGTGGTGTGAGCAAGCAATTGCACGGTTATACCTTGACCATCATCACAATCGTGCCCTGTGTCACAATAGTGCACGAGTGTTTACTCGGGGAAGGCACCTCTGACTTACAACACCGGGACCTCTGAGGCATTTCGTAAAAAAATACCACTTATACAGCACTATTATTTACCCAATATGAAACTGTCAATGTTCCACTTACAGCAGTGATTCTTATCTACACGGTGGTCAGATGTCTTGTATTCCCCCATTTAATTACCCTTTAACGTGTTGTTTACCTTCGCTCATTCGTTACTATTTTGAAGAGTGTATGGGCTCAGGAGGACATCACAAACCTGAGACACTATGAAATGGGGGTTACAGGATATCTAATACATCTTTCTTGTGTCGTTGTTGCTGACATGCCGTTCTATCCACAGCTATGCGCAGCGCTTTGTGACCCTCGGATGAAAAGCGCTCTAGAAATGCAATTATTATTAATACAGAGGAGGCGAGGTAGCGCGCCGTCTGACGATGATGCCTTGTGCACTTAGTTGGCGGTAATTAATGTGCAGCCATAGCCATTAAACAAG
This sequence comes from Mordacia mordax, assembly GCA_036362905.1. Classification (NCBI taxonomy): domain Eukaryota; kingdom Metazoa; phylum Chordata; class Hyperoartia; order Petromyzontiformes; family Petromyzontidae; genus Mordacia; species Mordacia mordax. The sequence continues at coordinate 405,112 of JAZEWT010000010.1, read as the reverse complement.
GGCTGTTTGCATGCTGAACAAGATCTGCTTCTGCTAACATATGGGTTGTGGAGAAACTCACAGCTCACAATTCAGAAAGAGGGGAGAACACGTGTATAGACTTAATATTGAGAGGAATCATGAACTTGGTATTAGGAATCCAGGATAATAACCAGGATAGTTAATGTTCTATAAAGTATTGCACATTTCCCGGGACAGTCACCGAAACAGGCTAACAATACCAGCAAAACCGGATCAGGTGGTAACCCGACTCTTCACACACGACTGCTACCCGATGTACATCACGCCTGGATATAAATGATATCCTCAGCAGCCCTCAGTAAATGCCTCAGCCGCCTGTTAAGTCATCGCTGTTCACATTTCTTTTTCTTCTTTTTTTTGTGCGAAGGGAAATCTTTGATTTTCCGACCGGCTCACAAGTCCCCTGTGTATTTGGTCTCAGCGGTAGTGGAAATTCTGTTTGTTTTGAATTGCAATTTCATGTGGGTAGATTGTCCAGAGTCACAGACGGCTTCAACAGTCGCCCCTCAAAGCATGACCCGTGGGCATACGAAAACCCACCTGGCTGTGTACACTCCAGCGCGCATGCTCTGGGGTCAGCCAATGCTGCGGTTTGGATGGAGCCCCTTTTGAAAAACAGGGTGGTCGCTCTGTCGCCTATGTTTTATTTATTACTCACACCCATGCATACGCAATGGAGACAACAGCCAGACACACCTGACCTCAAACTCATTCTCACCAAGATTTAATCAACTTCATCTGGTGTGGCTGTTAAAGGAAACACCTCAAATTAAATGCATCGCTCTGCGTTAATTAAATGGGAGTCACATTTAGACGTTATTGTACCATAATTACTAAACGTAGCACCAGTACTTTTCATAGACAAATCATCAAGCCTCTCCAAGGACCATAATTCCATGTTTGGTGCAGAATAAGCATTTGTTTAAAGTGTCCTTGAAATGCTTGGGCGATGCCGAGGTAAGGTCAGAAGGGCCTCCACCACGAGCTACAGACAGCACAACAGCTCCAGGGCATATTTGAGCACAGTTTCCATTCTTCTCCCACAACTAAAAATGGCTGAGAAAATTTCGCGAATGTTGGCGCTGGCTGGCTGCGTAGCCGCCTCCCCCCTCCCCCCTCCCCTCCCTGGTTTCCTCGCTACGCCTCTGTATCCAGTGTCTCGTCAATGACCACGTGTGGAATTTGCACAACGCGTTACATATTGTACTATTATTATTATTGGAAGAGGTGCACGTTCTCACAGTTGCCCCCGCCACTACGGTGTGCCCATTTCTACAGCTCTTGTCGAGGTGGAAAATTCAGTTCGGTTATCACTCGACACCGATATTAACCGTGGCCGCGGACTCGTGCTCATGTCTCTGGGTTCATTTTGCAGTACGCGGATAAATGTGCGGCACCGCTGAGCCCCGCAGAATCGTATTCTGTTAGCACATCGGCTTACTCGAGAAGCGCCTGTATGCGACGAGAATTCTTCATTTATGAAAGTGCTACTCTGCCTGGATGATGAATCTCCCCGACAAACTAGTATGAGAGACTACCTTAAGGGCTGCACCTTTGCCTTTACGAATCAAAACTGTTGCAACATTTGGTTTCTGCTCAATCTATGGCTAACCCTTACCTGGATTATTAAATCAAAGCTACCGTATATACGGTTAAGAATCCCTATTTTTATCTAAAGGTATTTGTGGAGTGCAGCGCGATGTACAGGTTTAGTACGGAAGTCACACCGACAGCAGTGGCAGTTCACGACACAGCAGGCTCAGTGTGCATTTACACACAGGGTTATGTAAATGAAACGCATCCGCTTATACTGAACAGAGCCTCATTTCCTTGAATTGCCAATTTGAAGAGAACTGCATCACAGTAATCCACTATTTAGATGTGTTTCTTGGTAAATTCATTAAATACCAGAAGGCGTTATGAAACACCGTTTTATGAATGCACATTTGAATCTACGGTACTGTACATACAAAGAGTCTTGCACAACGTTGACTGGTCTGCTTTACAATAAGATTTATATAATCGACGAGGTTTTGGGCAATAGGTCCACTTTACAGGCAGCCTCCCAAAGAATAATAATTGCCCGGTCTACCTTAAGTTGAAATCGGCACCAGATAACTATTTAATGTCTCTATAAGCTATGACGAATGGTCATTGCCCAAAACATTTTTTTATCAAAAATGTCACTTAATCCTGTACAGGGTCACGGTGAGCTGGAGCAGACACAGGACGCAAGGCTAAACCCATGATGGGACGCAAGGCTAAACCCATGATGGGACGCCAGAGCATCGCTGGACACCGGGTAAAAATGTAATCAGCAAGCCAATTAACCTCGGCATTGGCCAAAATATCGGCTATTTAAAGATTTCCTTTCAAGGCCACAGCTTTATTGAGGAATGTGTTGGGTTTTGTTGTGTGTGTGTGTGTGTGCACGTGCACCACTGCCAACGAGGAGGATACGTAGAGACTGTGTACACGTGTGTGTCAGACTCTCGGTGCACACATCCAGGACCACGCGTGCAGCCTGCGTATACGCTGTGGTAATACGCGTGGAGAGAATACACGCACCGATATACATGCCGTGTTTGTCATCGTGTATTGCATGAGATGCGAGCGGGAATCTCGAACCTACAGACCCGACATCGAATCCAACACCAGCGACGACTTTCTGAACCGGTCCTGGGTCTCTTCTCGGTCGACTCGGCCAAAAATTAGTACTTAGTGCAGTATGTAAATATTGCCACCAGGGAGACAAAGGTGGCCGGATGTGGTGCTGGTTACCCATCTCCTAGTGTGCTAACGGCACTTGGCCCTACAGCCTGTTAAGGCTACACGGGGGATCTTTGTCTTTGGTCTCAGCGTGAAGGTGTCAATGCACGCACGTGTATGTACGTTAAACACGTGGTGCACGTGTCAATGTCACCACCAGAATAGATGATGCACAACATCACACGTCCACATCATTCGTGGCAATCACTCAACTTATAACGCTCACATTATATCATTATATAGAGCGACGTGGCTGCCACTTCCTTATCACCAGCAGCAGCGCACGGCAATAGCCTCGCGTCCCGTTATAATGTGAACGGAATGGTATCGCGGGTGCGGCGCACATCGGCTCACCTTGCGATAGACGATCATGTTCGGGGGGTCGTCAATCACAGCAGCAGCTTCTGTGCTTGAGTTGCATCCCCCACCACCCACGGCACCGCTTCCTTCTGCCATAGCTCCACCTCGGTTTAGACAGCGCACCACTACCCCCTACGGCGGAATCTCTCTGCTCGCTTTACCCTATTGTTCCGACAACCCCCCCCCCTCTGCAGCGGTCGGGAGCAAAGCGTGCTCGATGAACGACGGGTGTTGTCAGAAAACGCGCAAAGCTATGGTAATCGTTAACCGCATGGCCCGGGTAACGTACAGCAAGAGCGAAGGCAGTGGACCCCCGAGTTAGCGAGGCAAGGTACGATTATTATTATTTAAGTAAAGCACACGCACGAGAAATCACTTGGCCAATTGCAAACGTACGAATAGCACAATGCAACAGTGTTACCAACAGTAGAATGATGCTGCATTTACTGTGCGTCGGTGCGTGTCGTAATGAACACTGCACACGCACCGTGAATAGCACAGCTCTGCTAAGCATGTACACGGAGTGTACGCGGACTATGCACATGCACACGAGTTTAGGGCTCGTGCAGTACGTAATGAATATTGTGCATGCGGTGCATACGATAATCTAGCAGTGAGGTTTATGTACCGCGTAAGAAGAAGCTATGTTTTTTTCTATGCAATTTGTAAATAGCGGTAAGCTGTGTGTACAGATTGGAGTGTGCAAGTGCTATGTACATGCGTACACATTTAAAGGACACATTTATGTACACACTACGCGCCGTGCAACAGCATGTACTCTATTACAATATTGTGTATGTACAATTATCCCACCAACAATAATTCCAGTTATGAGACGTATGTAAAATCTATATTTAGTGGACCACACGGTAAGACTGTTAGCCGGTGCACACGGAATCAACACGATGCACGAGTACGAGCAAGAAGCATGAGAGAATAGATGAGACAAACTTAGTCGGCGGAGACGAGAGCGCGTGATTGTCTCTCTCCGCTTGATCCTGCAGACGGCTCGCCCCAGCAGGATCACTGCTGCCACCATCGCGCCCACAGCAGCAGCCGCCGGGAGGCTATTATCCCTGGCCTCATCATAGCGAGGATGCACGGAGGAGGAGGAGGAGGATGAGCCTCAACTGATGATGCTCGCGAACGTGCAACGCGTTACACACACGCGTAAGCTACACTGCGTCCTGAGATTGAGCTATACGAAATGCTGGTGCTGATATATTCAACAGTATAAAACGATCAACAAGTTAACAGGTATTCTAAGCCGCGTACCTTGACTACCAGGTATACAAAAATATAGGCAACGCCGGTTGTGTTTAATTTGATCTAGCCTACGCCGTTAGGCACGTCCGTGTAAATCACTATTCCATAAACACACATTGTTCCGCTGAATCGCCGCTGCCTGGGCCACGTTGCTACTGAATGTGTGTGTGCACTGCACAAGACTGGATTTTGCTCCGATCCTGAGATGTAAACCTAGATACAGTGCGCTACGGAAACTCCTCCAATACAAACACAGCGGATGCTATTCGCACGAAAATCTTGCCATTTCTGTAACTTCAGCCCACGCTATGTTGCAGCCGCTATAACCAGAGACTACATACCAGGCTATGCTCAGTACACCCCCTTTGACATATACTGTATCCGCGAATGCTGCTGCTGCTGCTGCTAAGTGAAGTGCTGATGAGCTGCCTCCACGCTGTGCTGCGCTCTGTGTGCGCCCAGGGTATGGGGCGACCAGTGAGGAATGACGTGGGGCCCCATCCTTCCCTCCCCCCCCTGCTGGCTGGAACTGTGACGCACACAGCCTCTCGAGAGGAGCACAACGTGGGTTCACGCACGCATGACTGTGTGCGCGCTACCGGGCACATCACTGACGATGCTCTGAATCAGTGCTGGGCCTCCCCTAGGTCGACTCGGCCTCGAATCAGCACAATAGCCGCTCCAGTGAACAAACATTGTCACTGGCAAGGCAAAGGCGGCTGAACGTGGCGCTGCCCACACCATCAACACGTGATTGGTTCTGGCCCTTCATAGGTGCTCGCTGATAAAACTTTGCCCTGCAGTCTTTGTTCTCTCTGCCTGCACCATTTGCATATGAAGCTAAGTCGGAGCCACTGTGTATCCCTGCCCAAAGAAGCAATGTCTCTCGTCGCTGTTAATGGCTCTGCGCCAGTGATGGAAATGTTACGTGCACATGACAAAGGGCAGTGTGTACGCAGGACTAGCGCCGATAATAATATAATATCTACACTTCGAGAGCGCTTTCGATATCCTCACAGAAAGTGGCATTCATTTGATCAACACAGAAAAATCCAACATCGTCAATACTTACCCTGGTTGTCCTATGGATGGCCTGATCTTGTGAAATACATGCAGAAAATGAATAAAACAGGTGCTCAGTTTTACCAATATTCGATTATCGCTGCCACTTGTGTAAACGTGAGTCCTCTTGCTTTTCAGAAATTAGATATAGTGAATACTATACACTATGATTATTACGTATTCCAGTTCATGTGCTACTTTTTTTTATTTAATCGGGTGTGAGAAGTTCTTGAGATGTTCTTTTTGCAAAACAATGTATGGAAGATATAAGGTTTTGAAACGGCGTAGAGCGAATTTACTACTGTAGTGCGCATGCAAGTAAGAGCCATCACCACAATGTATTTAATAGAACGTTACATTATATAAGGATTCCTACTCATTTACATATATACTTAACGACGTTTCTGGAACCTCCCTCACTGGAGGCTACTTCAGTAATATTGCTTTCATAAATAAGTGCGATGGGCGGCACGGTGGCCCAGTGGGTAGCGCTGTCGCCTCCTCACAGAAAGAAGGTTCCGAGTTCGAATCTCGGCTCGGGTGCTGCTTTCTGTGTGCAGTTTGCATGTTCTCTCCCCGTGTCCGCGTAGGTTTTCGCCGGGCACTCCGGTTTCCTCCCACAGTCCAAAAAACATGCTGTTGCATAGGTTAATTGGCGTGCAGACTAAATTGCCCGCAGTGCCCAGTGATGGACTGGTGTCCCATTGTGGGTGTATCCCTGCCTTGCGCCCTGTGTCTGCCAGGATAAGCTCTGGCTCACTGCGACCCTGTACAGGACTAAGCGGTTTCTGACAATGAGATGAGATGAGATATAAGTGCGATTTATAATTTCTCCTAATCTCGTTCTCTAATTCTCTCCAATCTGGACATTGCCTGGAGATCACGCAATGGGCTTTGATACCATACAAAACCAAGCTGTGTTGAACATGTTAAATATAATTAGAAACACAAAACGTACGGCTCAGAATCTTGCACGCATTTTATACACTGTGGCTGTGTAATCATCTCGGTTGTCTGTAGGTGGTGTCTTTCGTTGAGTAGAAATATAAAGTCACACATGCGGGACGTCTACTACGGTTGTAATGGTTAGCACACGATGCTTGGATCGCATAATTCGTCGGTTTAATTTGACCTCCCGGCATAAAAGTTAATACAATATTACAAGTTTCTTAATTCTGCCCCCACCATCTCTGACCGCCGGACGGTCGTTGTGTCGCAGAAATCCTGCATCGAAAGCTTGCAAGCTCCGTGGGTAGTTTCTGCTTAAATAACAAACATCTATCTATGAGTAATACAAATGGGCACACCACAGGTAAGTGGCAGGTCATGTGCAGTGGGATAAATAGTGGGCATTTCCACCTCCTCCAAGAAATCTGCCAGAGTAAACAAGTAGAACGTAGAAAGAAGGTACACCATCCAGCAGTGGAATGAACAATACATTTCAGAAATTCGATTTCACCACCGTCCTGCCTTGCGCCCTGTGAATGCCGGGATAGGCATTCACACCGAGACCCTGTACTGATAATGAATTAATGGATTGGTTTACGCGTATTCAACCCCCTTTTAATGGGTTGCCATGTTATGGCGTTATATAACCTCTTATGATTCTTACACATTGTGAGAGGCGGGTAATTGGGTTTGTAAAATTGCACATGTAGCAAATTGGTTACAAATATCATCGTGAATTGAATAATGGGCAATTTAGAAAATATATTTTTTATATGGTTGAACACATACAGACAGTTCAGTATTAGTACCCGCTTTATCCTGTACAGGGTCACAGGGGGCCGGAGTCCATCCAAGCAAATACAGACTGCAAGGCGGGGCTATACCCAGGATGTGACGCCAGTACATCGCAGGGCACTGGGCTCAATTTACTCAGCAGGCTAATAAACCTAGGCAGCATCGTGTCTGGATGGTGGGAGGAAACATGATTACTCGGCGAATGACACGGGGACCACTCGCAAACTCCACACAGATAATCACCCGAGTCGGGAACTAAACCCGAGACCTTCTTGCTGTGAGGCAGCAGCGCTACTGCACCACCCTTCCACATAACTTGTGAAAAATTCATTAATGCAGCGCAAGTTGGTGAAAAATTCCAAAGTCTCTAACATCTCCAAAATCTTCATGATAAAAACATACCATTTATCATAAAACATTACGATGTAAATGCTACGTGGAAATTGCATGAAGACATGAACAAAATACACATCAGCACAGCAGTCAGACATACTCTCTCATCAACGCTATTCACACAATGCAAACGTTGGACTAGAAAAATAAAGAAATAGAGACAAATGGAAAAACGATTAACCATCTCAGAATTGTTGACCAGTCATTACAACAACCAGTGGAAATAAGCGACAGGATATTAAGGAAAAACCGAACAAAAAGCTGAAAAGTGGATCTTTAATGGAATGGGAGGACAAACAGCCATGTAAAACAAGCTGGCCCAACAAGAGGACGTATTTGTTGTCGGAACAACTGGAAAGTCAGGATGATGATGTGTACGCTTGGGCAAATATTACAGAAAGTACAGAATCAATATGATAAAATAGAAGTGAACGAGGGCAGAATCAAGTACTTCTGGCAACCTGCATTTTAAGATTAAAGCAACGAAAGTTTTCAATCGGTGCGCAAGACCTATTATGACGTGTGGACTTAAAACATGGACACCAAGAAAGACATATTGGATGTAGAGTGAGCAAAGACGTATGGAAAGGAGCATGCTTGAATTTACAGAGACAGAGCAGCACACGTGGATTCGAGAAACTAGCTCAGATAGATTCACAAAAAAATGGGCTTCAGCAAGACACATCACGAGGTGTTCTGGTTGTCATGGAACGGCAGCTAAACGAGGAAACACGCTTGGGAGAAACACCAACTTGAAATATGGAGAAATGAAATCAACATCAGCTCGTGTCCAGAAATAACCGACTTGCGGTATCTCGCTGCTCGATGAGGAGAGGTGATGATGCGGGGAAGCCTTCATTCATCATCGTGGCTGATGATGACATTGATGAGATTTTTTTTCCAGTCGAGAAGGTCTTTCCCTCTTTCAAGGTGTGCTGCTTTCCTTATGACAAACGCAGAACTTATACGGAAACCTTCAACACTTCGAAAGCACTCTGCCAAGGGCATGTGATAAAATGCTTCCTTGAGGCCGACACATTTGATCTTTTTTTAAATTTAGTGCCATTTGTATAATTTATGAATTCACTTGGGGCATCGTCACGATCCATCACTTTTCTGACTCACGGGAAACTGTGACTGCAGACACCTCTTACCAAAATGACCTTCAAAAGTCCTGGCAGCCATACCTAAGCCTGGAGAAGATATTAACACAATTAAAAACCCAGGCGATAAACTGCAGTAGCACGGCCTTTGGCATTATATTAAATAAACGAGCGATATCTAGTTTAGTCAAAGTCAATTCCTGCTGAAATGAATATTGAGGCAGCTGGCAAGCAGTAGTAAAACAAAAATCCAGTTCTATTACAAGGCCAAGCATCTATTGCAATACAGTACATTGGATGACAGGACGTCATAAGGACAGGAGAGAGAATGACATAGGGATTGAAGAGGAGCGCTTGACACGGCGATCTTTAAAGAGCAGCTTTTGGAAGCAATCATCATCATAATAATAATTGCACTTCTACAGCACTTATCACCCGAGGGTCACAAAGCGCTGCACAGAGATTCTCAGACACGGAGGGCATGCATCGAGTCGTGGAAACCGATATCGGTGCATTAGATGTCTACGCCAAGATTAAATAAGCAGGAAATTGTTGCAGTGGATTTGCTTCAGATTGCTTCAGTGCCTTCGTTAAAAATATGTAGGCTTAAATAAAAGTTCACATTGCAAGCCAGGTTTTCTTTGCATGCTCACTTGTGAAAGTCAAAGCATGCAGATCTGCCACGAGACTTGCAGATTCAATTGCAATTGGAGCACTGTTGTCGAGGTTGGTGGGATCGGCAATCAGGGGCTTGTTGGCTATATTGGTGCTCACCCAAATCTGTCAGCATTTCTGTGAGGGGCTAAAGTCTGACTTTACAAGGGCTCTGGCCATCTTCAATAGCAAGTTGGCCCAGTGCAGAGCAGCTCTCCACTGTGTGCTCCCCACATAGACGGACAGCCTCACCACGCGGTAATTATTGCACCGACTTCTGATGGGTGCGGAGGTACATTGTATGGGATGAGAGCCTCGTCCACCCTCCATGTACTGGCCAAACGGTTTTCACCACTTCTTCAGCCAGCTTCACAGCTTCGCTACGTCTCACTCTGTTGTCTTGTAGATGTTGTATCTCTGCACATCGCTAGATTGTTGTGTGTTTGCCTACCCCACGTTTAATTACCATTCACATTAACGGACTGATGTAGCTGCGTCACGGCTCGATGCATGGTGATTGCTTACCAAAGCTGTTCTTTCGGGACAGCCGTTTCGACCCGCACGTTGAAGATGCCCCCAACCTCGGGAGGCAAATCGTCGCGAACGAGAGAGGGGGAGCGCTCGACACGGCTGTCCCGAAAGAACAGCTTTAGAAGGCAATCATCAATCACCTCCCAGTCATAACAATACCAGATGATTTTTATTTATCCTAGACATGAAGTCATCAACTGTGATGACAAGACTCTTCCTATACAGTTGTCTGAAGCACAGTACTGTGTAACCGTCTCATTTCATCTCATTGTCTGAAACCGCTTAGTCCTATACAGGGTCACGGTGAAGCCGGAGCCTATCCCGGCAGACACAGGGCGCAAGGCAAGGATATACCGACGATGGGACGCCAGTCCATCGCCGACTGTATAACCGTGTGAAGGTCAATCATTTGGACCTGAACTGACACCAATTTGAAAGATTGTATTTAACAGGAAGGTGTGTGTGTGCGTTGGTGTGGCTTTGGTGGTGACAAACACACAAAGGTGTGCGCACCGAACTGAATCAACACAAACTGTACACGCAAACTAAACAACAACTTTGCAGCAGTGGATTATTCGTACAGTGCGGGGTGCGTCCCGTTTTCCACTCGCGCATTGATCGCCACGACCTCCACAGAATGTCTCTCTGTTAGTCATGACTTCACTACAGGGATAACAAATCGTGGACAAAGCCTTCTCATGCACGAAAACACGAGCCGCTCACACACCTTTGTGTAGAATTCTGTGTTTTTGAAATGACACTTATTGTAAAAAACACATCAAACCACCATCACAATGCGGGACACAGTGGGCATTCAACCCAGCAGGGATGGTGAATGGGGAGGGGAGGGGAAGGAATGGTGCAGCCTTGTTCCACCCTCTCACGAGTCCCCCTCTCTCCCCGTGTCGCCTCTCTCCCCGTGTCACCTCTTTCCCCGTGTCTCCTATCTGCTCGTGTGTCTCCCTTCTCTCTCCGTGTCTCACCTCTCTCGCCGTTCCATTTGAGAGTCATCGCAGTAGCGTCTCCGACGGTGCGTTTGTTGATATGTGGGCTCCAAATCCCCATGAAAGCCCTCTTCCTGAGCCGTGTGCTTGGGTGTTCTAGAGCGACTATTCTGCCAATCATGGCACTGGAGACCTGATGAGACGGTGAGGTGTGATTTTTCCATTCCTTAAGAATGGTCTTCTTTGCAATAACGTTTAAGATTTGGAACAATTCAATGCTCTGTTTTTAGGTCCACATGGCTTTGAGACGCATGATATTTTTAGCGCCGCAGATTTCAGTCCCATTAAACAGCCGCATCATCCTAGTGAAGCCATAAAGGTCAAAGCTATTGAGTCCAACCCAAAATAATAACAATAATAATTGCACTTCTGTAGTACTTTTCACCCAAGGGTCACAAAGCGCTGAATAGAGCTGCGGAGAGAACGGCATGTCAGCAACAACAACAATATAAGAACAACAAATCAACAACAACAACAGTTTTTGTTTCAAGTGTGAATTAAATGTGCCACGTGTACTGACATACTCACACAAACCTGTAGTCCAGCATCTTGGGAGTGGCGTTGTTGGTGATCAATGCAATAACGGAGGTCGGATTTGCACAAGAAAACCGGCGCGGTGGCGTAGTGGTTAGCGCTGACGCCTCACAGCAAGAAGGTCCCGGGTTCGAGTCTCTCGGCTCCGGTGCCTTTCTGTGTGGAGTTTGCATGCTGTCCCCGTGTCCGCGTGGGTTTTCCCCGGGTACTCCGGTTTCCTCCCACAGTCCAAAAGCATGTTCCTGGATAGGTTGATTGGCTCGGAGACTAAAAATTGTCCCGCAATGCCCGGCGATGGACCGGCGTCCCGTCGTCGGGTGTATTCCTGCCTTACGCCCTGTGTTTCCGGGATAGGCTCCGGCTTCACCGTGACCCTATATAGGATTAAGCGGTTTCAAATAATGAGATGAACTTTCAATAGAGCAATGACACGTTTCCTGTGGAAGACAGTACAGCAAATAGGATTTATGAAGGCTGTGTGGGAGTTTGAGTGTTGTTCTAGCTAGTTTTCTGCAAGCACTGCAGTTTCATCCCACGAGCAAAAATACAATGAAAAGAAGTTATATTAAGATCCTTGTGAAATTTTTTTTTAAATTTTACAGAGTTACATTTGTAAGCACATCAAACTACTATTGTAGTTATATTAAATATAGGCTCAGATGTCCAAATCGTAAACAATGTAGCCATTTTCATCAGATTTCAGAAGCTGTATAGTGCTTGGGTGGTCAACCAATGTGCGTTCACAGATGTTTTACTGTAACAGTCACAGTTACTCTGCGATAATATACAACGTCTATTGCATGCCCTCACCAAGATACACTGACCAGCATGGTGAAGTATGGCCAACCATCGACCATGACACGCATAGCACAGCATAAGGAAGCTCTTGTCCATAAATCGGTTGACAAAAAGGCTTTGACAAAGGGACATATAGAAAATGTAGACAGTATATCAGGCCGTCGCTGATATAAACACTGGTTAAATTACCTCTCGCAATAATGGCCCGGAGAATAAATGCCAGTATTCCAACAACAAAAAAATCAACCCTGCTATACGCAACGTAATGCATAGCTTTGCAAACAAGACCTCCTAACCCATTAATTCTCGACTTTAATCAATAAAGCCTTTCCCTGTTGATAGCTTAAAACACACGAGCATATGTGATTTTTTATACATTGAAGTGTATTGGCTCAACAAATCATGTGTCTTTAGAACCAATTCAACTTTGTTCTCCCTGCTGAAAAAAAAGCGTCTGTACATAATTGTCATCCAGAATCTCCTCGGTGTCCGCAACGAGTCAAATTAATGCCTTGGTAAAACAGTTGAATTCAATTACATCACTTAATCCACATAGTGTTTTTATTTTCCTTGCAGAATAAGCATTCACAGCCGCATATTTAGGTTATGCTATCGTACGCCTTGACACGTTGACGGCTGTATTTAAGACCAAGAGCGACGCGTTGACACTGATCAGAGAGGGGCGCGGGATGAACTCGCGAGCAGTTGGTAATCCCGCGCATCAAAGCTACAGGCAGGTGTCGACAACGAAGCCATAGGCGTCGGAATAGAGAGCTCTGCAGTGGACACGTCGGAGAAGTTTTTTTTACCAAACCCTTAAAAATATTATTCAGCGCAACATAAAGGCGCCTCTGTAATCAATTCTTGGCGACTGTTGACAAAAAGACATTCAAATTAAAAGTAAAGACAATTACGGCAGCAAAGTCGATCGTAGCCAGGGCTAAAAACACACACAAAAAACCAAATATTCACACAAGGACCAAAGGCTCTGCACGCTGGGCCCATGTGTAAGTGGCAGCAGGTGCGGGGCTTGTTGAGCTCTAATGAAAAGACGCTGATGAGTGCTTTGCTGAAATCTTGTCCTGTTATTAGCAGCCTTGGAATAGGAATTCAGAGCTTCAACTCTACGAGTGGCTTCTTCACCTGTTAGCCCTCGACTGACAAAGTTAAAACAAACACAGCAACATGTCAAAGCCCTCCCCAAGGTGGGGTTTGTCTGCTTTTACATTAACACTGATGAGATTATGGATATTCATTACATTGCAATGTGCATGAATAACACGAGCTGTTATCACCTTGTGCATTACAAAGGTCTTCTCCACCACATGAAGCATAAATCTTCCAATTATTAAGTTTAAAGCCAGTGGGCTTTCAGAGCTCGTGCAAATGTCAAGTATTCCAGTCTCTGAAGTGCTTATCAATGATGGTCTCAACTCGGGAAATGGAGAGCCAATTTATATATTACATTTGCACGCTTCGGTGCCCAAATATTCAATGGTGCAATCACGCTAAATTAGGAACAACCTTGAAAAAACAGACAGCTTTGGTTGTGTGTAGGACATACGCTATGAATAGCTGGCACGCACTGTGCTGTAATGAGGCCATGTCGATGACAAAATCGTCCAACTTTTCAAACCGCGTCTAGGGATCCCATAGTCCTCAAGCAACTGGAAGCCAGCCCGCTATCAGGGTGTCTGAAGGACGGAGTGGGGAATGAGCATTGCTTCCAAAAGCTGCACTTTCAGATTAGACGTGTTGAGCGCTTCTCCTCTCGACACCGCTATCCCAAAACAACAGCTCAGTCGCTGAAGATACACAGCGACTGAGCTGGCAGAATTTCCAATGGAAGGGAGTTCCAGAGTCTGGCAGCAGTGAGCGAGAAGGCTCTCTCACCCATTGAACTGAGGTGCGATATGGGCACGTGCAGCAAGCCCGTATTGGAGGATCGAAGTTATCGTGTTGAGACAGGTGCCTGAAGTAGGTCACGGATGTATGTTGGAGCAGCGCCAGTGAGAGCCTTGTAAGTGAAAAGGAGGATCTTGAATTCAATTCTGTATTTAACCGGTAACCATTGGAGAGACATCAGTACTGGGGATATGTGCTCGTGGATGGGTGTGCGAGTGAGGACTCCAGCAAGCATATTCTGCACACGTTGGAGACGATTGATCAGGTAGGCAGGGGTGCCAACGAGCAAGGCATTGCAGTAATCGATTTGTGAGGAGATGAAGATGTGTATTATCTTCTCAGCATCAGCGGGTGACAGGATGTTGTGCAGTCTGGCTATGTTTCTGAAATGGAAATAGGCTACCTTCGTCACATTGTTGATATGTGTCTCGAAGGGAAGCTGAATGAGATATCAAAACTCACTCCTTGACTCCAGACTGCCTTAGCAACTTCAATAAGCTGGTCGTCAAGCATCAATTGGATGGGTTCAGCCTTGGACAATTGGTGCGGTGTTCTGACAAGCAAAACGTCTGTTTTGTCGCCATTTAGTCTTAGGAAATTTAAATTGAGCCAGGCTTTCACAGTTGACACTGAGGAGGACATGCAAAGGCTAGCCTGAAAAGGAATGGGCTGAGAACTGAACCCCGAGGGACTCCAGACAAAACAGGATGGATCTCTGGGTTAGTCAACCAGTGCAGGGCACAGCCAGAGATCCCTACGCCCTCCAGTCACTCCTGTAAGGTAGGGTTGGTCAACGATACCAAGGTGATGCACATAGTCTGTGATGGACTAGAGTGCATTGAACAGGTTGATGTTTTAGGGCAGTGCAGCAAAACCAAACGTTGGACTGATGATTGCTTTCTCAAGCTGTTTTTTCGAGCTGCTCCCCCTCTCCCTGCACTCCACCTTATTCCGTCACGCCCCCACTGAGTAACGCCTCCAATGTGGGAACCGCAACGTCGCGAAGGACAAACGGGTAGCGCTCGACACGGATATTCCGAAAGAACAGCTTTGAAAAGGAATCACCATGCATCGAGCTGTAAAAACCTACATCAATTGTTGGACTGTACTGTACTCTCCGCCATGCTACCCCCACCTTCAACCAGCTTGCACTGACCAGTGTGGTAAAGTATAGTCAAATAGCCTCCACCACGTGCACGACGTTGGGAAGGACTCATCCAGCAGTGGATTGATGGGCTATAGATATTTATGGTGCCTGCAACAAAGGTGTGGTGGTATAATCACCACACACAGAATCAGTCTTTGTCGTTCCTAGCGCGTGCTTCTGACGAATATTGCTGTCACACGAAGTCAATCTCAGGCCGATACACCTGCTGTTCTGCTGACACTGAATATGCATCTATAAGAAGAATTATAATGAATTATGAAAGGAACGGTCATATAATCCAGCAATTAATTGCCGCCAATATTCTCAATTTATAAGCCTAAGTCTGTGACTATTTTGGCATGAAGCGAGCTGTAACAATAACCTTCGCTTTGATTCTTTACGTGTTATAGTTACATTGTTACATACAGTTAATGTGCAGATTGGAAATAACATTTGAGACGTAATAGCAGTAAAAGGATACGTTGTCATGTTGTATTCACCTGTTAGCAGAATCGACGCTTTAGATGCAAAAAAAACCCTATTTTAATTCAGGTGGCGCAATTAAGTTACAGGGCTCCCTCTATTTGCAAGTCACTAGTGCCCTCTCCTGTTTTAAGTCGGCAATATTTGTTCAACAGAAAATGTTCACGAAATAATAAATGTTCACGAAACACAATAGAATCGACTAAACATAGCAGATGCTGGTGTGGTTCAGTGGTCAGAGTATTCAGCCAGCACTGCTGACATTCAGGTTTCCTGAATTTTGATTCTCTTTAACAACTTTATTCTGAAGCGAACTCGTCTCAGGTATGTGCGGGTTGCCTGATGATGCTGATTGCAATTGTCAGCGAAACGTCGTATTTCTTTTATAAATTCTGTGCGTTTGCTCTCCAACACACCTGTGTACTGAGATAGTGAATAATTGGCACGTTGTGTTCACGTTTACAAACTTTACTAATTGGCCTTTGTCGGGTGGTGGAGGGTTTACGACAACGCTTTGTTACGTGACCTCACCAAAAAATATTATTTATAGATAAATAGTTGTTATTACAGCAGAAAGAACCCAATTAGCTTGCAAGCTCTAGATGCGGGATTCCTGCGATACAACAAACTTTCGAATTGACCGATGTACCAACGTATTAAATTAAGCGGTAAATAACCCTACTAAAAGCAACAATTTCTGCAAATATGAAATCCTAACCATAGTCACAGAGTATAAGTAGCAGGCAAAACTGCACAGCACAAATTCGACCAAAATTCCAAGAGTTACTGAGACAATCTATAACAGTATAACAATGACATGGACATAATTTGAAGACGCTTTTTGCTTTACAGAAGAAAAGAGCATATGCAACCCTCCAAAAACATCAATCAATGTTTGCAATTGCAGCTAGGCAGACATTTTAATTCTAATTGAGGTCAAAGGTAACTCAACGATGGTCGAGACTGTAGCCTCGAGCAAGAAGTCACTTTGACTCTACCTTTCTGCCAATCAACCACATTGCGTGCGTGTCCATGTCGATGTTTATCTCCACTCGAGTGTAGTTTATCTTTCCGCGTGCCCATTCATGCCCATGGTAGAACATTGACCCGATCTACAGTACATTGCTTTGAAGACGTGAACCCACTGACCGATTGGTGCATGGTTTTAAAGGCCTTTGCAACATAAGCTCGTTGCACCTCAAAAATACCCATAGGTGACACTGTAGCATTTCCATTGTCAGGCACAGTAATGCGCAACCATCAACTTCGTGACTTCATTTGTGGATTCTGATGTTGCACCTGAACATCCTGAATTGGTCTCTTGCTCACCAATTGCTCACTGACACTTTGGCTATTTTTATTCTGTAATATTGAACTCTGTTGAGTTACTTCCTTGCTACATTAACAGTTTTTCACTTCAAAGCTTAACGTTGCACGATGAGCAATTTGAAATTAGAATGGAGCAAATGCCTTAATTACATACGACTACACATCAACGGGAAAGATAGATAATTAAGTGCCTACGCAATATGAACATTTGGATGCAGCTGGTATGACCAACTCATGCAAAGTTCTTGAGTAATATCATTGGCAGAGGACAAAGGCACAGAGAGACCCCTTTAATTCAGGTGCTATAAGTGCATTAAATTATTACCACATTACCTCAAGCTGCACGTGGCCTGGCACATGGGCCGTGGTGACATCACCGCCACTTAAACAACGAATGTTGGTGTTGATCGTCAGATGTGGCGACGGCTTGGAGCCCTTCATCCAGCAGTGGATTGACCATGACTGCTTTTGATGAAGACGTCACTTTATGTAACCTTGCCCTGTATTTCGGTAGAAGCTTAGGGGACACGCTTCATCATTGCGCTATAGCCTCATACTTTGAATAATTAATATTGACACTTGGGAGTGCACTTATACGCCTTACGTAGAAGCCAGCCAATCACATTATTACACGAAGGTTGAGCTAACGAAGTTTCTTTAAAAACAAACTTGTACCATTATTTATTTTTCTCCTCCCCTCCCTTTGTGTAAATGTCAAAAGAGACGTATTTAAAGCCGTGAGGAAGAGTATTAATAATAGTAATAATACTTGCACTTCCAGAGCGCTTCTCACCCGAGGGTCACAAAGCGCTGCAGTGATTAACCTCACGTCAACCAAGACGCCCGATGCAGATGAGCAGACCTGGGAAGGTGCGCGGGACCAAACGAAAAGTCGTGTTCATCGCACTTTTAACTTCGCAAACGGATCGATCTGTTTTTATTAATGTAACCAATGGCAGTGTCAAAGTTGCTTCGAATGTCGCTCTGGGCCGCATTACAGCAACAAAGCCATGGTTCGATTTCCGGCTCGGGTGCCGCATTTCTGTGTGGAGTTCCAAGTTATCTCCCTACGTCCGCGTGGGTTATTTTGCCGGGTACTCCTGTTTCCTCCCACAGTGCAATCACATGCCCGACTCTACTAATTGTCCTGTCCTAAAACAGTGTGACTAGGTTACCTCTTCCCCGCTGTACAACTGTTAGAAAGACCTACTTAGCTCAACGGTTCCTTCGAGCTTAGATACAAACTAACAAGTTATCATTATTGCTTAGGCTGCCCAACAATGCATAAAAACACACGCTTCCTCCAGCGTGGTGGGAATGTCATTGCAGGCGGCGCATCACAGTCCTGGTGACCCGCACGGCTCGCATCCGCTGTCGTGCTGCTGTCCTGTGGAGGTGGTGGCAACAGCTGCTACAGCAGCTTAATCCCCCGGGATTAGAATAGAGCTGTGGCGTTGAGACACGCGGCGGTCGTGCACCTGGGTGAGGCACCACGAGCGACCAAGCAACGCATCTGGTGGCATCAAACAGGGGGGCGTCGCCTGCTTGCTCGAATTCCCCGATCCTTCAAACGAAAGACACTAAGGGTTTATTAACGTAACTCCTCCATCATCAGCGCGGGGTCATGCGACCGAGAGAGAGCATTGAAGGTGGGGATATACAAACGTTAAATGGCAAAAGCTGATATTTATACAAACTGTGTTGGACTTTCTGACATGACATAAATTACAGTTGCTCACGTTTTACAACGTTCTTTAAACATATGTTCTTTAAACACACGCATCGAGAGCTTGCAAGCTCGCTTGGTACTTTTCTACTGCTGTAATAATAATAAGTATCTAGCCACGTTGCAGAGCCCGCGAGACTAAACTCAGTTACGCTGTGCTCGTCGTTCTGTACCCGGTCCACGGGACTTCATCTCCCCCTGTAATCCACGGCGCTCGTCTCCCTGCCCGCGACACCCTGCAGATGCCACGCTCCCCCATGCAGTAGTAGTCACACACAATTACCCCGATCGACTGGGGGGGGAGGGCATGACAAGACCCCAGTTGGGCATGACATGACAGAGCGCAGCGTCGACGCTCCCTGGAGGATGTCGTGTTCCTGGTGGTGGAGGTGGCGATGGGTGAAGATAGTGGTGGTGATTGGTGGTGGGTGAGAAATCTGTGAGTGGGTGGGTAGGTGGAACTATAACGGCCCAACGTTAAATTTCGCACAATGTTTAAGCACGTCTATAAATCTTGCCTCTTACCAGCGTGGTCCTAGACACAAGTCGTTGTTTGCATGGTAAGTGATTTGTTTGGCCCAGTGTACGGAACGTGTTTGCTGTACGTGAGATACCACACTGTTCCAGCCAGCAGTTGCCACCTCATAAGGTATAAAAAGACCGCGAGAACTCGATGTAAATACATTGTCCATAGTGGTCGTGTATCATTAGGGCATTTAGCATCTCGGGAAGACATGCAGATTTCCCAGGACAGTGTCCATACTCTACCGCCTCAAAGAGAAGACGATACTGGGAAGGCCAGAACACGTGGCAATCCTAGTTGCAGCATTCTTAAAAACAATCAGAGTTTAAACAATTTCTAACGCGCACATATTGATTAAATTTCGAAGGCATTCGTTCGAAGAAAGAACGACTCAGAGGCGCGAGGAAACCGCAGAGACGGAAATGGAACCAATCGGTTACCTGGCGACAACATTTTCCAAACACTGCGGCGGCCTATATATTACAACGTTATCAGCCAATCAATGAATGAGCATATTTTCATTGTGGGATGAAACCGGAGAACCCGGCGAAAACCCACGCGGACACGGGGAGAGAACTCGCAAACTCCACACAGAAAGGCAACCGAGCCGAGATTCGAACCCGGGACCTTGCTGTGACGCGACAGCGCTACCCACTGGGCCACCGTGCCGCCCTTGACACTGCAGTTCATTACTATAATAATGGTCGCAGTGTTTGTATGGACACGTACACACGATGACAACGGCAGAATAACATGGTCACCTTTAGTCCATGCATGCACAATGGCATCGTAAAAGATTAATACGTCCTCGTTCTAACCATAGCATGAGTCACGATACCATGAAATATTGATACACGACATCAATGTCTCGTTTGGAAAATAATAACGGTACATTTCAGTACTCTTATACTGACAGCCGAGACACAAATTGTGATGGTACAACTTAATATCTCATCGTTTGTAAGCAAATAACGATGATACATGCTTTAAATAAACATTCAACTTAATTTTGTGTTATAAAAAATATCATTTGACAGATGTGTTGTTCATGCTGTTACATTTCATTGCTATTAAAATTCGTTCAAGTGCCCTGCGATGTATTGGCGCCACATACTGGTTATAGCCCCGCCTTGCGCCCTATGTCTGCCGGGATAGGCTCTGGTCCCCCATGACCCCATACAAGATTAAGCGGTTAATAATGCTAAACTGAACTGCGTTCATCGAAATGGGTTTTCTTTATCAAGGTATATTCTGACCATCGGCATGCGGGTTAACAATAGTTTGGTGAGGCACCCATCCAGAAGTAGTTTGATCATGGTTGCTCAAAAACCTTTTAACACACGTTTACATAACAACACCAGGTATATACAGTGGCGTATTTGTATATTTAGTTTCACATATTTAAACCTTTTTATCTATGATCACAGAGAAGCTAAAGAGCTGACATTTTTCAGGTTGACTTTTCACGATGCATTACTTGAGTTATTAAAGGTTGGAATCAATGGGCCTTCTGGTTAATCCAGATCCGAGGATCAGCTCAGTACATTTTCCAGACCCAAACGCCGTAGAGCCTGGAAATATGGTATTTACAGAGAAAAGTTTGCATACTGAAATAGTTCTCATCTCATCTCATTTTCAGAACCGCTTAATCCTGTACAAGGTCGCGGTGAGCCGGAGCCTATCCCGGCAGACACAG
>JAZEWT010000010.1:357640-374453 GCA_036362905.1 Mordacia mordax | reverse complement strand
ACCATTCTGTATACTTGTATTGTAAGGCTTAACTCTGATGGACACGACCATAGTTTATTACGCCTTGCAATGAGCTGATTAACCACGAGTTTCACGTTGTTTCCACCAAAATCATTGAATGTTTGCCCAATAAATAAATGAAAAAGTAGATATGTTTGGCCTACTATTTGTTTAATCTGGTTGTTTTTATCATTTATCAGGACGTAGATAAGGATCTAATTCCATTTTAGGTTCAATTTATGCAGAAATACAGAACATTCTGAAGGTTTCACGAACTCTCACCACTGTATTTGTGCATTTTCTGTGTATCTTAGCGCCAGCTGACTGTATAGCTGCCTTCCCCCCCACCTCTCTGCTGTAATGATGTAAGTCGTCCTGGATAAAGGCGTCTGCTTAAACAATAATTAATAATAATAGTATCTGTATGTGTCTGAGATAAGCGAGCCTTCGATACTGCGTGGCCTCAAAGTGCACCTGGCCTGGCACAGCCGCCGTGGGGTGCCACCGCCACTTAGCGCCTCACGGCAGTTGTTTAGAAATACGAATGTGTGGGAGGGGGAGCTGCAAACGTGAAATGTAACGAGTGTTGTTTTCCAGTATATATTTTATAAAATGTACAAAGAGATGAAAGCCTTGGTGGTTAGCCGGCAGGCAATGCCACCCCATAAGCGTGCGTGGGCGCGTTTTTATAGCGCTCCCTCTGACCTCTTTAAAGTCAGCTGCTGAGCACACACACACACCATCGTCACAAACGTTGGGAGGAGGCGGTTGGCTGAAGAACATTGTTCGTACATTGAGCCGTGTGCGCTGGCGTCGAAACGCAATGAGCCCGCAACAATTATTTTATATTTTATTTGAGGTCATTATTTTACTTAATTGATCAATCATTTTATTGTTGACATAACTGTTTCTCCATATCTCTTTGCAGCACTTTGTGACCCTCGGGTGAAAGTCGCTTTGGAAATGCAATTATAATTAGTAAACTGCGTCAGCAGTACAAATCACTGCGGGACTTTCAGTTTGCTCACATTCCTACACCTACCTCTGAACAAGTGTGCATCCCTTATCCACCCTGCCACCACCATTGCAAGCACTCTCCATATCGTTTTTGCTGTTCCATTTAACAGCGTCTCATCAACTGAGTAGCTTGAGCTTTTACGTGCATCGGACGCTTTATGATTAAAACATTTTAATAAGGTTAATGAATGGAAATAACTGTATTGTAAATTTAGCGTTATTCTATACACATAAATTTAATATATAGCAATATGCAATGTCAGCCGTTCGCCTTATGGGATGAGGCATTCATCTATTGTGTTGCATTTAGAAATCCACGAGTACGCACATGGAACAGTTCTGGCATTATCGTCATTTTAAATGCGGTGACTCTTATTATTTGTCCACGTGACGGGCGTAAAAATGGCCTACGTGTGTGTAAAATGTCATGCGGTGTTATATTTAAAAAAAACACAAATTGATAACCGTTACGCATATCCGAAAATAATGTTCCCATAGTGTGTTCCTCTCAAACGGATAAGGTTTGTAATTCCCAGCCCAGGGGTAAATGTGCTCACCACTGGGCCATACAGCTGGGCTGTGTTCATTAATACTGTCGGTTCATATTTTTAAACTCAAACCAAATCGGTGGTTATTTTTCTTAGCCTAACCATCAACTGCCAACTCGTGCAGTCATTACCTTTTTGTTCTGTCTGTCTGAAAGGCTTTTGACATGAATCTTGGCTAGCAGTCTCATATTATTTTTTTCCCATCATGATTTAAAAATGCATTATTTTGCTGACATTTAAGACAAAGATCGACCCTCTGAATTGTCAAATAAAACCGTTATTTATAATGCAGTTACATAGGAGCAAAAAAATATTTTACTTAAATTTGTTTTTGTAGCGTCATGGCTACTTACTGCCCTGTTCATATGAGACATTAAAAGAAAGGTAAAATATGATAGGAAAATAAGGAGTTTCCGCAGATGCACTGCGGCTACCCAGTAATAGGAGCAGTGGGTAATAGGACCTCGGGTAGAAGGCGTTTCACTGCTCTGGGTTTCAAAGCTGCTGTGCTTGAAGTGCTTCTCTAAAGGACTGCGTGGCAGTCTGATGCCGCCAGCCATTCAATCAGTCGGTATCCGTTTCCGCCTAATCCTGTACAGAGTCGCGCGGGGCCGCAGAGCCTATGCCGGCAAAGGATGTAAAGGTGGAGGAGCTATACCCAGGATGAACGCCAGTTCACCGCTGTGGGAATTTGCTCAGCAGGCCAATTAACCTAGGCAGCAGCGTGTCTTTGGAAACCATCCACCCACCACTCATTGGAATGATGCTAAGCTTTCCTCTACTGCGCTGCAGGTGCTCACGCCACGGCGCTGCATTTGCAACTGGCTTGCATCCCAATGTTCTGAAGGGGAGAGTGTGGAATTGGACAGCGGGGCAGGGGAATTAGGTGGCCAAATGAACAGGGCTGCTGCTCGTGTGTTGGATGGGTAATGGGGGAAGGGAAGGCGCCGTCACACAGTTTTGGAGCTTTACTTTTTTAATCGGTTTGTTCTCTGGAAATACTTCATGTCCTGTTCTAAATCGTTTAAGGTGTCCGATTATGCTGCAGACAGATATCCGTGCCTTCGCCATGACTGTTGGATCCAAAACGCCTCTGATGTAACGCCACTATACTAATCTATTGGGTTAAAGATACCCACGCAGCAAACCATAAAACACCTGTAAGAGCTTGCATAAGCAACTGCATACCTGCCTTCATACATTTACCATTGTACACTATTTAGTGTTTACCACAAGGGATTATTCATGTAGCTGGTGTACACTTTGCCCCCCTCCTCACAGTAGTGGGGAAACAAGCCGAGCTGGAGAATCCATCAAGTGAGCCTCCCCCACGCGCTCGTACGCCAGTTTCCATGGTGTCGGGCGGGACTTGCCAGTTAACATGGAATTTGGTCTCCGTGAAACACAGCAGGCCCGATCGTTCCATCATCTAAGAGGTTTAAATTTTAAGGACTTGCTGCCAAATCCTTCCAGGCTCACTCCGATCCAACAAAATTATATTTTAATCGAGCAAGAACCGTTTGAAGTTTTCAGTTGGCAAAAAAAGAAAAATAATGGACACCGACGCTTGAGAAAAAAAATCGGACATAATTTATATCTTTTATAAATTAGTCACCAGCTTTATTTCTAAGAACTTTTGACTGATACTGTGCCACTATTGCCAGCAGAAAGTGATCAAGCAAGATTCGCTTTATTTAGACAGGCGTTACATGTCAAGTGCAGCACTTACAATTTTATTAAATACTACATTAATTATATGCTGTTATTGTGCACTATCCGTACGTTATTACATTGTTTTAGACCTTCGATATTGGGCAAAAACACCATGTATACACATTATAGCGGTTCTGTAAATGAAAGGTCCTATATTAGTGGTGTGGTACAAGCAATATTGAAGAACACACTTGTTTCCTTGGAGACAGCGCACCACACCTACCGTATCAGTGGCAGTTGACAGCAAGACCTTTTAAAGTGGAAACACCCTTTAACTTGTAGTTTAATTAACGCAGTATGAGTTAAGGGAAAAACAAATACTTGAGGTGTTTTGTGAATCACTCATACTTTGTTATAGCAAATGAAGTTCCAGCCTGGCCTGGCACAGCCGCGTGGTGACATAACCGGTTGTTATTGTTGTCCATGTCTGGTGACATCGCCCTTGCTTGTTATCTTGAAAACATTGGTCTGTGTTGAACCGCATTCGTGCTGTGACATCATTAGCAGTATCCGGCTGTGAATTGCTTATATCAGTCCACTGCCATTCTGTCAATTCACTGCTGAGGGCTGCCCCGTACACTGCGAATCATGTGGGGATTAGATGACTATACTTCACCATCATAGTACAGGTCGTTGAAATCAGCGGGCTTACATAGACGTGGAATCATTGGAAGACATTCGTACATTTTACGGTATTGGCTTATAATGCCCACCACATAGCCCCATGTCCTGTGACAACATGTTTGTGAATGGTGGTCACCCATAAAAACACTAAGGATAACTCTGCTTATTTCCGAGATAGGACTTAGGGGCGCATTCTGTGTGATTTAGTCACCGGCTATGAGCTTTGAACCTAGCTTAAACATCAAAATGGATCGCTATCAATGATACCGTGCTGCTGGCGTCAGTGGGGCCCAGTGAGTGGGCCTTAACTGTCAGACAACATCCAAGTGAGAAATGTCCGCTTTATCTGATCTTCAGGCCAGGACAGACCAGTCTTTATATACGATAGTTTAATTTACAAACGCACACTCACGACGTGTACACTTGTACAAAGAGAAGGAAGCACACCTCTGATGGAATGTGTCTGTTTGAACAGCAACCCGCAATGGGGGTGTGAGTTGATTTGATATCGGATACAAAAGAAAAGGCTCCTTTGAAAAGCACACTGTATGCGCCTGTAACTGTACAGTGTTTACTGCAGAGGAGACATTCAAATACAACAATAATCACTACTTATGACAAATGTATTTCGCAAGAAAAACCTGGGGGGGGGAAATCGTGCAGTCTCCAAAAACATACGCGTCAACGTTCTGAATTGCCAATGAGTGTCTCAACGTCCAGGACATTCAGCGCTTTATGCCACATCAGCAGGTTTATAAGCAAGCCAGTGAAAGCCACCTTTCCTTAATTAAAGCGTTGTTTCCAAGTACGTATTTGCAGGAATTCGCTGAGAATAGATTAAACCAGCACTTGTTCAACGCGGCGCTTTTGTGCCTTTGCGGCGCGGTCGCCAGGAGAGAGGGGGGGGGATCTTCTCGTTGGAGCCCAAGCTCCTCCTGCTGCTCCTCCCATCGGGGAAGCAGGTCGCGGGGGGGGGTATCGAGGCAATGGCTTGCCACTGGAATTCGAGGCATCTCTCAAAGAGGCACCGCCGCTGCTCCTCCTCAGCTTAAACCACACGCGTCTGCTTGGCGCGGGCCTCTCCGCCGCAGTTGCTCAGGAGACCAGAAATTCTGGCGCCCCCTCACACGCCACTCGTGAACCCTCATGCCGGGTTTTTCGTTTCAACCATCCTTTCCTATTGATTTACCATTCTTTCAACATGGGCACTTGATCTACAGCTCTGCGTGTATCTGTACGTTCATTCTGGTGCACCTGTGTGTGTGTGTGTGTGCGGCCCGCACTGAATGTGTGCGTTATAGTTGCCACCTGTACCAGTTTTCCCAGATTTGTCATCTTTTTTATGCCACTGAACACAATAATACTTTATATTTATTGAGCACCTGACCTATAAAATCTGAAGAGCTGGCCAACGTATAAATAATCGCCTTTTAGTTTATGTAAGAGTATATCACTTAAAGAAAAGCTTTTACTGGTAGTTGTCTCCTTGTGCTTTCTTGAGATTCCATTAATGTTCTTAATGTTTTTAGGAATATATCAGGTGCCAAACCTCACATTACTTAGCTGCTTCATGCTTTGGAGTCGTAGCCCCACACTAAATAAAAACAACCCATCCATAGATACGTGACATCATTGGCTGCCCACCCGCAAGCACATTTTAATTATTTTGTCCGTCTCATTCTACTGCAGTAGTGAGGAGGTCCAGCGATGCAACTGCATGTGTCTGTGCCTCGCTTTATGTGCTCGCGCGAGTACGTGCATGCATTCAACACTGAAAGCACCAAAGATATGGGCATTCTCTTTTTTCTTCTTCATAATGTGCTTTCCAAAAGCAATGTTTGATGATCAGCAGCAGGTCCGAGGCTTCCGGTTGAAGCGGCCTGGGTTTTTTCTTCGCCACCCGTGTTCCAAGCCAGCATAATGATGCATTATCACGTGGCTGTTGTGCATTCCAGAACTGACAGCTTGGTGCGCAGTGCACTGACTGTACTTGCTTGCAAGTGCGTTTAACACAGAAAATGTGTGCTTTTTTTTATTTAAATCATGATCACTAGTCCTAGTGAGTCCACTGCTGGATAAAGGCCTCCCCAGGCTGTTACCATCCCTCATGGTCTCACAGTACAACCATTCCACCCAGCACTTGAGCCAATTTCATTTCTCAATATCCAGGGTGCACCACCTCTCTTCCTGTTCCCTCCATTGGCTGCTGCTCAATAGTTATTCTCGCCCCTTGGCGATCACCCCTTCTCCGAACGTATCTTGCCCAAGCCCACTTTTCTCAGCAATCATTTATTTTTTTTGGCTATTGCTTAAAATTACTACCAGGTTTTTTTTTGTATGCACCCATGTTCATATATTAAGTGCAATGACTGCACATGCTATAGCGTACATTTACATATAACATTTGCCATGGTGAAGCACTCACATTTATCCTAGGTGATTTGGTGGGTGCTATTGATGGATCTTGTTTTTTCCATGTTTTTCTGCGGATATGACTGCCCAGTTAGTTATGTGCAAAACAATCAAATGATTGGATGGATTTTTCGACACATCCATGTTTATTCCTCTTGGGCAAAAGCAAAAGGTGCAGTCCTGCAATGACTTTGCGCTCATGCCACCACTAGTGAAGGATTTATTCTTAGAATTAGTCCATGAAGATTATTCCCTCTCGAGGTCATTTGGTTGACTTCTCCACACTGACCAGACGTCTTGGCATAACAGTTATCACACTTGACTTTTAATTCAGTGGTTACTGGTTTTATATCCTGGCGTGGCAGTTGAAACGTTGGTCATGCTTCTTAAATTCGCAGTCTATCCACCCAGCAGTTTAAATCGATAATAATAATAATAATTGCACTTCTGGAGCACTTTTCACCCAAGGGTTACAAAGCGCCACACAGAACTGTGGCGAGAATGGCATGTAAGCAACAACGACATATGAACGGCATATCAACAACAGTAAAAAATTTTTTCGTCTTTTGATACAAATCTGAGATGTGGAGAAAACCGCATGTCAACTCTTAAAGCCAGGGCAAGCTGATCAGCAATTTGCGTGTGGTGGGGTAAAGTGTGAGTTACTCCTTCCTCTTGAAGACTGTCTAGCCAGTGTGCAAGAGCAGGCAAAAATGTCAAGTCCAGAGTGGTCCAGATGTCGTGTGACCCGCATTTAATTCATTTTTTGATAAAGCCCAATAGTGGGTTACCACATGGGATTCACAAGACATCTGGACCACCCTGTGGATGGGCTATTTGGAGCTCCCTGCAGTGGAGGCGCTATTTTGCCAGAACAGTAGAGTAGTGGGGTGAGTCAGAAATTTATAGGGCCGCACCTTTACCGTTTCATGCCTGTTTTGCAAGATAGTATTTTACACTATTGTACTTGTCTGTGCACAGATTATCAGTGCCTTTTTTCCACTCACAATTAGCATATCCTATAGAGCACAATTCTTTTGTTACTCGTCTACATTTTATTGCAACTGCAGCCCTGGCCAAGTTGCAGCATTCATTAGCGTAATAATTTCCGTATTTATGTTTCTGTATTACTCGTGTTGTATAAAATTTGCATGCTCTGCTGTGAGATTGCTCGAGAGTATTAATTTCAAGCTCGCCATTTTCAGCATCAATTGGCGCGTATCGTGCATTAGTAATGGCTTGTGGCTATTTTTTTACGCAGCACCGCAGTTGTGGTCCAACCGTGCTGTTGAAGTGGCGAGTTGGCATAGTGGATACATACCGGAGGATGTCACCATGGAATTTACTCTGCTGCTGGAGTATTATTTCTTTTTAGATGTTTTTTCTAATTCTCCACTCAACAAATATCCGAACAGAAGTCCACTAAGATAAGTTAGGATTCTTCTTATGGATATCAGATCCTACAGGACGTCGGTGACAATGGTCTTCCACAAATCTCTGCTCTTTGAAATTCTAAGACTGTCCATTTTTCATATAGTCATCGATCTCGAGAGACTCTTGACAAGTAAATTGCTGTCGTCCACGATCTCTCTATCCTTCAGTTTTTTTAGTTATAACCACATTGTCAATATCTTATTTCCTCAATGTGCCTGAGAAACTTCGACTGTCTCCTCCTAATGTCATTCAACACCTTCTGTTTACATCTCATTTGAGGTGTGACTTGTCCAAGATGTCTTCAAGATGCGTCTAGAGAACCACGTTTCAGTTGCTTGTATTCTATTTTCTGTACTTGGTGAATTTGTCCAACATTCTGATGCATACGTGAAAACTGGTATAATGTAACAGTCGAGAACTCTTAGTTTCATCCCCATAGACATATTATTATTATTTATCAATATCTTTTTCATTTTGAAAAAGCTATCTTTGGCCATCCCTATCCTCCATGTTATTTCATGATCACATTTACCATCTGATATTATCCAGCTTCCAAATAGTCGAGTTTATTATCCTGCCTTACATTGTCATATTACCTATTTTGATGTTGCATACAGGTAGACTTTTCCTCGTTGAAATTATCACGCATTCTGTTTTCCTGGAACTGATAGTTAAACCCTTCTCCTCACTTTTATTAACAACCTTATCCAACATTTCTTGCAGCTTCCCCTCTGAATCTGATAAGAAAACGACATCATCCACACAATGCAGGTTATTCACACTCTTTGGCCCAGCGGTCAGCGCAGCGCTGGACCACAAACCTGGCGACCCGAGTTCGAATCCCGCTCACGGCGAACACCAGTGACGATTTTCTGAACCGGTCCTGGGCCTCCCCTAGGTAGACTCAGCCTCAAATTAGTACCTCGTGCAGTGTGTAAACGTTGCCACTCGGGAGACAAAGGCGGCTGGGTGTGGTGCTGGTCACCCACCTACTCGTGTGCCGTGCCGACCTTCATAGGTGCTTGTTAACGGCACTTGACCCTACAGTCTGTAATGCTATATGGGGGTCTTTGTCTTTGTCCACCAATTATCAACCCTGGCAAACTTTCAATTTCTGTCAAGATGTTCTCACTGTACAAGTTAGGATAAGCCGTTTAATCCATCAATGTCCTTATTTTACACGTCGGCCATGATGTACTGTTAACTTGTTTAAAACATATTTGACTGCAGTACACTTGTTATGTCCTTTGAATTGTATTTATTTCGCTAATACATTTACACGTGAGCGTAAGGTCTAACTGTGTCACGAGCAAGCTAGAATCACGAAGGCTGGACCAGTGAGCTGCAGATTGTGTTTCCCGCGGCGTAGCCAGGTTACTCACCGGGACATGTGCACATATCCGCACTGCCCCCTGCCCTGTCAATGAAACTATGATACAGTTCACAGCACGTTGCTTGGCGTGGCCTCGGTCAAAGAGGTTTTTTTGTTTACCATCGTTCACAATGCTGGTAACAATGGGCAGATGTCGGGTGGGCGTGGGTGAGGGGTACTGATCCGAATATCACCACTGTTGTTAGCCCTGGCCAGGAATCAAACTTAGGTTACCCGGTTAACAGCGCGTTAACCAATGCGCCACTGCACCACCACTCTTTTTATCACTGTGCACATGATGAGGGCTGGAGCAGTTGATGTCACGGATTCCAGTTGACACGTTCCACCAGAACTCCCAATGTGTGTGTGTTTGACACAAACTATCCAGATCTCGATCAGAGTACCTTTACAATCACTGCTGCCCTTGAAAAATGTGAACCGCCTGCTTTTGTAGAAATGCAAACAACTAATAATTCATCTCATTGTCAGAAATCGCTTAGTCCTGTACAGGGTCGTGTTGAGCCGGAGCCTATCCCGACAGACACAGCACGCAAGGCAGAGATATACCCACGATGGGACGCCAGTCCATCACTGGGCACTGCGGGCAATTTAGTCTGCAAGCCAGTTAATCTATGCAGCATCATGTTTTTTGGACTGTGGGAGGAAACCGGAGTGCCCGGCGAATACCCACGCGGACACGGGGAGGACATGCAAACTCCACAGAGAAAGGCACCCGAGCCGAGATTCGAACCCGGGACCTTTTTGCTGTGAGGCGACAGCGCTACCCACTGGGCCACCGTGCTGCCCACAACTAATAATTGTTTCCGAAGCAGTGCTGTACGTTAATCAAAGTGATGCTTACAAGAAGGATCCAGATTGGCTTATTAAATAATCTATCGTATAATTGTATCTCAATTGTCACATTACACAGACCATATTTGTCCAGACATCGGGAGGCATCTGTGGGTCTGAAAACCCACTTAATTGATGCAGTGGACCCCACCAGCATGATGATGATGTTAGTTCCATGTGCGAGTGTGGTGTTATAAAATTAACTGATTGAGATGAAAATATATTGACTAAGTGACTAGCAATTTTATTGGGTAGCTTTTCTGTTCAAATAATAATTGCATATGTATAGTGCTTTTCACCCGAGGGTCAGAAAGCACTTATGGCTATGTTTTTAATATATTCCAGTGGAGAAAACTTAAAAGGCATTGCTTTTGTTTCCATTTCGGCTCTGATACTCATGAATGTATTAATATGTATAAATAGCATAATAAATAAAACATACGCTCCTGGGCCTATAAATGAAATATGCGAGAAACTCACATTCAAGAGTCCAGTGCAGCAGTGTTGCTCGTTAGATTAAGTAGCATCATGTGTGCAACACATTTGTATGTTAAATAAAAAATAGACACTGTCCATCTCAGCAGCCAACACAGCATCATCGTTATCTATGGTCTATACACTGCTGGATGAAGGTCTCGCCAGGCCATCCCAATATCTCAGTGCCACAATGTCGAAATCCATCTTCTGGACATCAGCTACTCTCATCGCTTCGTGGTTCACTACGGTCTTATTTTCAGATATCTTGTCTCATCTGGCTGTCATGCTGTTACCATTGTCATGCCCTCGCTGTCTGTCTCTAGTAATGTGTCCCACTCACTTCCATTTGCTTTCCCTTAACAGTCCATATAATGACGATTGCGCCTACATCGGAGGCATCCTCAGGAGCCTAAGGATGTCTCCAACGTGGGAGTCGAAACGTCGCGAAGGAGAGCAGAGGAGCGATTGACGCGGCTATCCCGAAAGAGCAGACAATATACGATTGTTCGCTGATTAAAGACGTTTGTATTCTGTCTGTCAGCGTAATTCTCAGCTCGTAGCTCTCTACATGCCTGTCTGCCGGTCAACTTTTGTTCCATTGTGTTCCTCATTGTGCATGTTCCTGATCCATGTCATTTTGAACAGTGTGTGCACTGATTGAACACTCATTGGCACGGGCGCATTGGCATGCTGCTTCTCATGATCAAGCTCCGTGTTCCAAAACCACCCAAGCATACTCTAATAGCCCTCTCTCGTGTCGTAACTCTGATCGCGATTCTCGTTCAGTGCAATAAATTACTCATATTACACCGAGATATCCGGCCATGTCCCTAACATTTTTAGTCATTTCGTTCATCCAAATTCAACGGACCTTTCTACATTTTGAACGTACACGTTAGCCGCTGCCAAAACTCTACGCAAGGCACGGAGAGAAATTGGATTATGTTAATAGTGAGCATTGGTGATGAACTCCTGTTCTGTGTGTGTGACCCAGCGCTGTATAAATCGCTCACAGCAGGACGTTCCAGTTGTAACACCGCCTGTTAGGAACAGCTAGGGGCTGGCTACGCAAATCGCCTTAGTCACGCCACTCGCTTAAATTACCAGAGCCGCGGTTTTGTACGAGTGGTTTCACCGCATACACGCACTCCCCAATGTGGTCGAAACATTATCAGCATTATCGTAAATAGATGTCAAAGGAGGTAATGTAATGCTAACGTTTTACACACGCGTCAATTGCTGGTCTAATTCACACACAAGACCAGATGACAAATGTTGCACAGTGTTTACGTAAAGAGACGCGTTTCCTTTGAATGTAATAACTTGTTACCCACGAATTATCGTGGTTGATATTGATGTCTTTGTGCATAACGGAGAATGACGTGTAATATCGTGTTATACTCTCGTCTCTGGTCGTTAACCGGGGAGATGGGGCAAAACAATCAACTCGTGTGCAGGGGGCTGTGTGGATTATTACATTACTGGATCGTGAGAGATTGGCGACTTGAGAGGAGGCAGTCGATAAACCTATCTTTGTTATTCACGAGACAAGCACTAGAGTAACATGCACAAAAGGACAATTTAGTGATTGAAAGTACATTATTAACATTCAATGTTATGACGCAGGCATACAATGGTTGTCTCTTGAGAACAGTATCAGCAGATGATGTATGCTCAATGCGGGATTACCAGACACATTGCCTGCCGTCTAAGCACCGCGCTGTCCCTGCAGCACATTATCATTAGAGGTCCTGGTGTGGGATTCAAAGCCAATGAATTTTGGACACAGAAACGAGGGTGCTGACCCAGCCATCCAAATGCACAATAATCGTTGAACCAGGCACGATAGGTTTAAAAGGTTTATGTGCCCAACCAAAAATGTGACTTCCAAAAAGCAAGCGAGACATATTAGTAAAAAAACTAATTCTGGCTGCTTGATTATTTCGTGTGGTGCTGTGAGTGGCGCTCGGTCGTCTAATATATTTGCGCTCGGAAAAAATCTTCTTAAGATGCCTGCGTCTAATTCTAAGCGCCGCACCCAGACTGCAGTCTGTCGGGAGAGGCTCCTTTTCTGTGACAACTTCCTCACACGGCTGGTATCTGATAAGGTCAGACACTTAATTTATCTGCAAGTAATATTTTGCCAGGGCATTTGATATTAGAAAGCTATGCGTGTTTTCAGATTGCATTCCATAAGAATTTCTGGTACTGTATTTGCAGGTTGCTGACATGTTTTAAGATGTCCATGTATAATATAAAGCACACAAAGACAGAGATGACACCCTTTTGTCAGGCTCTTGGGGTAAGTACTGTTCGCAATCACAGGCAGACATGATGGACAAGGGGTGGGTGGTCAACAACAGCCCTCTTTGTCTCCCAAGAAATTACATTTACGCACCGTACGAGAAATTCTTTTAATGTTGAGTCGAATTAAAGGAGATCTAGGAGTGGTCCAAATATTTGCCACTTATTGTTCATGAGCGGAAATCAAATAGGAATTACCCGATTTGTAACGTAGTGCTCTAACCACTACACCATCGCTCCCCACACACAAACTTATCAACGTTTCAACTTAAGCCCAAGGAGCTGTATGGATGAGAAATGTTATCAAACCTTTTTTGTGGTTATAAAAACACACGGTACTCGATGTGCATAGCCACTCTTGTTTCATCATCGCTGTGTTGTTACACCACAGTGGATATGGATTTGAAGACTAGATCCACTTAGTGTCCACGTCAGTTTCCGAATCCACCGTCCCTGTGTTCTCGTGCTTGGCTAGGAACTGAAACCGGATTTGCGGGGGTATTGTAGCACGCATTGCAGATGTTAATGCTACAACACCACCACAGTCATCCGCCCACACTCACACACAGATAATGAAAGTCAAAAGTCCCCTATACTGTATAGCCGTACACATTGTTTTGGGAGTGCTGTTAATGAGTATCTATGAAGGCTGGCATAGAGCATGAGTGGGTTGTATGGTCGTTGCTATGTCCTGCCACGTTTATCTCTCCATTGCTAATATTTTACACACCGCACGAATTGTACCCAATTCTGGACCTAGTGGAGACCCAGAACAGGTTCAAGTAATCCATCATTGCTGTCGGTGATGGCCGTGAGCAGTGGGACTCAAACTCGGGCCGTCGAGTTCGTGAACACTGAGCTGAACCACTGCACTACCAACAATAACAGCCTCGACTGAGCTATGTGACTGTGAGCAATACAAGGTGCGGCTGTGTGTTGTTCACCTTGCATCCTGGCTAGTGATTTTACAGCACTGAGTCATGTGATTAAACCTGCCACGCTGAGAAGAGGAAGGAGGTCGTGGTGGGTTAGCGTGAGAGTGAGGAGTTGCCTTGGGTCAGATCCAGATGCACGAAACTGGTTCTGAATTGACTCACCAATACTTCCGGTGATTTATAAGATCATTGCAAACAGCGAGGTGAACGTTTACAAATCTAAATATTAACAGTGGCGTTTTTATGTAATATCTCAGTGATTCTATTTTGTGGCTGTGTTGACAAGTTATGTTTTATTGATTATTATTCTTTATCCAGGGCGACTTACAGCATCACACACACACACACATATTTATAAATAAATGCTAAACAAATAAACACAATAGAAATACTACCTGTTGCTCAATGTTGCAAAGTGTCAAATTGATGTTGTCAGACCTGAAATGGTTGTTTACTTGTGTCTTTAAGAATGCAATATGTATAGAAATTACATATTCTATTGCCGAGTGGTGGTAGCAATTGAGGGCGTTCCACCTGCAATGTACGGTTTTTGTTCGAATCATCTTAAGGTTGTCGACTCATCATCCCTTTATGCCGCTGAGGTTGATAAAAATAACTACCATTTTGTTGGAATGTTGACAGTGGTTTTCCTGTGCATAGCACATGAATCTATACGTATGTAGTATTTGTAGGATACAATATTATATAGGATTGTACAATATAGTCAATTAAAGTTTCAAGTGGTTTCCTATTCAATAACCAGTATTACAAAATACATTGCTCACAATACTGAGGGAATGATGGGCTTTAAAAATAATAGCTGCACTTCTAGAGCGCTTTTCATCCGAGGGTCACAAAGCGCTGCACAGAACTCGGCCTTGGAGTAAAACAAACGCGAGTGGTCACCGCCACTGCCGAGGGCCTAATCAACCCTGACTATGATCACAACTTGTCGGGTTCTCATTGTTGGTGAGTCACCGAGGGCTGGAGTGGTTGAATGTGTTTGTGATTGTGCCAGTCATCTCAGCGACTACTCTTGCCGCCAGGGAGAGTCTTCCACGTGAGAGCCTGAAGAGGTGCTGCTGCTCGCCAGACAGACACCGCGCGTTGTCACGTCACCAGCACTGCATCGCGGACGGAGATGGCTGTCATTATTTACAATAGCGTACTCAAATGCATTGCCCTACCAGTCAGGTGGTATGGCACGGTGCAGAGAAAAAAAACCAACCAATTTAAATTTTAAGCCAACGTTGCTGTTACTCCAATGCGCGTAATTCTTGACCATCGTTTAGACGCGTTATGTATTCCGTCATCGGCCTCGTCAGCAGCAGCAGCAGCAGCAGCAACCGAATGGATGCACGTGTGCGGGATACGATTGAAGCCCAGGTCGTCTTAATTCGCAGTATTTAAGATGCGCCGATCTCGTTTCCTTGCTTCCGAAGCGCGACACGCGAAGCACACGACGTCGCGTTTTAATTGTAAAGCGAGGTCGCGCTCGAGAAGAATGTCACTCCTCTGGTTTGTGGGGGCGTACAGTGGGCAGCCCTCCCCTGGGCTCACACCGGAGCTTGCATCTCGGGCTCTTCGTCAAGAATACCCTGCAGCTTCGCGAGTACACCCAGGTGCACGCCCGGGACCTCGATATGCTTGCTGATTGCCGGAGTGTGCCACAAGAGTATACACGGTCACAGGTCACAGAGGAGGGACCTGTCGGTTTCGCTTGCTTCTTTCCCCCATTCACGCCTGAGCAATAATGCAGTTGTCATATTCACTTAGGGTATTGTGAATTATAAATAAGTGCGATAAGTAGGTAATGGGGTCTGTTAAAATCGCTTAAGGAACATAGCCTTGGCTTTCCATAGCACGTGTGAACCATCGTTTTCTCTATGAGACGGCAATGTTGGAACCTGGCGAGGTAACACTGAAACCATGAGCCATCGTACGGGATTTATTCCCATGTAATCATGATAACGTGAGTTTCCACTTAATGGCGTCTCTTCAGAAAGGTGTGAATTAGTAAACCAAAGCAAGAGCTATATGTACAGTACAAGTGATATGTGTATATTCTACTAAAGAGTCGGTCTCACGTGCACACAGACAGCTATGCATTGTGGCAACGTGATGGTACAGGCCTGTGAGATACCGGGTCAGTATCTGCTTCGTTTGCTGATTGATGGCTTGGTTGTTTACTCACCGTGATGTTACGCTAAGACGGGACACTCTGGAGGCAAGGAACTTGTTATCGCCGGTCAAAGTCCTGGGGGTGTGAGCGGAGACAGTTGAGAACCCTCACAGGCAGACACGAACACACGAGGCAACCTCACCTGAGTGGTGAGCCCATGCCTAAACAATGTCACCGCTCCCAGCCAGTTCGTGATCATTTGCCTGACTGACCAGTCAACGGCAGAAGCAGGAACCTTATTGTGACATTCATGGGCCAGGCTTTGGTCTGGTATTTGTGTTGCCACCTGTTTTTATTTCCTCAGGATCAATTGGGTTTTTGGGCGGCTGTCCCGAGGAACCTGTAAGTCTTTCCGGCACACTGAAAGTTCGGCGCGTTCGTCAATTGCAGTTATTATAATAATGCACCACTGAAAACGATGCATGCCGTGTAGTTACCCTCTCTTTTTCGCTATTGTGATATATTTTGCTCCGCACTCTAGGTCTCGTTTTGTTTTTCGTATTTCAGAGGTGGCACTTGCTTGTCCACCGTTGTTGCTGTAACAGTGCAGTTATTGTGATTCACCGCGATAGTGTCCAAGTGCGTATGTGGACACATTGCTGGTTACACCATTGGCTTTCTCCAGGGGTGCTCGAAGGATTTTACTGCACGCTTGCCAAGGATGTTACTGTACACTTGCTCAAAGCAAAAATAGGTTAAGCCAAGTGTGCAAAGAGCTTAATCTCAGATTAAAGCTTTGGCTTGGAGACTTAATGGCCCTTCTAGACAGTGTTCTCAAATGTGGGCTTCCAGCCGTTTGTAATATGTGCAGATAATGAGATAAAATTTATAATATTTTTATACCCTTCCAGTAGGCTCACCACCCGCAGGAAGGTCCGTGAGGGGCCGGTGCAATGTGGTTTGGGTAGCAGTCGTGGCGGGGGGCCTCGACGACCCAATCCCT
>JAZEWT010000010.1:332517-355453 GCA_036362905.1 Mordacia mordax | reverse complement strand
GTCTGGGGTGAGGGAAGTTTGGGCATCGCTGCTTAGACTGCTGCCCCCGCGACCCGGCACCGGATAAGCGGAAGAAGATGGATGGATGGATGGATATTTTTATACCCTGTCATTTTAAATATATAATTGGCAATGTGCATAAATAACACGTTTTTTGAAACTAGTTTATACAAATGAACGTGTTTTATTTTACTCACTGAATTTTTTTTTGGTCCTAGACTTTTTTTCCCATTCAGGCTTTGGTTGAATAACTTGTTTTATTTATTGTGCATGCCCTGAAGGAAACACTCATTGACACAGTGACATTGCCATGACATGGTGACCACATCGACGATATCTTGATCATTGTGACCCTTGGGTGAAAAGCGCTCTGGAAGTGCAATTAATATTATTATTATCGTAATAAATAAACGTTTGACAGAAACACTTTCATTCAAAATCTGTTGGCAACACGGTCTCGACCCCACCAAACCCTGCGCGCGCATGTGTTTGAGATTAATTGGCCAGACTTGCTAGGATCCTTCCTGTGTGCATCTGCTGGGTCATCCAGAGTCACGCACGCTCATTTTAATGCGTGCCTTAATAAATGTTCATTATCACGCAGGGTTCTTCGGGGGAGGGCACCCTGTAATAATGTTGTCATGCATAATTTAAAGCCTCTTGTGTTTGCAAAGCCATCAACCTGGCCTCCTCTACAGCATCACACACTTTGCTATAAATAAAATGGCACCCTCCGCCTTTGAAAATTATTGTCAGTCGGTGGTGGTTTTGGGGCGTGTTGACAGAGCGCTTGTCGGAATCTTAATGTATTTTTAAAGCTCCTGGCAGTGGCATTTGCCTGGTTGCGTATGCACAATATTATACCTCTGTTGTGCGCATCAGCAAGGGAGTGCGCAGGTTTTTCGTGGATGTGCTGTACCGCGTGTCGTTTGACGTGACGTATGACATTTCGCTTCCGTGGTGTTAGGAGATTTTTCAGAGTTTCTTAAGTTTGTGACGTGCGGCGAAATATTGGACGTCACGCTGAGCAACTTGCGGAACAACCCGAATATGTATTGGAGAGGCTAAGCGACGTTAAGTAAACCGGTACCCTGTGTCTGCTACCCAGTGGCGAGGTGTGTTAGAGCTCAGTGTGAGTGACATCACAATCGATGCGCTGGGTACATCTCACCAGCAGCCGGTGGCCTGTGATGCCATGCTTGCTCCAGGCGTAGCCACGTTTGCAGGGAGTAACACGTGGGCTTCCCTGAGGCATAGTTAGCTGGATAAGAGAGAGCTGCACGACCAGAGCCACGGTGGCAATGGGAAAAAAAAGATGGATTTTAAAAAGCTTTTAACCTCCCAATGGAAAAATATGAGAGGACCTTGATGTAGTACTCGTAATAAGAATAGTTTGACATTTATTAGTATAATGTGTTGGTCTCGTGTGGCCTGAAACGTGTGCAATATACCAAATTCAATGATGGTTAGGTTACGTCAATTAATCACAATATTGTGTTGAGAGCTCTGCTCAAAGTCAGCCCAGAAACCACTGGAATGCTGTGGCAAGAACCCATGTACGGATGTCAAACATTGCGTGCTATGCTGGATAAGAGCACTTGACCCTACAGTCTCGAAAGGTTATATGGGGGTCTTTGTCTATAGGTTTAGGCACGTTGAACACGAACAAATCGTTTTAATCTGTGCATTTCGCACTAAGATGATGGTGGGCGGGGGATGCACTGTAGTTTGCAATAAAGGAGCGTGAGGAAATGTATGTTAAAAGCACTTAAACGGTTATACGCACATGAGCAGTGAACGACTAAAAGAATTTTAAAGTCAAATGTGCGATATGTTTTCTGCACAAATATTCTTCATACCCTCTTGAGGTATGCTACTGATCTATAATTTATTAACAAAATATGGTTCTGAGTGCTCTTTGGGGGGTGGGGAGAGGGTGGTGTGAAGGTAAGGTCGACAGTGCCAGAACATGCAGGTGTTATTAAACAAAGTTTAATCCTTGACCTGATTTATGTGCCCTATAAGGGTTTAGCTAGGAATTCGTAAAAATCTTGGGATTCAAATCATCTCGTTCCATATTTTTCTTAAGGCTGTACTTGAAAGGCATTCATTCATTCCGAGTAACAGGCCTGGGCGATGTACAGCTTTTCTAAAGGACGATAACCAAACCGATAAATCGTGGTAGTGTGGAAGTTCAGGAACGAGAATTGGTGGTAGTGAGTGCCGTGCTGCATTATTAATCCACCGATGTAAGATGCAGCCCTGGAATTGCATGCTCTCATGCCACTGCTGGGAGAGGATTCCCACTGAATAGAGCTGAAGAAAGCCCCTCCACAGATGGTAATTAGGCCTACTCTTCCGTGCTCATCTCGTCTCATTATCAGAACCGCTTAATCCTGTACAGGGTCGCGGTGAGCTGGAGCCTATCCCGGTAAACACAGGGCGCAAGGCAGGGATATACCCACGATGGGACGCCAGTCCATCACCGGGCACTGACGGCAATTTAATCTGCAAGCCAATTAACCTGTGCAGCAACATGTTTTTTGGACTGTGGGAGGAAACGGGAGTGCCCGACGAAAACGCACGCAGACACAGGGAGAGAACATACAAACTCCACACAAAAAGGCACCCGAGCCAAGATTCGAACCCCGGTCTTCTTGCTGTGAGGCGAGAGCGCTACCCACTGGACCACCTTGCCGACCGTCTTCCATGCTGATGAGGCAAATTTTAATGATCGAAACGAGTAGTATATTAGCAAAAGTAGCAGCATATTCAAATTAAAAAACTCAATCTGGCTATGACTAGCTGCGTGCCCTTGAATAATGTTTTGTCCATACCTGAATGCATCCTTTGTTGATATAACTTTTGTGAAACCGATGAGGACCGGCAGAATAGCAGTAGCTTACAACATTTGCCGTAAATAATTAACAGAGTAATGTTTGCTGCTAGTTTTAAATTACAAATGAGCATTACCTCCAGTGGCGTGGGGTGTTTTTGTTGATGGGACTGGTTCTTTGTTATGCTGTGCCACGTTTAGCAGAAAACTAAGTGGCACGAGGTAAATCATCCACAAAAAAGCGCTCTCAACAAATGTACTGCGGCGTAATGAATAAGAAAATTGAATTTGACTGCTTTTGAAACGTCAGCTGTCAAAATGTATTGGCAAGCAGAATGGTTTTACTGCAAGTGCTGCGCATGACAGTTTTTTTTATTTATTATGGAAATATATCCGAACTTAACAAATGCAGGCATCTTTCAAACAATTTTCATTTTGCCTTTTCCCATAAGTTGGATGTGTTCGTCTTACAATTGGTCACTCCTGCATAAGCGGGATCGTAATGACGCACATTGAAAATGTAACGGCTCTTAAGTAACTGTCAGAAATATCGTGCAGAGATGATTGTACGTGTTGTGATTTGAAGCGCGTATAATGTGTTGACTGGAAAGAGTACGACCCGAGCAAATCTCGCCCTTCAGTCAATTTTTGTGCCTGTAATTCATGTATCTGTATCTTCTGATGTTTCAAAATACTGCTTTTCAGTTCTAGCAACATCAGTTTCAATATATATCTGCTTCAGGAAATTCGGTCTACAGTAGAGCAGTAACACTTTTAAGAAAACATGTTGGCGAGCCAACATTTCAGAACTTCTCCGCTGTCCTCAGGCGCTTGTGTGTTAGTCGCGGAAGGCGGTATTCCATTGTATAGGAGGTTGTAACAGTTCTCTTTGGGTTGTATAACCGTAAATTTTTATCCTCCTTGAGTTTGATGCAACCAGATTAATTCCAGATTCCATCTTCAGGTTGTTTCCTCCCACAGCCCAAAAAGCATGCTGCTGCATAGGTTAATTGGCTCGCAGGCTAAATTGCCCCGCAGTGCCCGGCGATGGACTGGCGTCCCGTTGTCGGGTGTATTCCTGCCTTACGCCCTGTGTTTCCGGGATAGGCTCCGGCTCACCGTGACCCTATATAGGATTAAGCGGTTTCAGATAATGAGATGAGATCTTCAGGTTACTTTTCCTGTGCACGTATTGGTGACGGCGCTGACAGATCAGCTGTCACATTACTACAGTTATTTTAAAGTCAGGTCAATATTCTCACCCGTGACGAGACATGGAAAATAGGATACATTTAGCACTTTCTGGAGATAACTTCCAGGTGGCTTATCTGCAGATAAATACAGTTATTAGAATAAATTTGCCACCATGTCCCGGGCATTCCTTTTATCTTCTTTAAACGTGAATAATAGTGAAAAGGCATCCACACAGCCCGTCTGGAGCTGCCAGACAATAGGAGTCGCGGGCAATAAAGCTAAGCCACAAGCCACTTGCCTCACTCAATTTCGATCATGCCAGATTCAAAGCATGTCATACTACACTTACACAGTTATGGCCCTGGGTTTCGTATGTTTCAAACAACTCGTACTATATACGGATGGATCTACGAAGCCCAACTCAACACCTCTGGAGACGGCCGATCCCTGGAAGTTGGCGATCGGCAAGATGTTGTTAAGATTAAATTTGCGGCTGGCGAGACAAATGTTCATTCGATAGCTTTGGAAAGGACGCGGTCTCTCGTGTGACCTTGCAGTGAGCAGCATCTGACCGCCCGCCCCGTGCCCAGAGCTCGGTCACAGTCGCCGCATGTCAGGAGGGTGGTAGCACACAGCCAAGACATTCCCAGTGTAGTCGAAACAGAGGGCAGGCGGCAGAACGGGGAGCATGGTTGCAAGGCACATGAGTGTTAACTACGGTGTGGGTTGTCACGGTTGTGTTCTCAGCTCTCGTTTTCGCCATGTATTTCGGTTTCCTCCCACCGTCCAAAGAACACGCTGCTGCCTAGGTTAATTGTTCTGCTAAGTAAATTGCCCCGAAAATGTGCCCTGCGATGTACTGGCGTCACATCATGGGTATAACCCCGCTTTGCGCCCTGTCTGTCGGGATGGGCTCCGGCCCCAGTGACCCAGTACAGGACTAAGGGGCTACTG
The DNA here is from genome assembly GCA_036362905.1 of Mordacia mordax. Taxonomy (NCBI): domain Eukaryota; kingdom Metazoa; phylum Chordata; class Hyperoartia; order Petromyzontiformes; family Petromyzontidae; genus Mordacia; species Mordacia mordax. The sequence continues at coordinate 350,469 of JAZEWT010000010.1, read as the reverse complement.
ACACTGAACGGAGCTCTCGTTTAAAATATTTTATTTAACTGTCTTTATTTAAATTTGAAGGAACCGCTGAGCTATGTCGCTCTTTTTAATAGGCATCCAGCAGGGAGGATAAGCAGACATGGCGCATGATAGGGTTATACCCAGGATGGACGACCAATCCATGACAAGGCATCGGGGGAAATGTGGTCAGGACAAATAACCTCGGCAGCATTTCTTTGGACAGTGAGAGGAAACTGGAGTGCCTGGCGAAACTCACGTGGACACGTAGAGAACACATACAAGCTCCACACAGAAAGGTATCCAAAACAAAAATCGAACCCGGGACCAATTTGCTGAGATTAGTAGTGCTACTCACTGTCACCGTAACCAGCCTTCCATGTTAACAGATCCTACTACAGTCTTAAGGCCGTACGGAGGATCTTTCCTGTACAGTTCTTGCGGTCTCTCAGTGGGTTGTTCCCCGCTTGTCGTTCGTCACGATATGCGCGACGTTTCCCTGTACATGCTTGCAGCTCTCTCTGTTCAGTCACTGAATAAAACACGTGGAGCGAAACCGTCGGACATCAACAACACGTGGTACAAGCTGAAAACACACTGAAGAGGAGCAGCTGAAGTGTTTACAAAATCACTGGACAAAAGTGTCAGTGCTTGCGTGTGGTGTCTCGGCCTCCTTGAGGTTGGATTTTATCACTTGGTGTTGCATTGATGTAGGTTTGTCATGGCTCTCTATGAAAATTGCTCTCGAGCTGCTTTACCAGCATAGCCATGTCGGGCGAAGGAGAGAGGAGGAACACGCGACATGACTGTCCTGAAAGAGCACCTCTGGAGTGGAATCCTCATTTATTATTGGGCTATTGTTGTTGCTGTGCTCTTGCTTATTTTTTAGAGCTGCCGAGATGTGCTCGCGTAATGCTTTTAGAAGGCAACAAACTGTAATGTTTCAGAATCCCATTGGTGGGCCTTCATGAGGCTGTCAATCAAGAGTTGGAATTGATTGATGATGGAGGCTCATTGACTCTCGTGTGGTTGTAGAAAAATAAATTGATCAGTGTGCAGTTTCACTTTAAAGCTCGTTTTACACTAAGGACCTGAATAATTAAAAATGTAAACACGAAATATTTCCGTGTGTTAATCCCATAACGTAGTAAAATTATTTAATTTCAGAAATCATGTTAAGCAATTAATTAGCATGCTTTTTATCTGGTGACTCAGAGGAAGTGTTGGTGGATTGCACAAATATAGAGCCACCGACTGTATCAGACATGAACCTGCAAGACAAGGAGGTGCTTGTGAGAGACCGTACAAGATGTTGGTGGACACACTCTGTCGAGCATAGTTTGAATAGTTGGCTCTGGACACTCCCCGTCTCATGCACAAAAAACACGTGCACCATTTATTTCCCAAATGTCCAAAGTAGAGCACCCTCCTGAGAGAGTTTTCTAGCAGCGAGGCTTTGCTGTAAAAATAATGAATATTTGTTTCCTCAAAGAGCAGTATTCATTGCTTATCTTCGGTTTACAATCCTGACCAGTGGAATAAAAACCACATCCCTAAGGCAAGAGTGGCAATATCCAAGCATTAGTTGTTGTGGTCAGTGTCTAACAAGTGAATACATTACAATGACCGGTGGACTTGAGGACCGACAATTATTTGGAACCCTGTCTACTGCTCCAGTATTTTCCAAGTGGAACGTGTTTATACCTGATGTTACCGTGGGGCCATGGTGTTGGTGGGGAAACTACGCTTTCCTGACTGGCTCCACATTAGCCACAAACTGGAGTTGAACACATGCATCCATAGTGCTGTGCTATCCCCCTCTGCCCGCTCTCACACAGGATGCTCTCTTTACCTCTTGGCCGGTTTTAAACCTGCACATTAACTCTATTGAGTCTTTGCCTGCACAACGAGTTTTTAAAATGTCCCAACAACTTCCCATGCAATGGGCCAGAATCTCAACCCCGTACGTTTCCGTTTCCAACCGCCCGTGTGTAACTTCACCTCCCACTCCGTGCACCCCCACCCCGGGCCGCTCCTCCTCCCCTCCCAAACCGGTGCCCCCGCTGTATTGTTTCATCTTGAGTTAGGGGCACGCGGCTGCGGTGGCCACGCGTACGTGCGCCAGCCCCAGGAAGATCCCCTCCCTCGGCTGCGTGGGGCAAGCGGGACGGAAGAGAAAGCGAGCACAATCATGGCTCGACGGCGCATGCCCGAGACGTCGGAGGGGATGAACTGTCGAGGATTTATCCAGAGCTTTGCCGAGGGGGAAATTCGTGGCGATGGGTGGCAGGGTGATGGATGGAGAGCGGTAGGCGATAGCCTGAAGAGAGCACAGTGGATTAGCTTTGGGATTCCTCGATCACTCACTTCAGGTGGCCTATATTTATAGGTGGCAACAGATGGCTTCTTCATTCGTAGACAGGGCAGCAATGTTGATATGTTCATGTTGAGGTTGATGGGTTGGTGCTTTGAAGAGTAGCCGCATGGTAAATATCTGAAATTCTACTGCCGAAAGAATAGAAGTTGGTGGCGGTCTATTACTTTGTGGTCCAGAGTTTGAGATTGGTGACCACACTGTTCACTCTGCGGTCCACTTGAGCAGTTGATGAATGGGAGAATTGGCGGTGAGGTTTGAGCCCACTGATTACGAGCAGGGGAGCAGGCATTTAGCTGAGTTTAGTCTGGAAGTCTCCTCCAGCAAAAGGCTATCTGAGACATGGCGTGTTTTCTAGGTTACAGGTAGGCTTGCCAAAGTTATATTTAGAGTCTGTTACACTCCCACACCCTCAAGGCTTCCCTTCTGCAGCAGAGAGAGAAACATTGCTCCTTTCATTCAAGGGTGTGTGTGTGTACAATGTGTGTATTTGTGAGCGGTTTGTGTGTGTTCGTGAGAAGCAAGTGTTTTTAGTGGCTCTTGCATTGCGCTATGAACCCAGTGACAGATCTCTAATTCCTGGCCACAGCCCACATCAGTGCAAGTGGTTCCAGATATTAATCAGGGCCTCTGCTATATTTCCTCAGCCTTAAATAATAGCCCAGTGTGGCGTTAAAATATCCACTGGAAACTGGGGCAGCCAGGCATAGCTTCTTCATTCACTCATCATCACCTCTCTTCGTTAATAAAAATCAGGCAAATCAATTGATTCAGTTGTTCTCAGACAGTCAAAGCTCACCGCATCTCTACCCAGTCTCAACCTCTAGGCAATAGCTCAGCAGTTGTCCTGCTCCTACCGTGATCTCTAAACGCATAGAGTTGTCCTAGTAAACAGAATCTGGTATCTCTTCACTCAGTGCCGTGGTCTCTGATCCGAGTTTGATTCCTAGCCATGGTGTGCATTGTCACCAGCATCGCATGCTGCCAGTAGTAGTAGCCCGACTTTGGCGTGGCTTCACCGGAGTAGCTGGAGCTATTATAGGAACATTGATGGTAAGATGACCCAGGCTGCTGTGTGTTGTGTGTGGCCTTGGCCACAGCACCATGTCAGCCTTCGTGACTATTCACGAACTGCACTCGACTTAATGGCTGTACCAAGGCTAAGTAAGTGTGGGATCTCCGTGTGTGTGTTTTTACTTGTACAGTATTGCTTCAGCCGTATGTGCCAATGTTGAGTTTAGAGTGTTTTTATGGTCTTTTTATTGTACTTTATACATTTCATGAAACCTTTATGAATACTGATATGAACAAGCCACTTGTTACATTGTATTGCAACTATGGCTACAAATATATTGAATTAATTTAGAATTAATTTAATATGCGCACCATCTGTATATATTTGTTAATGTCCCTCTGGGTGGCAGGGTGGCACAGTGGTAACATCTGCACCTTACAGAAAAAAAAGTCCTGCCCAAGGGGGTTTGATTCCAGCCTCGCGTGCCTTTCTTGGTCGAGTTTATGTTCTCGGCCTTTTCCATGTGGATTTCCTCCGGGTTCCCCCGGTTTCCTCCCACAAGTAAAAAATTAGCCCATAATATCGTAACATTTAGAATGCAGAGTCTGGCGGGCAGGCGTTTGCTCGCCATGTGGCGAGAGGGCCCCCCCCATCCCCCCCAGTATGCTACTTCGTGCCTTTTCTAATGAATACCGTCAAAATTGAATTATTATGTGCTACACGTTATAACGTGTATTTATTGCAGTGGGTAAATTATTCATTGGTGCCCCACTTGTGGTGTCAGTGAATTCGTAACAGAGTTCAGTTTAAACCTCTCCCTTCCCAACTAAATCCATCCACTGAGACATTAGGAATGAATACCGGGGAGGCAATCGCATTACTTGGCAAGGGATTATGCGTGGGTGTGGATATACAGGAAATACTAATTCCACCATATTTTATATAAACGTATATAATAAATGTGTATTACATATGGTTGCGTAGATAACATGAATATTATATCACGATATGCATGCACTGCGTAAAAATGTGGACCATCTGTAGACAATGTAAATGCTGCTTGTGTGTTTTGTCACAGTGTAAATGTCCCTTTCTATATATATATTTTCCCCCTCCCAATCCTAGTTGCATGTCTCTTCGCGGGATGACGGCCACATGATAAATTGACGACACGCGGGTTTCATGTCTACACGTAACGCAAGGACCCGGTGCATTTTGCACATAATGTACACTGTCCTGCCTTAAATATAGCACTGATACAGGTGTCATTCACTTCATCTCGGCAAAGCCATTCGTGCGCTTTTTGTATACTTGTCAACAGCTCGTCTAGTTGTTCATTCAAAAATAAACTTGGCAGTTTGCAGATCGTGTTAATAGTGTGCGCAGCCCGAAGTCTCCTTCAGCAAAACCAAGAGTGATTTCCCTACCTACCTGCGACAGTCCAAAGACATGCTACCTATGTTAATTTTCACCCGAATAGTGGAAACTGGCCCAAAGTAAGTTTCTTGTTAAACAGATGCCACTAGATAATTTCGATCTGCAAAGCCAATACGCCCATGGGCTAAAATACATTTTAATTTGAAATGTGGGAGACGGAATAGAGTTCTACTTCCATATACCTCCATGCTTTCACCCATAATGCGCCACGTTGCATTTGCATGCGGTTGTACTCTGATGGTAATGTCTCTGAGATGTGACATGTAATGATGCGATGCTCTAGGGAATGTTGCAACACTTTAACGACGATTATTAACATTTTTGGTGTCAATTATATAATTATGTAATGCCAATGGTCTTTTGAACTGAGCCAGCTGGAATTAAATGAAAAAACTAATTTATATTATGGCTTTTCCGTGAATTCACCAGTGACCAGCTGAGATAATAAAAATGACTGCTCCTGAATGCGATGTTTAATCGCAGGTGGCTGAAACCCAGACTTCACCGAATCTCAGCAATGCTGGCTCAACAAACACTTCCATTGTGAAATGACAAAGCCTTGCACATTAGGGATTGCGTCTCAGAAATCTCTGACCCAACTTTTAAATACAGCAGAGCGTTGCATATCTGACCATCGTATATCTGCCTTGTCCAATCAAACCTCACACACCCGGTGCGGTGTTTGTGCGTGGGATAACAGTCATTTCCTATTGATGTTTACAAGTGATCTTGTGTTCTTAATCTGCCATAGGAGCAGTTAAGTACATTTGAAGCAAGTTGTCCTTCATTTTTGTTATCGAGAAACGCTATTTGTGCACAGCCTATAACCATAGTTTTCTATGGATGTTCAGATATCCGACCTTGTATTTACATATTCACCTCTGCCTCAATCACCAGCAAACGTTATGCTTAACAAGAATAACAGAGCGATTGCTGTGATCGCTCTGCTGGACACCGTGTGTGCGTGGCAGTGACTGGTGGAGACGGGCAATACCCTAATTAAAAACAAGTGGGCCTTGAAACCAGTCGCTATATCTCATTGCGCCTCCGTCCGCGACAATATGCTTTCCCCAACAGGCAGACAGACCACTGTCCGTTCCACTTATTCGCGGGCGGCTGGAGTTGCGGTTTTCCTGCACGTGTGCCATCTCTATCATCATGTTTGTGGGTTTGTTGTCGTCGTGCCGTCCGGCTAAAGTGCGTTCAGAGGCGAATGGGCGTGGGGGAGTGGGAAACGCAGGTGGTATCATTTCCTCCCTACATTAGTAAATTCATGAATTGCACCTCAATTGTCAGTCGTTTCGTTCTGCTAGAATTCTCACAGCGGGAGAGGGCATCGCATCTGCTGTGATAGCAATATGTGGTAAACGTCGTAAATTAAATCATAATTATTGTTATTAAATGTGTTTGGAATATACATCAAATCAAGAAGATGGTCGCAGCCTGTTGATGCCACCGTACCTTGCCATCATTGCCTTCTTTGGGAAGATTACAGAACTAGGAAAAAGGTTCATTGCCTGAAACGTTGCCTGTTGTATATATATTTTATGAATGCCACCGAGCGATTTACAGTAATGTGTTGATTTGTTTTTGTTTACTGAGCTTGTGTGTCTTCAATTCACACTTGTTTTTTTTATAGATTGCTGCCCCGCTTGGTTTAAACAAATATCGCAAAACCCATGCACTTGCATTGTAGTTGTCAGCGCGGTGGCGCAGTGGGTAGCGCTGTCGCCTCACTGCAAGAAATCGAGTCCCTGCTCGTGTGCCTTTCTGTACGGAGTTTGCGTGTCCCCCCGTATCCACGGGGGTGTTGGCTGGATATTCCGGTTATATCCCTCCATCCAAATACATGCCGCTGCCTAGGTTAATTGGTCTGCTGAGTAAATTGCTTTCAAAAACGTGCCCTGCGATGTACTGACGTCACATCCTGGGTGCAGCTCTTACTTGCACCCTCTATCTGCCAGGATAAGCTCCGCCCCCCCTGCGACACTGTACAAGGGTTAAGCGGGTATTGATAATGATGATGACATTGTAGTGCAAAGACAAACCCCTGAAGCTGGCTGATAGGAAATGCATGGGTTAGACATGACTATCTCCCTTGCAGATGACTTGCATGTCTGTAAAATACATTTAATGAGTAGGTGTGAGTGAAGGCATAATTTCCCCTGATTGATCCTGTTCGTGTGCGGTACGCAGTGGAATGCAAGGGCGTAATAATAAAAATACTAGTAAAGAAAAGTGGAAACAATCGATTGGTTAAGACCCGAGGTTAGCCACGGCCTGCCAAAATCATGCTCAACCAAGTTCGAGATTCCTAGAATGTTGTCAGTGTCCCAAGATTTAGTGAGCCAAACTAAGTCTCGGTAGAGATGTAATGATTCATTTTCACCAAAAAAATAGACTACATGATTGCTCCAATCCTCATATTTCACCACCAGATGTCAACCCAGCTTGGATCAACAACAAGATATACCCCAACATCTGGTTATCTTTCCAATCTTTCTCTGCTCATTTTCCTGTGGGCTATACTCCAGCATGCCCAGGTCTTCTGTCAGAACTCTTTTGCAAACTTCGGCAAGATGGGAGGTTATTCTTCTTTCGCTACTTTACGCGTGGTCTATAATTCCCTCTCATCAACTGACCGCTTTGCCAACTCCGTGTTCCAGTTCCACACTTATTATCTTCTGTCCCTCTGGCTATGAATGACCATGCACAGTGGGGTGCTTTATTAGATTGCAGCTGTGGTTGCTATGTTGTCAGCGGAAGGTCGTGCAGCAAAATCCTCTGGTTTTGTTCTATACTGTGCGCCAACGTCTTTTAACCTCATCTCCAGTTTGCAAAAACCAGTCATGGTCGGGTTGGGCCAAACAATACACACGACCTGCACGGCATGGGAAGCCCTCATCTGCTGGCGCTCTTACAAAAGGGACTCTTACCCGTACAATACACGCGAACCTACGTGGTGGTGTATTTGTATAAAACGCCCAAAGTCTGGTCACTTGTAGATGAGTCATCCTTGCCCCTTAAGTTCTCTCACCTGGGCTGAGCTTAAAGCCATTCTGCCTGTGAAGAGAACTCTCAGGTGCCATGAGCTTCTGAATCGTCCCAATCGGATCCGCCTCCGACTGCCGCTGTGCTAGCAGCTGCGACGCGCCGACGTATGCGCGTTGTAATGGGGAAGCGAGAGGCTTTAAGAGCCACTCACTGGAGACTTCTGGGTCACACGTGTCCCATGGAGTATGCACAAGTATGATTTATTCTCTGACAGCTCTATCTGAAGCTCCACTCTGCCGCTCCCATCCTCCGGTCGGAGTTGCTGGATGGACGGCACATATGCCCCGCGGGAAAAACTTAGCGATCCGACTGCAGAGATGTTGTCTCGCCGTGGCGAAAGAGGCCCAGGAGGGAGGGAGTGAGGATATCAGACGGGAGACAGAGAGATGATAGAATATTCTTGTTGCGTGAACTTCGCTAAGTCCCGCACCATTAAAACCGTTATCGGTAAAAGCGGTATCATTTTATGTGTGCAGAAGTGGCTTGTGAGTGACAGGTGAGTGTCTGGCGCATGTTTGAGAGGGTAGTATTTGGTCAACGTGTCAGGTCAGTGGTGAGTGCTTGATAAGTGCTAATGTAAGATGATAGATGAATGTCTGATGAGTGGAAAATCACGATGGGTAGTACTTGGCCAGTGTCAGGTGAGTGCCAGGCTAGCACTACGGGATACTGGGTTGGACCCTGCACCACCAAATGACCATTGAGCCCACGCTCGCCCCCGCTCGCCCCCGCTCGTTCATGATTCTCACCGTTACGTTGCAGCCCACACAGTAACTGTGCTGGCCCCGCATGCGAGCGGCACCGAAGCCATCCCTGGGTGGTGGTGAGTCTCGTCACAGTAGTCTGGGACTAGGGGTCGCCTTTGTCATGGCCGTGATTATTATAGTGGTGCTTGTGATTATGATCGAATGGCAATGAGTAGGATCAGAACAGCTTCAAGTCGTGAGCAGACGGGACAGTGGGATGCGCGGAGACACAGAGAATAACTGTAAGAGAAACTCTGCGAAACAGAGGCATGGAGGCAGAAAAGCCGAGACACACGCAGTCATTGAAATCGAGAGGATAGTGAGATCGTGAGTGAGCGATAAACCGCGGGACACAGTGGTACATGTGATCGGTGTTCTGTGGTTCAAACCATCTGCATTTGGTTCCTGGCCTTTCACACCTTGTGTTGGTATCGAAATATAATCTGACCATCCTCAAGGTCAACTCGACAGAGAAGTGAGCACATAGTTACAGCTCATGTGGTGAAGATTACTAATGGACCGCAAATGCTTTTGTGTATTACAGTCTATTGAACTCAAGATTTCCTTATTTGTTGTGCTCTTATTAATAACTAACTGCTCTTCAACAACACTTGCCACAGCAGTGTGTGTGCCTAAATGGGGACTGTGCCTTGGTGTTTGGGAGTGGCCTTCAGGCATCGTCTTTGTGACTCACATCACTGACAACTGCCCTTTGCACTCAACGTGTGCCTTTGCCAGGGCCAAATGAGACATAGACATATGCCTCATGTAATGTGCTATAGCCAGCACTCTCACCACGTATACCCCTCAGACTGATGGGAAAGTGCTGTTCGCGAGGGCCTGTTAAGGCCAGCATGGCACACGAGAGGTGGTGTAGTTAATACCATGCTCAGTGCTGTTTCAATACCGCATCTGGTACTCATTTAAGGCTGAGTCGACCTAGGAAAGGCCCATGAAGGGTTCAGATATTCACTACTGTTATTGCGTCGCTGGGTTCATAGGGCAGCACGCTAACCGCTACACTACCGCTCCCCAACTCACCACACAGACATGGCCATACACAACACACGCGGCATGTGGTATTTGTTAATTGACACAGTTCCGCCTCACAGTGTAATGGCTACGCGTTGCCTGCAGTGTCCCAGGGATCTGCCGGTGGGACCCCGTGCTTGGCAGAGCATCTGCTTTCCGTGGCCTTGCCGTGAACCGTGCAGCGCTGACACCTCCAGGCGTGGTGCGCTCTCCTCCTCGCTCCCCCAGACCAGAGGGACGAAACATATACGCAGTTATTTATTTGCTGTAAATAATGCACCCTCCGTGGAATGCTATCGTGGAATAATGGTTAGCCTAGCGACACTTGCAATTCATAGATTCTCCCCCACCATAAGTTTCAGCCATTCCCATAATGCCGTAGCTGAAGATATGGCTACATTTGTTAAATCTTTTTCTCGGTACTCTATCCTACACGACGTTGTTGTTAATGGTCTTCTACAAATCTCTGCTCTTTGAACTTCGAAGAATGTCCATTGTTGATATGCTCATGGTGATGTGTTAAATCATCCGTATTTATTCACCACAATGGGGTAAACTGTCTGGTCGGTGTAAAAGAGAATGTCAAAATACACTCCAGAGGGCCTATCTTGAGGCCCTTTTCTGCCAGCAGTCGCTGGAAGCACGTCTCCTACGAGTGACGTGAGCAAATAATTGCAGAGCTGCACCTTTATATCCACTCCAAATTTGCAGCACCTGCGCTCGGAAGGACCCTGCCTTGCACGATGAATAACAACAGAATGCTTGGCAGCAACTTTTAAATGCGGGGCCCAAAACACACAAACGCACACACACAAGCGCACACACGCCACAGTAACGCCCAGGTGTACAGTTGGGTGCTTTGTAACGGTTGGTGTGTGGTTTTTTTGTAACTCTTTAAAATTTATAGTCGTTCCGATGCTTGGAAATGGTTTTTTCCCCTCGCTTTATGCAGCGTTTTGGAATCTTTGTTTAACGTGTTTTAAAATCTTTGATTTACTGCCTAACGTGAGCAAATCAATGTTTATATGTGCAAACGTTATGTAAACCAGTTTTTGCACGTAAATAGCAAACGCCTGTAACCCTTTACGTTTTTTCCATACACCATAATGTTCGCAAGATACATAGTTTATTATTAATGTGTTGCCGATGTTTGTACGTTTAATATTTCAGTTTGATGACCTATTCATGATCCCAGATGTTTGGACTGCTTTGTTTACACATCTTCCTGTTTTGTGACCAAGACTTGGTCTCCACACAGACCCTTCAGGTGAGACGGCCCACGCGCTCCAGGTGCTTCGGTAAAGACATAGCGCGTGTGTTTAACGGATCGGGGGACGGCGGGCATTATATTTAGCAAGCGAGGTTCTTGCAATGCAGCCGGGACATCAGTAAGTAACAACCATGATCAATTCACTGCTGGAAGAAGGCCTCCCATTGCTATCACCATCTCTCACAGAGACGCAATGTAACAATTCACCCGCGGGGCCTGCACACCATATCGGTTTGATCTCCCTGGTGGACACGAGAGACGACAATGGCTTGGGGAGGCTTTCATCCAGCAGTGGATTGATCACGGCTTGTGGTGATGCCTGGCCTCTTTATTGTAGTTGAAGCGCCTCATTACGGGTTAGATTAAAGGTTGGTTTGTGCCATATGTTGTTATAAGTGTTCACATTCCCAGCCTCTGTGCATGTATTCACAACCTGTGTTTACCTGTCAATGACACTGGGTGTGGTAGTAATTGAGCCGCTGTGAAAACACGTGCTATTCACCTTGCTGCGGACGAACCTATTTCCCCAATGAAGCGTGTTACTAGGGTTGGCTACTGCTGCTGTGTACGTTCCGTCTGAGTAAGCTCCAAAAAAACCACCAACGAGCTTTTTGAAGGCTGCCTCTTCCCTTCTGCGCTGGACCGTACCGGTACTGGACAGTAATTGGGCAGCACGCATCGTGAAAGACTGCCTGACTTTAGTACTTGACTCATTATTGGAAAAATTCTGATTCAATTCCTAGCTGTGGATCGACTCGGTTACTCAGTACTCCAGGGTTCATTAAATGAGCATAATGTTGTGCGTTCATTGACCACAGTTGGGTCAGTAATTGGTGCAGTAGATGGCAGTAGAATGAATCTGTGCAGACATTTGCGTGCTCTCTTATCATATGCCTGGGCCTCTTTTTCCAGTTCTCTGATTTCTTTAGAAATAGAACATGCTCATTAATGGGAACTGACCCAACAACTTAATGCAAGACCCGCTTGAGAGAAAAAAAAAAACCATCTAGACGTTACGAGACTTCCAAATAAATTGGTCGTCCAGTACTGCATTGCAAGCAGAATTTGTTTTTGTCACGTACTAAAACGTGTGTGACAGTTGCATGGAGCCGTGAATTTACCCAGTGATGTTCTTTTTCCTGTGTTCAGAAGTCTTCTAACATAGTCCAGGCAAGTCCTGTTAGCAAACATCAATTAAGGTCGTCAGAGCATGCAAGCAGTGGTGACATTACAACCTAACGTGCCTGCTATGCTAGCCTTTGTGCAGCCCCAGTGCCGATATGGACCATGGTGCCTGCTATGCTAGCCTTTGTGCAGCCCCAGTGCCGATATGGACCATGCTCCACAGAGATTTAATTTCATGCTGAGTTGGTCTTATAGAAGCACAGGCCGTGTTCAGAAGCCTCCTGGTACTTGCGTTGTGCATTATTCCGAGCATTAAAACCCAGGTTGGTAGGATCGTCACGTAGCGAGTAAACCATTACCATATCACTTACCGCGTGTACACAGAACGCAGACATAAAGAGCGCATCATAGCTCCACAGACTGTTGGGGCAGCTGTTGTTCGTGATCAATTTGAAGGCTTGCATGGGGCACAAAGGAATGCTGTGGCTCCACACATGATCGTCTTTGTCTCCCCAATGCTAAAGTCGCCGTTGAAAAAGATCTTCTTGGCTCAATGGACCTCACCCAAAATAAATTGTCTGATATTTACATACGACACCTGAAACGGAGTTGACCTAATGAAGAGGCCCGAGTTAAGATTATCGCGACTGATGTTGTGGCCGAGAAGCGAACTCGGTGTGTCAGGTGCATAACGCAGTGGGATGATAAACCGTTACACTACCGCTCCCGTGCGCACACAACACACACGCCGCACACACAATTCTGTGCCAGAATGCTCGGCTTTTGTTTGGAGTTACAGTAGCGTCTTTTGTGTGGCACAATCCCGCCTTTGTGGCTGACATTGGAGCCTCTTGTCTCCTGCTGTGCTCTGGGCAGGGTCACGCCAAAATCCGTGGAAGTCACATAGCACTACGGTGGTCTCGAACAAGTACTGCTCGACTGATAGTTTCTCCGGGGTTCGTACGATTTTCACTAGCGGTTGGGAGACAGCCACGCGAACTTCTCACATGTAGTCTTTGTGAAGCAAGTGAGAAGTAGGGTTGCCACCTGTCCTGATAGTCCCAGGATCCTCTTCATTATAGTCTATGTTTGAGGCAGCTGCTTTTCTGAGAGATCTTTCAAACTTTTTGAGATGTCAAGTGCCAGTTTTTTTCGGTTGCTTAATAATCCACCACTGATGCATTTACATATCATCCATTTAACACGTTGGGCGGCGCGGTGGCGCAGTGGTTAGCGCTGTCGCCTCACAGCAAGAAGGTCCCGGGTTCGAGTCTCTCGGCTCCGGTGCCTTTCTGTGTGGAGTTTGCATGCTCTCCCCGTGTCCGCGTGGGTTTTCGCCGGGTACTCCGGTTTCCTCCCACAGTCCAAAAGCATGCTCCTGGATAGGTTGATTGGCTCGCAGACTAAAATTGTCCCGCAATGCCAGGCGATGGACCGGCGTCCCGTCGTCGGGTGTATTCCTGCCTTACGCCCTATGTTTCCAGGATAGGCTCCGGCTTCACCGTGACCCTATATAGGATTAAGCGGTTTCAGATAATGAGATGAGATGAGATTTAACACGTTGTCCAGGCATTCTGAGATACAGTATTTGTCTTCCGATTTTGTATCCTGGTATTTTTTTGCACTTTATCAGTGTCAATCTTACCGATGAGGGTGGCACGCAAGGTGTGAGTTCCATAAGAGTCGGGAGACCATTAGGCTGTATATTTTGTGGGTCACACTGGGTGAAATGGAACGTGCGCTTTGCTACGCATCATTAAACGTTCTGTTACAACTTTAGCAGTCGGGAAAAATAATTACGGAGGAATTGCTCTCCACCTGAAAAAACATTCTTTTAGATGACGTTTCAAGTTCAGCCTTATTCAACTGCTGGCAATGCCTGAATCTCAGGATCCCAGACGGATAAGTTGACTTTGAGCCTAAACCCCACCTCTCAAAACCACCCATTGGCTGTTCCATCAGCAGCAGGGCCGGTTATTAGAATTTTTTATACATAGGGCTACGATCAGAAGTAGAATTAAACCTGGCCACAGTGCTACAGTGTTCAACCCAACTGGGATATGAGCCTGCGTAACACACACTGTGCTTTCTGTGCGGTGCGGTTGTGTGCGGGAAACCCGCAGGTTAGTGTGGGTGTGTGCGGTTTGGCACCGAGGCATCGCTTCCAAAGAATGTGAAGCTGCTGGGTGATTTTTCACACCATGGCTACTAGCTAACGGATTGGTAGCGAGCAGCAGAGACGACGTTAATAATAATTGCATTTGTAGAGCGCTTTTCAGCCGAGGGTCACAAAGTTAAGGCGACCAAGTGCTTGCCAATGGCTGCGTTCCCATGACCAGTTAGTGGTGAGGTGACCTGGTTCGCTAAGTCACTAAGTGGACCAGGTTCTAGATTTCTACGGCAGCTTTATCGGTCACCATAGTCGAATGACACGGTCATTCGTTTTTATTTAAGCTGCAAGAAATTATTGAGGTATATTGCGCTTTTTATCAGTTGTTCAGCGTGGAGGGGAATTCCAGGGCACCAGAGGCAATTTAGTCAGGACAGTTAACCGAGGCAGCATGTCTTTAGCCTATGGGAGAAAACCGGAGTACCCGGCGAAAACCCATACGGATACGAGAAGAACGCGCAAACTACGCATAGAAAGCACCTGGAGTCAGGAATCGATTGCGGGGACCTTCGTGCTTTGAAGCGGCAGCGCTGTTCACTGCACCACGGTATTTCCCGTGTTTTCAGCCCAAGCGAGCTGTAATCACGGGACTCATGGGGTCCATCTGTTGCCAGGCCGCGTCGCTCACTTGTCCAAGGGGGAGCCACCCGCTTTCCACTCTTGACATCACAAGACTGACGTGGAAGAGACGCCCACCATTCATCGAGCCTATTTTGCACGTGTCAAATTGTTCTCTTTAAATAATAACTTGGCCGCAATTACATAAATAATAGGTGTGTCGGCTGCCGAGAGCGTAATCTTACACTAAGCATGCGTTAAACCTTGTTAAAAAAAAATACAATCGCTGCCTGCAAGCTGAGTAGGGAACTGAGGAGGGGGTGGGTGGGATATGAGCTGGAAGGCACGGCGCTTGGGACCGGGACTCATGCCGAGTCGCTCAGGAGGAGACCCCGCGGCAAGGATCGATGCAATCGGTTCTCAAGTTTGTGAAAACGCAGCTATAAAATTCCTGTCCTTAAGGGCCCCATTTGCTTAGCATAACTGTGACAACTCTGCAAGTAACAATTGACACTGCACACATGGTATCTTCTTTTAAGTTATCATTTGATTGTGCTAGTTTGTGTCTCGTTGAATTGTGTGCACCTCTTGTACTGTTTAATTCCACACGCAAAGCAGTCCTTCAAACATAACTGGCCAAACACCCCAATCCAGTTTGACTATCCATTTACTTTACCATGTGCAGGGAACTAAACCCGTTTGAAAACTCTCAGATGCCCTTTACAGGCTGAAGGTTGGACCAAAGTTGGTTGGTCAGAGAGAGATCCCACTCAAGGTAGAAACAAAACATCAGTTGTCTGTAAGCAATCACGATTGTGAGGTGGATATCTTGGATGTGTGTTTGTGTCATACCAGGTATTGTTGTGCATGCTATTTGACCTCCGCTCCTCATGTTTGAAGCTTTTTCAGAAACTGCGACTATTGAATCAACTTTAGGCAAATGTCAGAAACGATTCCGGGACAACACGCAATACGAGCCAAAAACTAATCGGAGAATGAATCACTGCGGTTGAACCTGCTGCGTTAAACCCAGTGATTTATTCACTACCCAGAGCCCGGCCTCTGGGAACTTGTGTACGAGGTTGCAGTTTGCTCTGCCGTTTAATCTCCTACACCTGACGGCAGCACTCAACACAGGAGGACCCAAAGTGATGGGCAATCGCCCAGCACCGTGGAGTGAGAGTGTGGGCGTTGATTGATGTAATGTATTGCTTTAATGAACATTCAGCCTTGCCTTGCTGTCGAGAGGCGATGGTCACTGAGCCATTGCTTCAATTGGCACTTAGTATGTTTACCCGCTTTTACTTAACTTGCATTGGGGGGTGTGTGTAATGGTTAGAATCTTTGAGCACAAAATTAAAGCATTTACGATAACGCTGGAGAGATGAAAATTTGCACGCAGGCATAACTCGAATGACAGTGCAATCCAGTGAAAAGATTGAAGACCGTTGACAAACCGTTCCTGGGCCCACCATAATAACGATCCTTTCAAATTACTATTTATAACGGTTATTGTGAATTAAAAATTGAACTGGGTAAAAGCGAAGTCACTTATAAACATACCTAATCACGCTACTTTTTTACATTTGAATGCAAATCAGTTAATGTTAATTTACATAAGTTAAGTACATTGAATACGATATAAAGTGAACACAGTGCAATTAAGACAAAGTTTTCTACTTTTTTTAGTCTTAGTCATTTATTGCTTGATGTATACTTAAAGTTGATGAGAAGTACACTTTAAGTAAACTTTTGACAAGAGGTCAGTTTAACTTGTTATCAGGAAGAGCTCGCAAATGCTCCATTTCCTTGAGAGCTTCTTGGTTGAAAACGATTTTGTTTGTGAGTTTAGCGAAATCTAATTCCTCTGATAGTTGTTCCTTTTTTCAAAACATTAGAAAAGGACGTATATCTGACTAAAATAATTAAAATGTAAATCTCACTTCACAGTCAATCGTAAGTCACATATTGTCAGTGTTTGGCCACCCGCTTTTAGTCTTTTTCCTAGATACATTGATTTTGTGTTCAAAAAATTATTTTCTACTTTTGAGTGCAGTGAAAGCGGGTCTTTTAAACATATATTTTTCATCCCATTTTATTCTATTTTTGATGGCTTGCTTAGGTTCGTGCATCGCTGCGTTCAGTGAAAGGCGCTCGAGCCCTAGGATTCTTGTTTTTGTGGTCATGCTTCCCTGAGTATAGATTCCAACTCTGGCGTGGTGAGTAGCACTGCTGCATCGCAGCAAGAACCTGGGGGTTCGATTCCCAGCTTAGGAGCCACCTTTCTGCGTGGAGTTTGCGTGTTCTCTCCACGTCCAAGTCAGTTTTCACCTGGTACCGCGGTTTCCTCCCACAGTCCAAATACATGCTGCCAAGGTTAATATCCTGACTAAATTTCCTCCAGTGATCTGAGATATTATAACTTGCTTACCCCCCTCCCCGGGGAACTGTTTAAAAAGCTATACAGCTAAATGGTTTATTTCACCTGAAATACAAACCGAGTGACTGAATACAGAAGTTGGGGCGGGTGGTGCAGCTGCGTAGGCTCTCATAACTCATTTTCAGAACACGTATCATCAGCCTTGGTGCAGCTTCTCTGACCGGAGAAAATGAACTCAACTCGTATTATCATTCCCACGCCGAGGTGCCTGTGCAGTGTTGTGTCGAAGCGACCGTTTGCTGGAGGCGCAGTGAAATGGTTGTGATTACCACTGCTGCACGTACCAGCAAATTGGCTCCACATTCATCTGCGGCACCTCCCATCAGCCAGCGGAGGCACGCTGTTGGCAAGCGTGTTTATTTGCTGGTTCCGCAGCCACTGCCCTGCCCCCAAGCATTCCCCCACCTCTTTGCCTCATTGTTCATTGTCCTCGTTGTGGTAGCGCACACTGTACGGTCTGGCCGCATGCGCCGTGCGTCTTGGACGAGCGATCCGCCGGACGCAATGCAAGGGACGAGCGATCCGCCGGACACAATGCAAGGGACGAGCGATCCGCCGGACACAATGCAAGGAGTGCTTCGAAGACTCGGATATAGCGGGTGCGGGAGTGATTAGTACACGGGAGCAACCGCACTCTGAACCCGGCCGCCCAAGTTTGATTCCTAGACTTGGCTGACATCAGTAGCAAGTTATTTCTTATTCTGTCTTCTTTGTTGTCTACACCCTCCTCGCAC
>JAZEWT010000010.1:292137-332489 GCA_036362905.1 Mordacia mordax | reverse complement strand
CCCAACAGGACCTCTGTCCACCGCAGATCGTTAATCAACAGGTCGCATTTTCTGGGATGCACCTAAATACTCCCACCAATTCCAGGTGAAAAAGCTCAATAAACAATTGCAGAAACTTACAAAGTAGAGGAGGCCCACTCTTTAAAATGCATTGAATATTCTGGAATGCTGGCCCAGTGGGTAGCGCTGTCGCCTCACAGCCATAAGGTTACAGGTTCGAATCTCGGCTAGGATGCCTTTCTGTGTGGAGTTTGCGAGTTCTCTCCCAGTGTCCGCGTGGGTTTTTGCCGGGCACTCCGGTTTCCTCCCACAGTCCAAAAAACATGCTGCTGCATAGGTTAATTGGCTTACAGACTTGAGTTTTCCGCAGTGCCCGGTGATGGACTGGCGTCCTGTCGTGGGTATATCCCTGCCTTGCGCCCTGTGTCTGCCGGGATAGGCTCGGGCTCACCACGACCCTGTACAGGACTAAGTGGTTTCTGACAACGAGATGAGATATTTTGGAATGCTTTCCTGCTTAAATAGTGACATTTCAATTCAGAAGGTTTCTCAAGTTAGCGCGTGTTATTGGGAGCCACTCACCTCTAAGCAGGAAACTGGAATTCTATTTAATCGGCTGCAGATAAATAAATGATGCGCTGAATTAATTGTTTCCCGTGAGTCAAACTCGCAACAGTCCTAATTGCGACTGAGCACTCATCACAATGCAACCTTGCTGGATGACACGCTAAGCATTTTAATGATGGGTATTATTAAATGTAAAGCAGAGCTGCCTCGTGCTGGCGTTGCTTCATAACTGCCCCATGCCTCCTGCGTTCCCACCACGGACTCCAAGGACCCTGTGTTGAGGTCGGGTCGCGAACCAAACACCGAGCGTCAAGGTCTTCACCCCGCCTCCCTCCCATTGCCCTCCCTCGCTTCAACACCCGCGCACAGCCACTCGTCGCTGCCGCAGGCTTCCTCGTGGCCAGACGGCAGCGCCGGCCTCCACGCCCACCCAGCCCTAATAACGTCCACCTGTACCGATGCCAAACGCCCCAGCTCAATTCTCGACCTGGTTTTAAACTTTCTCAGCCGCTCGTGCATCTGCCCCGTTTTTTGTTTGATTACTTCAAGTGATAAAATAGGCACATGGTGTTCGTGCATAAAACATCTTATTCAGAAATTTGGGGGGTAAATGGAGATGAAATATATATTTCTGTATATATTTTTATATGTAGTTCTATAATGTCATTTCGAATTCCTCAAAGAGCACTGCGAGCACAGTCTGGATTGTGAGTGCACTTAGCGAGGTTGCCTTCAATGAGCTCATTTGTCACCGAGCAGCAAACACACGCAGTGCCTCGGAGGGCTTGGCATCGTGATCTCATTTGGTGGCTGCGCGGTGAAGGCGGCGGCCGGAGCACAGCTGCCATCGCCGCCTCGCCTCCATCACCCGTGGCAACGGTTCGCTACATCTGATGCGACTGCTGCGAAGGCGAACTTAGGCGTGGCTGGCGCGTCTGTGTGGGGGACACTGCTCGTTCCGTGTACGGTGATGTGTGTGTAACGGAGCAAGTGTTTGCGTTTGTATGTGGAGGTGTACATACATGTCTGTCCGCATGGCGGATCCCGGTTGGTTGGCCGTACGGTAGGCTGTGCTCACATCACCTGTCATTGGTGCGGAATTAATGCTGACCCTGATTATGTAATGCATGACATCATAAGAAATTGTTGGAAACTTGAAACAAGAACATCTCTATGGCAGATTAATCTGATAGTTGTGATAATAACGATAATCACAGGTTCACCCAGGATAGTCACAGCCTGAAGACTCTTTTACGTGAGAGTTCTACATGGCATGATGAACCAATACCAGTGACATTGTGTTTAGTGATGGGAGCAAACCAGAGAACCCAGAGGAAACCCAGTCAGAGTAAGTAGAAAAATGTACGTGTCGAACTCAGGTATTTGGTGCTGTGAGGCACAAGTGTTATGGCAAAATGATGCATCCTGATGC
This sequence comes from Mordacia mordax, assembly GCA_036362905.1. Taxonomy (NCBI): domain Eukaryota; kingdom Metazoa; phylum Chordata; class Hyperoartia; order Petromyzontiformes; family Petromyzontidae; genus Mordacia; species Mordacia mordax. The sequence continues at coordinate 330,490 of JAZEWT010000010.1, read as the reverse complement.
GGGCAACATGCAAGTACTGATGGCATGCGCCCGCATTTCACAACTGGAGGGTCGCGACCCATCCTTGGGCTGCGAGCACCACCAATTGGTCCGTGAAGACCAGACTGAAGTGGGCCAAAGGGGCCTCGAGGTGCAAAAGATTGAGAACCTCTGATATACACAATGCAGCACTTTCTAGACCAAGACTAAAATTTTCATTCCATCGTTTTAATATACATCCCTATGTAATATCCATCTGGGGAAAATGTCACGTGGTGTCCAAGAGGAAAGAAACTGAGTAGGTTGTGTGTTACTGTCTGTTTAACAGCAGAGATATTACATTCTGGGAGCCCCACAAGTAAGGAAGAAAGGATGCTCCCCCCCCAACCCTTTTCGAAGACGTCTTCTCCAGCTGCCGGTGCCATATGGTCAAGATATATGTTGCTGATCCACTGGAAGGGTTGTGCCCCCTCTAAAATTAGGCTCGTGGAATTCCTTGGGAATGCCTTCACTGTGACCACACTTTTACACGTCGTCGCTGTCAGTCCCCGCGAGACTCTCCTTGCTCGTGACGTCAGAATTTGTCTCCTGGCACGTGACACGTAGTACACGTCACGGTGTGCCAAGCCCTGCTGTCTGGCTTCCTGGCGAGCCTTTACCCAGGCTTCACTTAATCACTAAATCAGCAGCAGCAGCAGCGGCTGCTCACCTATGCATTACATCTCGAGGCGCTCTGCAGCAGGTGACTCCCAGTGGCAGCTATCCCTGTGAGACAATTTTATACAACACTCGTCAATATAGTGGACAGTGGGTGTTCCATTAGGAGACCGTGTTGCTTCCCGTTAACTCATTTGGCACCGGCACACATGGCCGATGTGGATTAGCAGCGCTCTTGGTCATTAGCACAATCCCCGCTCGATACAACGTCGCAATACGCAGTTGTGCACTGACAACCGTGGCTCCCCTGTGAGATGTTCACCAGATGGGGATTCGGTTGGCAGTCAATAGAGTTGACTATTCAGCAGCTTCATCAATGTCGAAGCACGGTGCTAAGACAATCCTTTTTCATCAAACTGAGTTGTAAATGTTGGTGATGTGGTTTGGAGTCTTCAGCCTGCAATAAGATGGTTGTGAGTGCAACAAAAAACCCCCCAAAAAGCTTTGTTGTTGCTGATTTACCATTCTTATATCATTGTTGTTGACATGCCATTCTCTCCGCCGCTGTGTGTAGCTCTTTGTGACCCTCGGGTGAAAGGCGCTCTGGAAATGCAATTATTATTATTATTAACTCTCCAGGCAAGGGGTTAACGTCAGCTATCATCTCTCTGGAATTGGTAAAATTAGAACCGGTTGCAACTTTCCATTGCGTATTGAGTAGAATTTTCACCCCTGGCTCCGAGAGGTGTGTGCTGAGTAGAAAACTCCTTTTCTTAAGGTTTAATGTTCATGCCCTACCTTCATTTCCTGCTAACATAATATACATATATCCTCTTGTAATATACTCAACCACGGGTGTATTGAAATGTCTTGACAGGATATATAATTCATGCATATAAGTGCTATAACACACAGCACTAACCGATTTTTTACGAAATGTCCTGGAAATATATTTGGATTTTTTTCTATTCGTACGAATTATTTGTAAACAATATTGAAACTTCCAAGTTACATATTTTATGCAAAGTTTTCATAATTTACAAACATGAGTAATACGGAATATGGTGTATACCGAGTGTACTCTCGATCATTTTTTTAATATTTGCCGTGAGAGTCACAGTCGGGAGGATTGGTTCACCGTGATTAGTGTCCTGCTATGATGCCAGCGACCGAAGTGTGATTCCTACTGCAGCTAAAATCAGCACCGAGTGATGGCGCCCCCTTCACCGATCCGTACTGACCAACACGATGATGCAGTGCAGCTAAAAAAACCCACCCCAGTGACTATCAAAAACATACACCAGATCTTGTATATGAATAAACCGTTCTCTCAGCCACACGCATAGACCGCTGCAGATAAACACAGAAAATAGGGGAGTGATTTGTTCCTGCTCCCAGGAGGCTCCTCATATCCGTTGAAGACACCTAATGGGAAGCAATGACGTCATGTTTGGGGAGGGGGTCGAGCGACCAAGCTGAGGATGAGTGTGAAGAAGAGGAAGGAACTTGCTGTGGAGTGGCCATGAACAATAGGGGTCGAGTGCGGTGTGCCGTACCATGATCGTCACCTTCATTGTTACCCCTGTCTTCACCCCGTCATCATCAGTCTCTCATCATGAATCCATCGTAATTCATAGCTTCATCGACTGTTCCTTCATTATCCTCACCACCACCACCACACCATGATCAGCATTACGTTGAGGAAGTCTATCATGCACGATGATGACTGCCATCACTGAGAGTATCCAGGTGAGACTATAAACTGATGGAGGATGCACATCGTCTGCTGCAGACAGAGCAGGAGGCCAAGACCCGACCCGTTGCGGCAGGAGCAGCCGTGGCCGTGTGCTGCTTCTTCTGCCGCTTCATCAGGCAATGTGCAGTCCTCTAAGTTTCTGCCCGCTGCGCGCACCTTCGTGGCATTGCTGGCGCCAGCTGACGCTTCAAGACTGGAGGGCTTCATTGCGCACTTGCGCATTGACGCCTTTAGCTGATCCTTAAGGCGCTCCTGTTGTCTACACTTGGAGCTGCTGCCCAGATATAACTCGCCGTACAGCATGTTTTTTGGAAGGCGATCCACCGCCGTCTGGATTGGTGTGGCCAAGCCATCGGAGTTGGCGGTGTGTTGTTGTGCCTTCAGTACAGGGACCTTCACTATCTTCATTGTTGTCACCCAGCACCGTTGTCTCCCCGTGATATGCGCCTTCCGCCGACACCGTACCACATCCGCCTGTCCAGGGGGGGGAGGCTCGCTTTGCAAGTTGAGTGCTCCGGTTTGTCCTGTCGACTCTATTGAGTGGGCTCTGAAGAATTACAATCAGTGGTGCATTAAGCATCGGCTCAGTTATTGCTTTGGGGTGACTCGTAACCATCTCGCTAGAGTGCAATGGAGTGTTATTGCGCAGGAGCGTTATTGCAAGACAGTGGTGTTGGTGAGTTATATGCGCAAGTTGATCCTTTTATAGATACCCTCCAGATCTCTAATGACTCCCTCTCTCTTACGTTCTTCCCAAAACGAGATGAATGCCCAGAGTGATGGCTGCCTATCTTGATGAAGAGAGTGTCAACATTTAATAAGCCAGGAGAAGCTTTGCAATATAATATTGTTGTCGCTAAGTGCCCATCATTGTAATGGGGTGTGTAAAGGGATCACTCTGCATATCCTTGTTTATTTATTGGCCAGTGGTAAAGTATAACACAGACCTATTCTGGCTCTAGGCATTCGCCAGTGGCGCTACACGTACTGTTTAAAATAAAGGTGACTGTACTCGTTTTTCAATGCTGGTAGTGATACAGAAATCACGCACATGTCACTGTGGCGATACCGTGTTAATCCACATGAAGCAGTTGAGTGTGTGGCTGTGTGTATTCTGCATATGCTTCGTACGCACCCATCATTGTGCCTGTGCAGCTCTGTTTATATAACCGAGTCTGTGTTGCGTTCATTTTCCCCATTGGAGCGAATGCACCATACTACAGGGTTTATCTGTTATTTTGTCTGCCCAGCCTTGTGCCTGCCACTGCAAGTCTCTGCTTAGTGGTGTCTTTGGCATTGCTGTGCACATGCATTGTCCCCTTGTCTCTGTTTGTCTATGGATCTCCGAGTGTGCATTCACCACACTGTCTTAATACCACGATAAGTGCTGTGTTTGCTCTGGCCTTGCCACGCATGTTTTGGTCTGTTTGTGTGTCTGTCTCGTTTTGTCTGGATTTCACCCTCTGCTTTCTTCACACGTTCGTCCACGTGCATCTCTTTACAGTTGTCTGCAGCAGATAATTACGTCTAGCTTTTACTGCTCTCACTGAGCCAAGCGACAGCTGCTTCTTCAGCCGTGTGGAGCAGCTCTCAGGCCTCCTTTCGAACCTCGGCAGAGAGCTGTCATTGACGATGTGTGACATTGTCCATCGTTGTCCACAGTCGCATAGTCGGTCGTGCCGTAGGCCCCAGGTATGGATATTAGCTGTGGCACAGACCGCGACTGGTGTGAAATCGACTCGGGAGGGACCACGTCTAGCAGATCTGACCCAGGCACATGCTCAGTGCGGTTGATGACGAGGGACCACTTTGTTACGTCCAGGGCTAAGCACTGCTCCTTCCACACACAAGCGGGCAGATAAGTTATCAGGCAAGCTGCTCCAAACGGCACGTCGAGATGATAGACGTGCTCGTGGAGGGTTGAACATGTCTCGATGCAATAACAGACGTGGGTTTGCACGAAGCCCATTTACCAGTTTGGTTGTTGCTTCTATCTGTCGGCAATGTTGCTCAACACCCGCAGCCAAGGTAGTAGCGCTATTTGCAGCGTCCCGGTGATTGTGCGCACGGATGAGTTGAACTGAACATCAACCAGCTTGTGATGACCAGCACCAGACTGGAGCACAAGCAGATAACTTGATGGGCGACGACAAATGCTCTGTGTTTGGCATCACAATGCAGAGAGTCTGTCAGCCCGCGTTAGTAAAAGTCTTGCGCTTGATTTAGTTCATCTAAAAAATAATGTTTGCCGTAACAATGCTCTGTGCTGGGTAAGTGTGGGCCAAGTAACGGAGACGTGGGCTGAACCTGTGTTTACCCAGAGACGTTACACAAAGAGTCCAGGTGATTATTACGGGATTGCAAAGAGAGTCAGAGTGTTTGTTATGATTTACGTAGATTAAAGTGGAGGCTTATCTTACGCTCCATGAGTTCCATAAATTGTATTCCATATTTTTTTTTTCCCAGAAATTCAAAACATCTATCGTGCTTGGTTGGAGGGAGGGCTCTCTTAACAACTAGTCAACCGCAAACAACCCATCCATCCACACCAGTCTTCTCGAATCGCTTTCACATGAACGCAGTTGTTTGGATTCGACTGCGTCTGTGGGTTTTTGGCACATTAGGCAACGTTGGTTCATTGATACAGATTGTTTCTTGTGTTCATGACACATCCGTCGAGCCCTGCCAGTGTGACTTAATCATCTTTACCTTTTTGCGGAAAGAAGAGTATTTTGAAATTTCTGTTAATGTAGTGGGCGGCGCGGTGACCCAGTGGGTAGCGCTTTCGCCTCACAGCAAGAAGTTCTCGGGTTCGAATCTCGGCTCGGGTGCCTTTCTGTGTGGAGTTTGGGTTTTCGCCGGGCACTCCGGTTTCCTCCCACAGTCCAAAAAACATGCTGCTGCAAAGGTTAATTGGCTTGCAGACTAAATTGCCCTCAGTGCCCGGGATCGACTGGCGTCCCATCGTGGGTATATCCCTGCCTTGCGCCCTGTGTCTGCCGGGATAGGCTCCCGCTCACTGCGACCCTGTACAGGATTTAGCGGTTCTGAAAATGAGATGAGATGTAATGTATGGTCTCTAAGCCAGTAACCTAAAATATGTTATAATATTTAATTTTGTTAAAGAATATTGACATTAATTAACGATCCACTGGAGTACGTTATGCAACTAAACTAGCACATTGTAGTGTTAGACTCATTCTGTTGATATTTATATCCGCACTCATGTTGCTCTTGATGACGATGGTAGAATTAAAGTGACCCTTTAGAAAGTCGACATCCAAGACACTGGAAATGCCCAACTCCATCCATGCTTAACCGTTAAGAAGAATGCAAACGGTTTTAAGAGGTCTCGCTCACGCCTTGCAGTTCGGTCTCACGCACGTGCAATCCGGGCACACGTTTCTGCCTAACGACACCGGAATACGATCAGGCCTCGCCAGCCGATACCGGGGGCCATTCAAATGACTCGACAGTTGAGTGTCAACGGCTGTCACTCTCAGCGAGGGCTACTGTGGGTAGGGAACCTGCATCGGTCTTGCTTTACTGCCGCAGAGTATCCGTGTGCGACCATAAAACTATTCAGTAATATATACAAAAACAAAGGTCCCCTGTATAGCCTTAACGACCATAGGGTCTATTGCTGGTAGCGAGCACCAATAAAAACCAACACCTACCGGCCGGCTTTGTCTCCCTAGTATCAATAATAACATAATAATAATAATATATGCATTTTTAGACCACTTTTCACCCGAGGGTCACAAAGCTCTGTACAGAGCTGTGGAGAGAACGGCATGTCAACAACAACAACACATCACCGGGTACACATTTGAGGCCCAGTCGACCTTGGAGAGGTCCAGACCCCGTTCAGAAAATCATCACTGGTGTTGGCCGTTAGCGGAAATGGAGCTCAGGTCGCCAGGTTTGTAGCTCCGCGTGCTAACCAATGAGCTACCACTCACCAAATAATATATACAGACTGTGGCTGTCCAACAGTGTAATGGTGTATTAACTAGGCATGTGACTATGCATCCATTCAATGCTTAATAGGGAAATCGTGGGCTCATATTACATTTACATGAATAGAGTCAACAAAGTTGTATGAATGAAACTGGAAAATAATAAACGTCATGAGCGATTGAGTTTGTAAATGAACTCCCAGCAGCCGGTCATCGTCTTGTCTTGCAGCGTACCCTGCCCTAGCACAGTTGTTCCGAACCGTCGAAATTGTGTCTTGAACCTGTGTGATCTTTAACGCGCGTGTCCCTCACTCTCCGTCTCTCAGTACAACTCCCAGCGTGTGTTTTTCAAGCTTCTTCTCGCACTTGTCAGTCTCGTTTCCTTTCCGCTGCCTTTTTGTTGATGACGCAATTGGTAGATCGTTGATAGAAATGAAAACATTAAGACGTAACCTCAGCCAGTGCTGTTAGTGCCACCACACCTTGCTGTTATTTCCTTCATTGTAGCAGGTGTCAACTTTTGGGCAGTTAACACCAGACCTCCAGGGTCTGCTCCACTAGCGAGAACCTGCATAGGTTATCCTTCTGTCTAGTCTTCAGTCTCAGAAGACAATATACATGACATGGCGGTATGGGAAAAGTACAGAGGAAGCCTCTTAAAGGTAAAAGAAGAGTCAATTGTAGACAGAGGAGAATGAGGGCTTCTTAAGCCTGGGCTCAAGCAGAGGAAGGAAGGCGTCTTTGGAATTGCAGAGGGTCGTAGGCATTTACCCGTCCAGCAGTGTCTGCAGCATCATATTGAGAGGTCGATGATCAACCTCTTGTCTCTGTCCGAGCTCTCATGATGCCCCTCGTGACGAGCCAGGTCCACATATGGACGTCATCCCGCCACGGGCGCGTACTGCACCGGTATAATGCAGCCAACGCTTCCACCACTTACGCTGCAGCAACGAGCGCTTGTACGACGGCACACCAAGCCATGCGCCAGCACTGCGGCAGCGACGCGCATCCGTCTGTAGCTCACGAGTCCGCAAGCGATGAGGACTCGGGGCACGAGTGCGGCGGCGCTTGTAAGCCCGCGTAATTTAATCTGCAAGGAATTGTAAAGTTTATAAGGTCGGCCAGCTATGAGTGCCTCGAATGCCGATGCTAAAAATACTGTAAGGGTTACACTCGTCTAACAAAGCTCTCGTCGGCCTGAGACGGGCTTAGAGTGCGTCTCTGGTGAAATGCTAAATGTATTTTAAGAAAATGAGTGCACTGTGTCATGTAAAAGTTCTTCGACGTGCTATTGGGATATGTATCGCGTGTTGTTGCGAGTTTAGTTCGTGGAAAGGCTCCCACTTAGTGGAGTGATATGTCACACTTGGCGCTATACACCTCCCCGGAATTGCATGGGAGCACTACACATGACCATGGCAAACAATTGGTAAAAAAGCAGCAGAGTCAACGTAGATCTTGCGCAGTTTCATCTGTGTTCACTAGACTTGAGCCGCCTCGTGTAAATTCCACATTCGCAATCGCTCTGTTACACACAGTCACTGTTAACATCGAACCAAGTGCTGCTGTCTTCGACTTGAACTCAAGCCCATTCAGCACCGTTCTGCTCCGCAGGTCCCGCTAATTCATTGAGACGTTACAAGCAGCAAGTTCATTGCAACTTTCTTCTTCATGATTATAGCCGTAGTGATTAACCCATTCAGCTATGAGTAGAACGTCTTATGTCAATGTATCTGTTCCTAAGAAGTTAATGCCTCCTTCGCATGTGTCATTGTGCCATCTCTCCATGGGTTAAAATAAATCCTGACACAGTGCATCAATTCGAAGGCTTTCGTGACCAGTGTTATCGATGAAGTCCATTTTTCTGGGTCAGGTCACGCAAAAAAAGTGTCGTTGAACTCTCCACATCACCTGACACGGCCAATTCGTAAGGCTTGTCACGTGAACATAACGTGCCAATTCTTCACTGTCTCAGCATACCGGTGTGTTGGAGAGCAAACCAACAGCATTTACAATGAAATACGACGTTTCGCTGCTAATTACAACCATCATCATCAGGAACCCGTACCAATCTGGGGCGAGTGACCTGGGGCGAGCAGGTTGGTGCCTGCTGGCCCGTTCTGTTCACTTGACAAGCCTTATTTATTGGCCGTGTCGGGTGTTGGAGGGTTAAACGACACGTTTTTACGTGTGACCTAACCCAAAAAATGGATTTCATTGACTCACATTGCATGCCTAGAGTCATAACGATCGATCAGTTGCAACTTAAGCAAATTATTAATTTGTTCATTGTAAGCTTTTGAAACATGACAAGACAACCAGGACTGGGCCAAGCAGTGACAATAAGTAGAAAGCCATGCTAATGAGACAAGGTAACTCATTATTTGAATGAATGTGTGCTTCCAAATCATGACACTTCATCAAAACGTGGTGAGGTTAAACAATTTCATTCTTTTCTGTAATGGCTCCAACACCTACACACACACGCAAGGCAAGCTTCACATTGAGCCGCCGTGATCTTTTATTCTTTTAGTCCAAATTGGATCAAGATGCCACACTTGCTCGTAATTGGATTGCAAAAATCTCTGAATGGATTCGCGTGACGACCGCCGGCGGTTTATATGAACAAATGAATTCGATATAAACCTCGTTTCATTCTGAGTGTCGCTGTATTGAGCATCTTCTAATGAGATATGCGCGTAAAAATACACCGTTGAATTCGTTTTTTATTGCAATGAAAACGCTATTTGTTTTACACACCACCAGTTTGTTTGTGGGGTATGGAACTGTGGCATGGTGGGTAGCACGCTGCACTGTATTAACCAGATTACCCGAGTACAATGCTTGGCAATGGTTGACATCAGTTTCATTGGCTGTTTTGACCCATTCCTGAATCAAACGTGCACAACTCAAATGGTAAAATAATTGCCGTAATCGTCATAATTTGAGTCTTTAATACAGCTATGGCTTGACAAATTGCAATAATGATCATACTGTTATTTGTTATTAATGAGTTGCATTTTAAATCGCATGGGACTCATGACACAAATTACCATCATTAACTGAAACTCGCAATATCCAAACAGGCAAGTGAGTGTGGCCGACACTACACGCGAACACTAACCTTATGACCGCACGGTGATTTGCTCACCGTTAGTCCGGTTTCCACAGCAACACTCAATTAACGCCTCCCCAAGGCAGTCTTGGGTGACGGTGAAGGGAGGCCGAGCGACCGCCGCCGCCTCCCATGCGGATCCCTCCCTCGCACCCAGCATGCGCCGAGTAGCGGCGCAGGCGCCCGCCCTGCAGGTGGGCGCGATCGTAACTTCTAATCGGTCGGACACATCATCGACTCTGACTTCCCTCCGGGCCCCCCCCCGCTCCGTCCTGCGAGCGGCGAGGCGGATCGAGATTGGCGAATCTCTCCGCACGCTCGCCAGCTGCGCAGCAGCCATCAAGTCAGCATCAGCTGGTGTGGTCGGGTCTAATTGTCGCTCTCCACCGAGTGGTGCCGTCTAAATTTTTAATCGCAATTTGTCGCCGTCGCAATCGTCCGCGCGGAAATTATTGCCCGACGGCAGTTTTGGCCCAGGGAGACCGAGCGTAGCCAAAGTGACGCGTCCAGACCTTGTGAGCGATGCCAGGGGGTCTTTAATAGCGAGCGCTCGGCACACGACGACATTATTGTCAATACGAACGTTCGCTATCGTGCGGCCTGCTTTATTGGATAGCAATGCCGTTGCAGCCTTGAAGTTGGATTTCTACCCATGACATCATTATTCAAGATGTGAGTGCTGCCATGGCTTGGCCACTTGACCTCTTGCTTAATATTTTCATTCTTTATCTGTGTGTCTTATGTCAACAGTAACAGCGCATTTCGTAAGGATACTTTTTTTTATAGAGTTGACAATCAAAGAAATTGAGTGCGCAAGTCTCATTGACGTCGTTTGTGCTGTTGTGACTTCTGTGTCAATGTCATCTTAGTGTTTCCAATGTTGTCGGTATTTATACCGAGAGCTTTTATGCATCTCGTAAAGGAGCAGCAGTTCGTGATGACTTTTTATAACGACTCGTTACTGTACGCATTCACTGGTCACATGTGGACCGGCAGCGCGTGCGTCGCATGACCCACCGCGATGTACGTCGCGTGCGAATCGCGTCAGTGCGCAATCGTTGAATGCGTTGAGGTTACTATCTGCTCTGCTTATTTTTCTTTCACAGGCAATGAAAGCACGTGGATCATGACTGCTCAAGCAAGTGTTTTGTTGACAACGTGGAACATAGGTTGTTTTTAAACACACTGACCAAGCTACCAGGGTAAAAGTGGCAACGCCCCCCACCTATTCACCTCCTCCACGAATGTGCCATTCCTTTGACGCCAGCTGGGACAGTCAAGAGAGGGCTTGGAGAAGCGAGCGATGGGCAATTGTTAGCATAGGCTGCCCTGCTTTGTCTCCGTGATTAGGTGGCAAACTTTAACTTCTTGTGCTCCGCTGGTTACAATGAAGAACTGCTTCAGTCCGTCGCGGCATCAGTGAGCAGTCATATTTCAACGCAGTATTGAATAAAAGAAGAGAGAACACGGCTGATCAGGAAGCTATTTAAGCATTGACTCAGACAGCGAGCTAGATGGCTTGATAGATTTTTTTTTTAAACGTAGCAAAAGAACAAATGAGCTACAGCCTTCCTGTCATGTGCGGGTGGCGGTGGCAGACATCCGCTGAATAAGTGGAAAAGGGAAAATACATTCTATTGATTTCACGTCATGCTAGAAAAATGTGTGCTGCACGCCGTGCCATCGAAGAGCCTGTGAATGGGAGTCAGAGCAGCTGCTCTGAGAAGGGAGCAGAGGTGTGCTTCTCACACTGAGCGCCGGGCACGGCTCACGTGCCTCCGACCAGCGACAGATCCCCAGCCATATATTTATCTTCAATTCACCCGGGCGGTGGAGCACTGACGTTAAAACAACAGCGGTTGAGTCGAACATGGACGAAGTGAATCCGATTCTCAGGGGCAGTAGCTACCTCATCAAGGCAAAAAAAGCCGCCGCCGGTGCTTCGGCATACCCCGCGGGCCGCAGTGACAGCTTTTACCTGCGCAACAACGGCGTCCCCAAAATGGGTACGCGTGCCTGGGTCTCCCCGTACGGCGCCGCGTGGGACGGGCGAGGCGCCGGCAGTGGTGCCAGCGACGGGGGCAGTAGTGCCGAGAACATGTTTGGTGATGATAAGGCCGAGGCCGGTGCTGCCCCCGGACTGCCTACGTCGTCGTCCTCCAAGGGCGAGCGAGGGCTCACAGTCCCCGCGCGGCGCTTTCGAGACTCGTCGGAGGGGCGGCGACGGCCCATCCCATTCCAGTCGGATGGATTTGCGCAGCACCACCACCACCACCACCAGCAGCAGCAGCAGCCTCTGCGTCACCGCAGCAGCAGTGACGTGGCGCTGAGCGAAATGGACGCGGATGGCAACATCACCATCCACCCAGGCGCAGTGAACCCCAACACGGGGGTCTCGCTACGGCGTGAGTACGGCAGCACGTCCTCCATCGACAGTCGCTCAGCTGCCAACACCGTCACCGCCAGTGCCGACAAGCCGTGGTGTCTGGGTGGTAGCAGCAGCAGCGTCAGCAAGGCCAAGTTCGCAGATCTCTTGAGGGTCGGCGATGCTCTGGCCGCATCCACCCTGTCGGTGAGCCAGCAGGATCTGGACGACGGTAGCTCGGAGGAGGTACGAGAGGGACGTGGAGGCAGCAGCGCAAGCAAGTCGCGGCGGAAGGACAAATGGGAGCGCTCTCTGAAGCGACGCTCCAAGTCGGACGTGGGTGAGGCCTCTATCTTCCACAAGCTGCGTACGGGCAAATCTGACGTGGAGGGGGCAGCACGGGAGAACGGCGATAAGACGGACGACACCGGTGCCACGGGGGCAGCGGCGCAGGCCCCGGAGCACCGCTCGTGGCGCTGCCCCAAGTGCTTCGGGCACTACGACGTGCAGAGCGTGACTTTCGACCTGCCTTCATCAGACCAGGGCCAGCAGGGCTCTGCGCAGCAGATCAAGAACATGAGCACGGGCGCCTCGGCCGCCTCGCTGTCGGCCAAGACTGTGGCCATGATGGTGGCGGCGTCGGCCAGTGGCTTCAGCTCGCCCGGCGGCAGCACAGAGGAGCTGGACGCCGGTACCGATGAGGCCGGGGCGCCGGTGGCCGACGCGGGAGACGGAAAGGGAAACGAGCTGGTGCAGAGCTGCCCGTTCTTCCGGAACGACCTGGGCGGCGAGGTGGAGCGGCAGATCAGCCTGTCACGAGCGAGCGTTGGGCTCGGCACGACGGGTCGAGCGGCCGAGGCCCTGCTGCACCTGGGTCCCACCAACGCTAGCGTGTCGGTGCTTGAGGGCTGGAGTGCGGAGGAGGGCTTGCGCAGGGGCGATAGGATCAAGCGCTACGTCATCGAGCACGTGGATCAAGGCGCGCGCTACTATCGAGACTTCTTCTTTGGCAAGGGTAGGTTGTCTCGGACTGTGAGTCATTGAGAGCGTCTGTGTGTTAGGTGCTGTGCGTGTGGCTCTGTGATAACTGCATGAATATTGTTGTCTGGTTAATGAGAATTGAAGGGTTTTGTGGGTTTCTTTTTTGTCTTGGCTGTTATCAGGATGTTTTTTACGAGTGTTCTCAGACAATTGACTGTTCTCTGATAGTCTCCAGAAAAATAGATTCATTAAACAGTCTTCAAGCTAATAGACTAAAATTATATAACCCCTGATTGGGAAATCTGTTTGCATTTTAGACACAGCACTGACAAACAATATCTTCAATTAAACAATTCATCTTTGGAAGTTTGTCTTTACAAGTTAAACAATTTTGAGGGTTGAGAGTCATGACTTTTGTTCTTATTTTTGTTAGCGTTAAATGCTGCCACAATTATATTGTTGTGGAAATTGATTTGGGTTCATAAGTAAAGTGTAGATAAAAAAACACAACTTGAATATATTGTGCAGTCTTTGCTTGCCGTCTTATGTCCACTTTCAAAAAGCTCCTATTTTGCTGACGTCTAGGAGGAGTTCTCCGGGCAAAGACACATAAAGTATATTCTGATTATTTGCCTCTTATATAGAGGTGTAACGTGGGTATGTGGAGGAGTGTTGGGTGGCACAGTGCTTGGTGAATTCTACTGTGAACCCAGCAACCTAAATTTTTATTCCAGCCTCAGATTAATGTTCAAAACACCGCCAGTTTTCTGTGGCTGCCTTGCAGCATCCGTGCGCTTCATCATTATTATTATCAAACCCACTGATTCCTGTTCAGGGTCACGGGGATCCAGAGCCTATCCAAGCAGACACAAGGGGCAAGAAGGGGCTATATCCAGAATGTGATGCCAGGACCTGGCAGGGTAATTTACTCAGCAGATCAATTAACCTAGTAAACAGCGTGTATTTGGATGGTTGAAGTAAACCAGAGTACCCGGCGAAAACCCACGCCGACAGGGGGAGAACACGCAAACTTTGCACAAAAAGGCACCTGAGCTGGGAACCGAACCTGGGCCCTTCTTGCAGTGAGGGAGGAGCGCTACTGACTGCGCCAGCATAGCGCCCCGTGCGCTTCATGATTTACAATCATTATTGCACGGTTTGTGGTATTTTAAAACGCAACAACGTTTCTGCTTGGTTGAGCTCACCAGGCTATGGACTACCGCATTTATGGGAATTAATTGCTTCTCTGCGCAACCGACAGAGCATCAAAACTACTTTGGGGTGGACGAGAACTTCGGGCCGGTGGCTGTGAGCATCTGTCGCGAGAAGATGGAAGAAGTGAAGGAAAGCGCACACGGCCCCCAGTACAACTACCGCATCATCGTCCGGACCAGTGCGGTGAGGGTGCACGTGCATGATAAAGTATTTTTGGGTTGGATCACGTAAACGTCAGTGACGTAAACCCGTCTTCACCTGACACCAACATTTCGTCACGTTAACAGAATAAGGCCTGACCCAACAGTACTTTATTATGTATAATATTTGTCATGAAAGCCTTCATGTTGAACTTAGGATGCACATCCGTTGCTTCGTGGAAGGTACTGAACAAGATCAAGGGCTCATGGTGGCCAAAACACTTGGTGCCGCCACCACAGACCTCCGACGTTTTCCACCCTCTGTCAGATCCCGCACTGCTGCATAGTAGAGATGCGACCTCCAAGATCTGCCCTGAGAGTATCCCCACCGTCTAGTCTTCAGTCTTCCCTTTCATCGCCAGGCACGCATTCACCACTCCAACGCCTAGCTCAGAATCCGGCCGTCATCCATCCTACACTCGTCCCACCCACTGCCACCCCTTTTGGTGGATGATCATATCTCTAAAACGCGTAGCGCCCATATTCTCTTCACAACGTTGTCATCGCAGCCAATCGTAATGCAGTGCACTCACCGGCCACACACAGCTATGGTGGCTATCGTTGCTGTCGCGTGAGTCGCCTCTAATTAACGTGAAACTCAGTGGCTGCCCTCCGTTGTTCCCCGCTCCCGCTCGCGCGCGCTGGCGTGCGTACGCATGCTGCAGCTGACGACGCTGCGCGGCTCCCTGCTCGAGGACACGGTGCCGTCGAGCTCGAAGGCCGGCACGGTGCGGGGGCTGCCGCTGCGCGACGTGCTCGAGTACGCCGTGCCCGAGCTGCACGTGTCCTGCCTCCGGCTGGGACAGAACACGCCGCGTGTCACCGACCAGTTGCTGCGCCTCGACGAGCAGGGGGTGAGTGTTATCGCCGTGCCGCTGGGTGTTGGGTAGCGGCGTGTCGGAACGAACCGCTGGCGGAACTAGGGGGGTGAGTGACAATGCCGGTGAAGCCCTCTCTCTTGAGGCCCTGAAAATGAGTATTTTAATGAAATGTATTTAGAACTATTTTGCTGAACGGTATTGTTGTTAGGAGAGTATAAAACACATGCAAACAATGTGGTTTTTACTTTGAATGCCTCAATCAGCCAATTAAGCAAGCAGACAATAATGTGAGGTTTTGAGGAATTTCCGTACCACACAACCACCACCTAACCCCACCCCCCCTCATGACAAGCTTCTAAATAATAGTGAATAAAACAGAAAAGGAACCTCTCTACAGTGTATCAGGCACCTTTCTACAATAAAGGCCCTGTACATCGCACACTATTATAGACCGGGAGAGAACAGATTAAAAATGCCTAGAGAAGCTTTATCAGTTAAGCGAAAGTAAGCGAGAATAACTGCACGACGTGGGGATTAAGCACCAACATTGTCTCCGAATTATCAGCAGCAGCAGGCAGGGCATCAGTCCTTGCATTTGAAATGGATAGACCTTGATCTAATGGATGAGAGTAATATGAGCAGAGCTTGGATGAAAATCGTTGAAATTATTAAGTTGCTACTTTATTCGTGGATAATTCTTTGGGCCCCCTTTAAAAATGTCAGCCATCTTGATGTCCTACCTCCCATAAAAATTGGCACATGTGCATTGAGTGAGACCTTTCTAATGACTTTATCAAAAGTATATCCTTCATCCGACACTTTTAGAGACAAACATTGGAACTTGTGTCAGACAGGCCTAGGTGTTGTCACTTCCAAATAAATATATATATTTTTTGGTTTACATTTATTGAAATGGTTACTCACAAAATGCCTTGCGCGTCCTGATCGAAACAACGGTGGTGCCTTCCTTGTTCTGTTACCCAGGAGGTTCACTGTTGTTTAGCCGTGGGCTGCCTCTCCTTCTCAAATTCAGGAATTGAATTGAGAGACTGCAGTCGGCACGGCTCGGGTGTCTCATGCTGGTGTGAGCTCATTAGCGTGGTGCTGCAGAAAGCCACGCACTGGATAATGGATGAGCCTTTTTGTTGTGGGCCCCGTTACCGGGCCACGGTGTCGATCGGATCTTCTTCAGCAGCAACTTATTAAGTGAAACGCAACCTGCTCTGGAGGAACAATTAGCCCAACGAAACGCTTAAAGTGCTGCCTCCCTGATGAGCTAACACGTTCCACTAAATGTGCGTTTTACGCCGTACCAGAAATGTTACAAATCGTGTTGGGGCTTTAGGCGCTTGAAAATGCTGGGCTATGTATGAAAGGGCGCAGGGATAATTCCCATCTAGCAAACGGGTATGAATTGTCACACGTTCAACTCTTGACCCCCAATGACCTGCACCCAGGATGGGAGCAATGATGGGAGCAATTTGAACGTTTGGATGTGAACGATTGTGCGGCACAGTGGTCACAGTGAGAGAGAGAGTAGATTCTTTGTTCAGTCATTCATTCGTTCATTTGAACAGCTGCTACTTGGTTTGTGGTATTCATGGTGTGGTATTACATTTTAAAGGTTTCTTTGTAATCAAAAAATAATAATCCTAGATAGCTGGTCCTTATTTAAGCTAAAAAAAATAACCAGGTCTGCTATTAGTATTTGTGTATCATTGTTACTATTAGAAAGTAACATTTTCCAGAGGCATCTGATGAATATATTTTGCCAATTCCATTGTAATTGTTCTTAACGTGTACAATGCCCTTCCATTGGAGATTCAATCAGCCGAGTCCCTGGGCATCTTCAAATCTCGTCTCAAGACTCACTTGTTCCATCTGGCTTTCAAGTCCTCTGGCTAGGACTGTTGATGTGGCTCACCGTTGCCTTTACGTAATCGCTTGGAATTAAATTGCAGTTCGCACACCACTGCGCAGCCTTGCCACGTCCTACCCATGTTTAATAATGGCAATGATTACAATCTGCATAAATTGTAAATAATTGATTCTCACTCAGGGGGCTAGGGCCTGCAGAAGGAAGTAAGGGGTTTCCAACCTTCCCGTTGGTGAGACGCGAGACTGTGGTGACAACAGAGAAACACCCGTCAGAGTTCCCTGCGATGTGTTTCTCCAGGGGGTGATAAATTATGAATGCCATTACATTACCGAACGTCAAACACATGACCCACTGTTGTTTAGTGGCAATGCTGTGGACATGCAAATGTACTTGAATCATTCATTAATATGAGCCGGTGGAGAGTCATGTTTAGTAATGGTTTAAAAATATATTTAGGATCAGACGTAAACTCTATAGTGCAATACGTTTACTCTACATTTGTTCTCGTGGCTTTACAAATACTGTTTTTCATCGAAATATATATTGACGATGGTAAATGTGTGAGTGACTCATTTCATTTATAACGTTCTGTAAGGGCTACCAAGTTTAAATTTGGCACACAGAGTGCATATAACCGGGACAAAATTCTGTTTTTGTATTTGGGCATCAAAAGTTTTTGGCACAGAAGTTGCTTAATTTTCACTCGGAGAGCACAGTGAGCCTATGTTTATACATTTCTTGATGTAACATTCGACAGTTAGATGCACGTGCCATATATAACATGTAAAATGAATGATAGTTTTCAGAAGTCCATGATGGTTGATTAAATCGGTTTCTTTGGTAAAAATGTGAAATATTCGTGAGTTTGAAGTTGAAAGAGTGGCTTTTTATACTCTGTAATATCATTGCTGTCACTGGCACCGGTGTTTTTAATTCTGATCGAGTGCTGCCTGTGTTTTCGTACAGTTGAGCACCAACCACAAGCTGGGCATCATGTACTGCAAGGCAGGCCAGAGCACGGAGGAGGAGATGTACAACAACGAGCACGCGGGGTCCGCGTTCGACGAGTTCCTCGACCTGCTGGGGACGCGTGTGAGCCTGCAGGGCTTCGACAAGTACCGCGCGCAGCTCGACAACAAGAGTGAGCGATGGGGACGCGGGGGGGGTGTTAAGGCTGGCGACGGCGGTTGTGGGTGGAGGCGGTGGCGGTTGTAATAGCGGCGGTGTTGTTGGCGGTGGTGGCGGTGTTAGGTCATTTGACCACTTTGTTGCCTGTGTTTTTATGCCTGTTGGGCGGTAACAGCGATTGCAGATAGTTGCTTTTGTTTATAAATTTGTAGTTAGAATTGATTAATTGTTGTTGTTAAGTGTTACCTTTAAAATTATTTGAAAGGGAGAATCCCACGTTGGAGCCTGGTGACTTCCTTTTTTGTATCTCCTCAAAACTACCAGACTGACGTGCTGTGGAGAGACCTGTGCCTAATTAGAAGCAGGCCTACATTTATACTTTGTGACCTTATCGCGCCACTCAGCCATTGCAAATGAAAGATGTGGCTGTGGCAGAGCTCGTTTTACAAAGCACCCTACCAGCTGCTTGCACCCAACTTCACCTCCACCATTCCGGGTGTCCACGTTTACTTTGGCCAAGTTCCATATTAGAAATTTGACGATGGTGAAAAAGTTATTTTAAATACATTCTTATTGTAAATTTTATTCTGCCTTAGGATTTGCACCTGGCTCTTGTCGGAGAACCCAACTCCAGTTGGAATTGGCCCCTCAGGGCAGGCGTTTTACATTCATTCCCTCTTCAAGACCGTCAGCAGCTCATAATTAATGTAGGAACACGTGGCCAGTTGTTTAACTAATGCACCACGTGGATTGTCGAGGCAACACGCGGATGAAATATTCATCTTGCTGTAGTGTCCCTTTACTGTTTACTCATCTGCTAGCGCAAATGCTAAACACACGAGGGCACAAACATTTCAAAGATAAATGCATTAATTGTTTATAAAGCAAACCTTGTTCTTAAGTGATTTAATGGCTTGTAACTTATTATTGTAAATGTTTCCTTTATTTTCGCTTACGTTCATAATCTTAAATTGGGAACTTGCATCTAAACTGGAAGGCCCCCTTTCTGATGCATTTTCCAGGCCAACGGCACCTTACGTATTCGTCGTCGTACCGCTAACTCTGAGCTGGTGGGGCGAAATGTCAGACATTGTGCCGAGCAGGTTCTTGTCACAACCTGCAAATGCGTCGGAGGGCCCCGCAGCAGAACCTCAAAACTTACGCAGCAGTAAAACGAATAAGCTCTCTCATGCCCGGTGCATGATGCGTGGGTGCATCGTTATAGATGGTTATGACAGAGTGGATCTTTGTTGCATGCAATGGTGGGGCTCTACTGACCTAGATTGGAAATTGTTTGTACATTGTTCTTACTGGCCCCGACCCCTCGTCTTCCAGACTCCAGTCACACATCTACAAGGCTACCCCACTTCTCTACATGCAACAGACATACAGTCTTGACTGACTGATGTAATGTGTAATTATATGCTAGAAAGCCAAAAATTAGCCTTATTATATATTAAAGCCTGTGTAACTGTATAACTGAAAAAACCCTATATTTTGAACTTTTCTCTGCAACAGTTTTAACAAACATCGTATTTGAATGTTGACTTAAATACGATTTTATATATCGCTAGAGTATCTGCAGGTTGCTGAAGGAAATAAGTTTTAAAACATGGCAGGTACATATAGTAGTGGTGACAGTAGAGGGAATAGAGACCATGAATCCTGTTCTGTGCCCAAACATGCCTGAACATAGCACCTCTCAGGGCTAATGCAATGCTGTACGGTGCTTCTTTAAACCCTATGAATGCTTGCCTATATAGTAATTTCATTTAAAGAGCACTTTTCACCCGAGGGCCACAAATCACTACATGTCACTCCTCTAGTAAAAATGTGAAAACGTTAGCCCTCAAATTTATTTCGCATAGTTATTTTGTGACCAAACTGCGACTGTCAACTCACTCCATTTCCGAACCTGGATTAATCACAGGCTGCTGGAGCTTAGAGTTAAATCCAGTATCTTGGCCATGCTGGCTCATTGCTCTGACAGCCATTGCAAATCCTCTGATCCGCCAAACAACATTGGGCCCTGTCATCGGAATGAGGACTTTCCACCAGTGGGAGTGCTGCAAACGGGCATGCAATAGTGGAGACAATTTAAACTTTTAGAACCACGTGGCAAAAACTTGTGTGCGTTGTAACTGCGGAGGCTGACGTAATGGTGCTGATGCCACATGTCCCATCCACAGCGGATTCGACGGGGACTCACTCCCTCTATACACAGTACCGCGATTACGAGATCATGTTCCACGTCTCCACCATGCTGCCCTACACGCCCAACAACAAGCAGCAGGTATGGCTCGCTCGCTCGCTCGCGCTTTCCAGCCCGTTAAGTTACTTCGGGTCCACTGTGACTCGGCATCGCCGGATGAATCTCCGCACTGCCTCTGCCAACGTCCCTTGCACATCAGAGAGATCGGGTTTCGTGAGTTAGCTTGGTATTCCTCAATCTCATTTGCACTTAATTTCCCGGTTTATTTATTTGGGGTTCACGGTGACTCGACATTGCGGGACGAATAAACCGTTAACGCCTGTGCTGACTTGTGTTGCAACATGGGGGAGGGGTCCGATTTGTGGATGTGCAGTGGTAGAAGCATGCCATGCTCCTCCTGCGATTCGACATTTATAATTAATCGGCACCACAAACTGTAACGACCTCCGTTTGTAAATGACTTCTCGACAGCAGCCTGCTTCCGGCCACAGGACGAGTCGCAGGCAAGCCGGATCGCACGGTGTGGTGTATCCACAACGGAACAGCCTCTGGGGGAAACATAGGTGCCTACTCTGATTTCATGTTCCCACGGTTGGCCCATTAGGAGTTATTTAGGTCTGGTGAGGGAGGTTATAGGGATGTTGGAGTCTTGATGAATAAAGGGCTTTGTATTGCTTCCATTTTTCTGCATATATATCTGCCAAGCAAGTATGGGTGTGACGCTGCATCATGTCCTTGGTTGGTTAATATCGATTATTGCATCCAATGTTATGCATACTTATCACTTGTTTAATTCATTTACGCTGTAGTTAGAGGTTTGCATTGCAGCCTGAAGCCACTAGAAGTGATGCGATGCTGTGCTCGTTGAATAGACTCAGCTCCGGAGTGTGACAATTTATCCAATCACTACAGTTGCACTGTAATTGTTTCACTTGCACAGACAGGCAGGTGGCATTTATTGTGCACTAATGATCGCGCCAGAAGAGGAGCTGTACAGTTATAAATATGCAATGTGTTTGACATTTGCATTTAATGCCTAAGAGTTGGAGTGGAAAATTTGCTGCGTGGCTTGCTTGTGCTCATTAATTTCTTTTATTTTTAACACCGTTGCTGAGCACAGGCGTAAGAGGCCGAAAACCGCAAGGAACCAGCAGCAATAAAACAGTACTGTCATAGTTATGGTCACGTGTGACCTCTCACACGTGACCATAACTTGTACCGCGAAACTACGTTGTTCGGTTTTCATTTCTTTATGAACTAAAAATAATACTTTTTTTTAAACCTTCAAAATGTCTGTGCATCAACCAGGTTTTTATACAGCACTTGATAGGAATATTGCATTCAAAACGTAAAACGCTAATTGATGGTTTAATGAAGGATAATGATTTACGTACATGGTCCTTGGTTTTAAGAATGACATCTTTAATCAACTAAGACTTGCTTGATTGCTTGAATGTGTACTTCATAAGGTTTTACAGATTGTGTACAGTTTTGATCAAAATTACCCACGAATTTGGGATTATTTCGCATTCTACCCTTATAAATTACATTTCACGCACTTGGTGTCAAACGTGCTGCATAAATCGCTCAAAAGATCTAGAACCCTGGTGTCTCGTGCGTTTGTCTCAATGATAACTGTATTTGCATGCGTACAGACTAATGGCACCTCAACTGATAAAGCTCAGCCCAACACTAACGATGATGTTTAGTCTCGTAATCCATTCTGTGCAATGCACTAAGCGTCGTTCCACTGTGGGGTTACCCATTTATATGCTGCTGAGCAGCCACATCCGGGACGGGGGATCTAAGAAACACACACCGTGTATTTCAACTGCCGCGACAGGAGATAGAATCGAATCAGCAACCTCTGCTAACGCTACGATGCGCAGCCTCTCATGAGTGGTGCACAAATACACGTAAAATTAAAACGCCCCCATATTCCTCATTAGCGGCGTCTTGTGACGTACAAACTTTGCATGTCTGCAAGATAAAAACACGTGAGTAGATGTGTGACCGAGTCGAAGTGCAAATAAAGATTACTCAAGGTTTGTTCAGGCTCTCCCTCCACCTGTCATTAAGTGAGAGCCCGCAAGGAGCTCGCTCGGGCTTCTGTTGTCTTGGATCAGACTCGAGCCAGACCTTAATTACATACAGTGTATAGCCCGCGAAGCTTTTTCCAGTCTTGCCAGGTGGGGATTATTGTAGGCTTTCAGTATCACTCACGTGCTTTGATCTATCGCTGTGTCGATTGAAAAACTTTAAAATTAAAAATGCTCAAGTCTAATTTTGTCAGCGTTTGCATTGGATTACGGGATTTAAAGCTTTGGAGTATTATATATAGCTTTCTGTATTAACAGTGTAGATGACACGTAATTGTGATACATCAGTGTTTATCTATATATTGCTTGCATTTGTAAGCGCTTAATTGAGCGGCAGGGTGTCCATGCAGTGGAACCACCTGCGCCTGAGAGAGAGAGAGAACCCTGCCTGAGACGGCTGTTTTCTGTGTGCAGTTTGTATGTTCTCCCCCTCTTCTGCGTGGGTTTCCTCCAGATTGTTCGGTTTCCTCCCACAAATAATGGTAGCGCCAAGCTGCTATTGCCGCTGTACAGAGAATATGATGTGATAACGCTACTGTGTGGGTATTCGAGTTGTACTGAACAGCCCTCCCAGGTGGTTTCATGTCGTGCCGCGTGTTATTGAGCAATTTCAATTTTCAAAGTTATTTTGTTTAAACGGCTGAGTACGCGGAAGATCGAGATATCGTCTCACTTGCAAGAGCGACTTGGATTACCAAGAATAAAAAAAGCAAAGCAATTGAATTCAAATACAGCTATGTAGCTAATAGAAATCTGTACAAAAGGAAAAAAAACCATTATTACGACGAAAAATATTGTACAAACTTAAATCAATGTTAAATAAAACTTAAATATCCTACGGTGCAAACCGGGCAAAGCATATTATTTTAGACTGATCATAGTACGATGGCAAAATCATGTTACAGAAACATTAAACAGCTGTAAAGTGACTTCACTAATAATATTTGCAGATACATGTATATAAGCTAAGTTACCATAACAAACGGACAGCTTGGCATCAAATTATGATTGAGATGAGAGAGTAACCCCTCCATTATGATTGTTTCGAAAAGCTGCTCTCTCGCGAGCAGCTTTTCGAAGCAATCATCATGCATCGAGCCGTGAAAACCTACATCAACCCCTCCATTATGCAGGTGTTAAGATTTTAACACCTGTGTTAAGATCTTAACACCTGTGTTAAGATCTTAACACCTGCATAATCGCCAGATACGGTAAAACCTATTGTAATCTAATATTTGTATACTGGCAAAAAAGTACCCATAACCCCTCCATTGTTTGGCATTTCGCTGCATGTTCTGGGAGCTTGTTTCGGAAAAATTCCAGTACGTGGAGCTACGTGTGAATATGGAGCAACCCACGTAGAGCAGCCCACAACTACACACAGTGTAGAGCTAGAATTACAAATTCTACAACTTAATTATGTTAACAATGAAACCATTACAAACTAGAAGTGTTTGGTCGTGTCATAGCTGTGTTGTGTTCACACCGTGCTCAATCAGATCGCAGTGGCCGGTCCGTTTGCCTTGGTGATTTTTGATTTGCATTTTGCTGTGTAGCCGATTTTTAATGTGAGGTATAATCTATGGTTAATGAGAATGATTCATAAACGCTCTGTTGATGACAACAGCCTGATTGTGGGAAGGAGTGCCAGTCGCCCATAAGCTTTGATCTCCAGCACAAACTGGGCAGCACACTTGAAATATTTATTGAAACTGAAAAGGCACAAAAACACAAATTATAACCAAAGCTAAAAAAAATTGCTCACAAATCAAAACAATCTTTTCTTCAAAACAAAAGTCTGTCATTGAAACCCATCCTGAAACTGGTTAAACGTCCATTATAACTGAGCAAGACCACAGGTGCACAGGGCAAAGTTGACAAAGTCCCTCGTGCATCGCCCGCCATCGCAATCCCGCGCTGTGTGCGGCTTGCAGAGCACGCGTGATTGCGCATCCAAGCTTAGGGCCCCCAGCGTTGGCGGTGGCATGGAGCCAGCACGGCTTAGCATGGGGCTGAGATTTACAAGGCTCTGGTCTCACAGATCCCCCACCCGCTCACTCAGCCGCCCGCTCACTCGCCCCCTCTGCCGGGGTGTGGGGAACGGTGCGGGTGCGCGATTGGGATCGTGGGCCCCTGCGTCGGTGTTGTGCTCTTTGTTGCTGGCTGCCCAGCGTTTTATTGCTTTGGGCCTGTGCTTAAATAAATATGTGACGTTTTAGGCAACGACCTTTCCGCATAACGAAAAGGTTAAGAAGCCACAGAGATTGAGTAATTACTAATAGTTATAGGCTGCATTTACACCATAACACCCTGAGAATTTTTTTTTTATAATAATACATTAAAGATGCTGTATTACAGGAGTGCACGTGAGATATTAATGATGTCAGTTTTGTTATTACATTGTTATTGCACTTGTTTAGCCAGGAGAGCCTCTCTGAGTCTCAAGACTTTTTCAGGAAACTTCTGCAATTGGGCACGATGTTTCTATGTGTAATCTAAGTTGAGTAATTAGCGGGTAATTTTTCAACATTTCGATGCAAGACCTATACCGTTTATATGTAATATTTTCTTAGCTGTCAGGGAAGACTTATAAACTCAAAGACATCCTGTCTAGGTTAATTGCCCTGACTAAATTTCACCCCCTAACCTGAGTTGGACTGTTATCCCATCATCGATTTAGCCCAAATCATCTACTAACTTGCTTACCCCTCCCTGCTGGATAACTATTAAAAAGAGCTTCACAGCTCAACCGTTCCTTCCAGATTGAAAGAAAAAACTGACATATTATTTATTTAAAAACCCGAGGAAACCCAAACAGACAGGGAACAAAACATACAACCTCCACAAAGAACGGCACCAAAGTCGGGTATTGAACCCAGGACCTCCTTGGTTTAAGACATGAGTGTTATCACTATCCTGTATTGGGGTGGCAAGATTTGGCGACTGCCTCTGCGGAGCTCACACCCGTGGCTCCATCATTCAAATACTCAAGCAGCGTTGGCAGAGGCTTCTATAAGCTCGAGCGTCCAAGAATAGCATTCCTGAAATAATTCCGCTCATGTGCTGCTACACAGGAATGCACACATTCTGTGGGATTCTCCAGCTGTGTTTTGTTTTCAGCTTATTTTTTCTGTGCAGTTTATACGGTCGACCTATCTTTTTTACAGCGCACACCCATCACTACCTGAGCTACAGCCTGCAGTCAAGGCGCAATGCGTGATATTATTCCTACAACTGCTGTTCTATTGTTTTCGTCGTTTTATTTAATCTTCTGAGCCAAGACTTGCAGTGCTCAAGCCAGCTGGCCTTGGCTTATGACACTGAATGTCGAAAGTGGGCCAGAGTTTGCTTGTGTTGAACCAGTGCTGCTGCATGTATGCGTTCCCAGTGGGCCGTGTGGCTCATGGGATGTGTAAGAAGATACTTGAATTTGTTTCATGTGGAGCGACAGATGTGTGAAAGAGGCGTATCGTCTGTTTCGTTAGTTTGTTACTGTCCCCAGAACATCACTGCCCTTACGATCGTGTTAATTATAGCATTGGGTGGGTTGCACAGCCATTCCCCATGCACTTATGTTCAATGGCTATTGTACAGCCACGTATAAACAACGATTAAACAAACACTGAACGTTAAGGAGAATTATGAAAGATCCATTGTGCTGCAGCTGTACCTTCCCACTGCCGATGAATGTGAGAATAAGCCGAAGAAGCTTGCACTCGGTGTTTAACTCATCTAATAGAAGAGGGGCTGAGCCTTAAGCAGGAGACATCTCCTCCCTTTCCCCTCTTCACACACCATGGGACTGACTCGTATCTGCTAAGCGCACATCTCACGCCACCACACCCGAACATCTCGCCCTCCGTTCTTCCCCTAAGACTTGGTGACAAGGTTTATCTCTCGTGCAACACAGCTATGTAGATCGATGTGTCATGTGTGATGCTTACGGTGAGTCAGAAGCTTGCCCCAGGGTGGGAAAAGACAGCTACAATGGAAGCCCAAGTACGTAGTGTGATGATGTAGGTTTCCACGGCTCGATGCATGATGATTGCTTCGAAAAGCTGCTCTCTCGGGACGGCCGCGGCGTTCGCTTCCTCTCTCCTCTCCTCGCGACGTTTCGCCTCACACGTTAGAGGCGTCCTCAGGCGAAACGTCGCGAGGAGAGGAAGCACACGACGCGGCTGTCCCGAGAGAGCAGCTTTTCGAAGCAATCATCAAGTAAGCAGTGTTAAGGGAAACGTGTGTACTGGGTGTTGGTGCCAGTACTGACATGTGTGTCACAGCTGTTACCATTTGAACCTCACCAAAACAACCAACAACAAGAATAATAACCTCTAATAATGCTGGTTTTCATGACTCAATGACTGAGAATCGCTATTGAGAGCTACTCTTTTGCGATATCCATGTTGAACGAAGGTGAGAGTGGCACTTGATATGACCATCCTGAAAGTGCAACTCTTGTGATCAATTTTCAAATAATCATCTGCCCTTGGAATATAAGTACATATGGTGGATGTTAAGAACGTATGGTTCTGTGCCCCTGTGCCCCCCACAGTTTCATGTTTTGCTCCGTTCGGACATTTGTTGTCGCGAGAATCTTGCATATAGGGCTTCTAAGCTCACTGAGTACTTTTCTGCTGTAATACTGAGCATGTGTCGATGTTTTACTGTCGATGTGTTTCCACCTCTCTCCCTCGTTATGTCTCTGGCCCTCAGCTGCTGCGCAAGCGGCACATCGGCAACGACATCGTGACAATCGTGTTCCAGGAGCCCGGCGCACTGCCGTTCACCCCGCGCCACATCCGCTCGCAGTACCAGCACGTGTTCATTGTAGTGCGCGTCCAGGACCCTTGCACAGACAACGTGTCATACAGGTGGGCCTACGGAGCGTACGATTGAGTGCTCGTGATGTCCTTATCATCGTCGCCGACGTCACTGTAAAAATTTATACCACACTCGTGCGTTGTCTAAAGTGTCCCAAAAAGTCGTCGGGTCTGAATCTCAATTGTGTCCACAAATATTGAAATTGCTGAAATGCAAGTGGGGACAATGATCATGCACCTAACCATACATTGTCCCCACCTCTCCATCGCTTGCGTTCCCCATCTCTCCTCCACCTCCCGCTCCTTCCCCCAATCATTGCCGGCACCACAGCGTATCGGTGGCACGCTCCAAGGACGTGCCGTCGTTCGGGCCTCCGTTCCCAAACCGCGCGCGCTTCCCCAAGTCGCCGGCGTTCCGCGAGTTCCTACTCAGCAAGGCGATCAACGGCGAGAATGCGGCCTTCAAGGCTGACAAGTTCCTGACGATGGCGACGCGCACGCGTCTCGAGTACCTGCGTGAGCTGGCCGAGCACCACGTGACGGGCACGGCCCTCGTCGACGCGTCTGCCTCCACCAAGCTCGGCGCCCTCATCTCGCTCGGGGGCAAGCGCCGCGAGAAAGCAGCGGCGCGGCCTGGCGCCGAAATCGACGAGGCGCCGGGGGCGCTGGCCTGGCCTGTGGTGGCGCAGGACCTGGCGCGGGCGTGCGAGCTCGAGTGCTGGCTGGCGGTGTCGGGCACGCGCACGGTGCTGGTCGACTGCGCCTCCCGCACCGTTGTTTTCCACATGCCCAGCAGGGACGTGCTGGGCTGGACGAGCAGCGGGAGCAGCGTGAAACTGTTCTACGGGCGCGGCGAGTGCGTGCTCGTGAGCCGGGCCGATCCCGAGGACGTGCGCGACATCACGTTGCGTCTGCAGGTGCGTGCGGCTGCCGTCGCCTCGCTGGGCTGTTGTTGCGCCATCGGCAGAGTGACGTCGCCGATTGTCGTCTCGTCACATTTCTCGTGGCGATGGTCATTATTGTATCTTCAGCGTCATTGATTTTTGTATTTTAATCATCCTGGTCATCATTATTCTTATTGATCTTTACCAGTCCCTCCATTACCATTTAACCTATTGCATTCGTGGAAGATGTTGTGAGTTGACTCTGTCCTTTCACCCCTCCTGGGTCAATAATATAAGCACCACTTAGTGGGAAACTCGATAAATGGTTGTTCTGTGGATGCTGTCCCCTGCCATAGGAATGTTGAAATCTCTGCCAGTGGCTGAGGGATGTAAACATAATAATAATTGCATTTCTAGAGCGCCTTTCACCCGAGTCACAAAACGCTGCACAGAACGGTACGTCAAGAACAACGACATGAGAATGGATAATCGGCAACAGTAACGGTTTTTTTTTCACGAGATGAGTACCATCTCAATGCTCATTTGAGTAGGGAAACACTTTTTTCAAATAATTCATTTTATGAGCATCTTCATCAAACTTGACATTCAGCATCATCGCCTTTAATTGACATCAGTAGCCTACCTTGATCATCATCTCTATCAGTCATTCATGTTTAAAATACTGCATCATCTCATAATCAGTATCTTCATCACCAATTATCTCCGTGTCAGTCATCATCATTATAATCATCATATCACCACCTGCTTATCATTATGCAATCTTCGCAATAATTTTTTCTCATCAGCAGCACTGTAAAGCACTCTAGAAGTGCAATTATTATTATAACACGCGAGTCACTGTCACCCTTATAGTAAATGTCATCCCATCTTCATCACTGTACAGAAGTCACGGTGGTTATTAAAGTCATCCACCTGACTCCCATCATTAGCATAACCTTCTTTACAATCATCGTGATAGCGTAATCCCACCCCATGTCCAGACCCTCATTAACGAACGCTCCCCCTACTTCTCGACATCGTTGTGCGCTTTCCCGATGGGGCGTATAATTGAGATGGCAGTGTGTGTCTGTGTGTGCGTCCAAAGCATTAGCGGAGAGCATTTGTGGGGAGCGATAGTTCAGCGGTAAACACACTGGGCTATAAACCTGGCAACCCGAGTTTGAATCCCGCTCACGACCAGCACCAGTGACGATTTTCCGAACTGGTCCTGGGCCTCCCCTAGATCGACTCAACCCCAAATGACTGCCTAGTGCAGTGTGTAAATATTGCCACTGGGGAGACAGACAGCCGAGCGTGGTGCTGATCACCCATCTCCTCGTGTGTTGTGTCGACTTACATAGGTGCTCGCTAATGGCACTTGACCCTACAGTCTGTTAAGGCTACGGGGGAATCTGTGTCGTTGGAGAGCATTCGATTAGTGATAAATGCACTCCACTATGGACATCGCAATTCTAATTCGATTCCTACTCATAGCCAACACCAGTGATGATCATCTGAGCGAATTGTAGGCTTCTCCCAGGTCTACTCGGCCCTGAATGAGTACCTCGTGATTTGTGTAAACACAACTGGGGACACAAAGTAGACGGGCGTGGTGCTGACGACACCACCCCCTAGTGCTGGCCTCTATAGCTCACAGCACGTGCCCTAGAAGGCTGTTAAGACTACATCAGATCAATGTGTTCCATCGCACTTAGGCTCCACTACCCTTGGCACTTGTTTTATTTCTTCCAACCATGACTACAATGTTTAACCTTAATAATTTGACAGTGAAGTCTGTTTTCAGATGGATCTGTTGCAATATATGCTCTACTTTGCCTTGATGATTCCCACTTCGCTCCATCTTACTTACCTAACCCACTACCTATGAGCCAGGCTTGCTACCTACTTTACCTACACTTGCATAGGGCTGTTTTCTTTATTAGCCATTACAGCCTCATTAAGACTTCTTTTTAAGAGAGTCCTGTGACATGTTTGACGATTAATTTTTTTTGAGTTATTGCATAGATTATGCATAACGGGATTGTAAAATATAACGATGACTTGGGGGGAGACCTTCATCCAGAAGTGGATTGATCGTGGATAATGATGATTGGCTGGAGGCAGAAGGACCTTGCCTAAGTCCACCAACGCCATTGCCCACACAATAGCCACCTCTCACAGATGTAGCCAAGATAAATTAACTGAATTGAAAATGCCCAAGTCTGGGGAGACATGGTACAGACATCCCTAGCGTCTAGTCGGTCTCCTGCAAAATAATTGTTTAGCCCCCTTATCTGGCAGCCTGGCTGCACTTCAGCAAAACGATAACAACGTCACAGCGATACCACCTCCGGGAAAGTCGTCAATAAGGCGAGCGATTGGCTCGAGTTGTGTTGTGCTGCTATGGCTGCAGTGAAGGGGAAGGGGCTGTCTTGTGGCCATTCAATGAGTTAATGAACGCTAATGTCCATAGACGTAGTTGTTTACAATGAATAAATGGACCTTAATGTAAAATGATGATAGTTGCATTGATTTAATTAATGTGCTTTAAGTCAAGCTGGGTGGCCTACAGCATATGTGGCAGAAATATTTTTGAATTCCAGCGAAATATGAGATGACATCCTCTCCTGAAAAAGTAGGTCTCCAAATGTTTTCATTGGCCCAAGAAAAAATGCTGTGCTATTGTCAACAATACCGTGGAAAAATGTACGAGTATGCGTTTGACATCAAAGTGTATGCAGCCCTTTCACAAAGTGTCAAGTTGGCAAAAAAAATCCGTTTGTGGTTTTTGTGAAAGGTGCCTAATTGGTATTTTAAGACTTTAACACTTGTATTATTTAGAGAAATAGTAAAACCGTGTATCTTTTTACATCTTTGTAGTTGCAGAAAGTACTCCGAGTTAACAGCTTGACCTGAGCTACTAATGCATTTATATCTGCGCATTGTCCTGAGCTGCTTGCCTTTAACAACACTTGGCTAAAACTGGTGAGACTAGGTTGTAAAGAAAGCTATCTCCGCTTTAGGCCAAACAGCTTCCAAGACAATGCATATAATATAAAAGGCATTTATTTGCATATTTTGCCACAGGTATGTGTGGGTTTTTTTACTTTGCACTTTCATGAAAGATATCTATTTGGTATTTTTAGACCTTAACACTTGTATTGTAGCCAGAAGTAGTAAAACCTTTTCTCCCTTGACATCTATTCAGCACATTGTTTGGTAAGCAGTGAAGAGATTCATAAAGTTGGCAGCACCCTGCTTAAAATTGGTCACAGTTGGCAAGTATGCCATACAAATTAGACACACAATGAAAAGCTGTACCTTCACGTTCGTCCGCTATCCAAATGCGCAGCTTTTGCGTTGTGCAGGGCCCTGTTGGAGAACGCTTGGCTTCAAGGAGTGGCCCAATAGCCACTCGCACTGACACCAGAGTATCGCGTGCAAGTGTACCATTGGGACCTTTGTTGATGGTGGGTGTTTAGCGTTGACTTGTGCTTTGTAAACCCCGGCAGCGCACGACGAACGGGTGCGAGACGGAGGAGCTCACGCTGCGGCGCAACGGCCTGGGCCAGCTGGGCTTCCATGTGAACGCCGAGGGCATCGTGGCCGAGGTGGAGGCCTACGGCTTCGCGTGGCAGGCCGGCCTGCGGCAGGGCAGCCGCCTCGTAGAAATCTGCACTGTAGCCATGGCCACGCTAAGCCACGAGCAGATGATCGACCTCCTGCGTACATCCGTCACTGTCAAGGTGGTAGTGGTGCC
This sequence comes from Mordacia mordax, assembly GCA_036362905.1. Classification (NCBI taxonomy): domain Eukaryota; kingdom Metazoa; phylum Chordata; class Hyperoartia; order Petromyzontiformes; family Petromyzontidae; genus Mordacia; species Mordacia mordax. The sequence goes on along the minus strand of JAZEWT010000010.1, from coordinate 298,660 downwards.
ACCCCTGGAGGACGGGAAGCCGCGCAGGTGGGTGGCCTCTTGAGGCACTGACCATTCTGTCCACCCTTCCAGCATTTGGGTGAACAGCGCACACGGATTGGAATCAGGGCTTAACTTCAGCCAGGATTCTTAAGATCAGTGATCTTGACGCACCGAGCTGGATTGACCATTTGAGCAGCAATTGTTAGGTGCAGTATGTGTGCAAGCCAAGTCGAGCATGGGACGATGAGATCGAGATGAAACGTCACTTTTCAGTCTTCCCACAATCGTGTTTTCTGTGGCCTCACTTCATGTGATATCACTTCCTATGCAAGACATTTCTGATGGGTTGACTCACAGCAGGCCATCGTCACGCTGGATATTATATAGTTTCCAGTCAGCACGCTTACAGAGCCATTCTTATATCATAACTTGTTCTGAGAAATGGTAGAATCAGATGACGGCCTACAATTATTCTTTTAGCTACTGTGTTCTGTTCTATAAAGGTAACTGCATGCTCATCGGACCAAAGGCAAACTCATCAAATCACCCACTGCGGTGTCACTGATCGCCACTTATGATCATAGAGATAGGATAAAGGAACTTCCTGCCATTCACTTGCCCACGGTGTGCTGATTAATTTCTAATACAAAGTTATTAAAAAAACAGTCGGAGAGAAAGAGAACCTGTTCTGATATAGGTTTTCACAGCTCAATGCATGATTACCGCTTTCCAAAGCAGTCATCAAAGGGCACCCTGCTAGTAATCAAAATTAAATTTTTACTTTTGAGCTGTCCATGATTCAAGTTTACGTTTCCTGTTTGCCACCAAAACGAGATTAGTCGCTTTGTATGGGTATGTTTTTATTTCAGGTCACGCTGCCTCCCAACTTATTGTGACCAACACTATTCTGAAGGCCCCTTGATCCAACATGCATACCCGCAGTTGCAAAACATCCGCAGTGCTCAGAAACTCTGACTGCTGCCACATTTGGACGCTCATTTTTCTCAGACCCCATTCCAACCACCCTGCTACGGCCCCCACCTCGGTGTCACCTCTCCCTACCGGTGTGTCGTGGTGGTTTTGTGCCTCCTCACGCCAGTTTTTCGAGCAGTAATTGGTCAGGAGAAATTAAATCCAATCGTTACTGCCAAACCTGTCACGTATTTGGCTGTGGCGGTTGTGTCTGGAGGGCAGGCACGTGTGCGTGCAAGTTTTTTTTTTATGAAAAGTCCACATGGCGAGGCGCCCGGCCACCCCCGCGTCCTCGTTTTGAATTAGAAACGAGCCGGTCGCGTGCGCCAATCGTTCATTTCTCCGCGTTTCCTCGCGCACGCACCCGCGCGTGTTTTTCGCAGAGCATGTCGTCCGTCTGGAAGTCCATAAACGTAAAGTGCGTGCGCAGCTGGTTTGTCTCCATTAAGGCGGTGGTAATGTGCAATGTTATTTTGCTGTATTGGGTTTCACTAGTGCTCTGGGGCGTACGAATGCTGTAGACAATGGGGCCATGTGGTTGAGTGCTTTGCCAATGCGCGCCAGGGTTCCTCTTTATGCTCTATTTTAAGGACAGGCTGTAGAGCAGCCATCCTCGCAGTATTTGATTACTTTTCACATTGTTCTAGGAGTGATTATTTAAAAAGAATGCAACCCTTTGTCACAATAGTGTAAATCAAGCTGTACATGTGTACCGCTGCTGCGTGTGGTTTTTGCCGTTTATTAGATCTTTGGATGAGTAATTGAACTTCGGTTTTCACAAGAGGACTAGGTTTGTGCAGGATATAACCGCAGCGACTGATTTTGTAAATAAAGTGATACAATGCAATGTGTTTACGACGTCATCTCACTACGTTTTCTGTGAAGCATAACCGTTGTAATGGTGGTTCCTTTTTAATTCAAGTATTCCGTGGGTTCTTACCTGGTTATTAATAGTCGATCTCGCCTTAACTTCAATCCATCGCACTTGTTAATCAAATTCGTGAAAGACTGAAACTAACAAACTCAATCGATGACTCACTTTGCAGAGCTCAGTCCGAGCAGCACAGACCGCTGCCGATGGAGTACAAGACCAACGCGGACTCGGTCACCACCTCCGCCACGACCTCTGCCCTGGACTACCGGCCCCCCTACCGCGGGGCCAAACCTTGGATGCGCGTGGACGGAGGGGGGCCGTCCACCTCCGGCAGTGGTGCGACCGCTGGCCTCAGGGCCAGAGGTCCCGTCCCCACCTCGAGCGTGGCCCGACATCAGGTGCCGCCGCAGCAGCCGGGCACGGCCGCGGTGACGCCGGGCGGGAGCGACACCAGGACGTTCGCCATGAAAGGGTGAGCATTGTAGGCCAAGGCTTTGCGGTCCTACTCGGCAAAATCGATGCTCACTCGCGTGAGACATGTGCATCAAACCATGTAAGAGTCGATTCTTTTCAGTGTATCACTCGTATGTAAAGTAAAAAAAAAACAATTCTACTTTAGTTTGGTGGAATGAACAAGATAAAATCAACAAGAGAACGGTTGAGTTGAACAATACTCGATAAAAGATACAATAGAAACAAGACAAACTGTTTCGAAAAAATGAACATTAGTGAATAATTTAACCCTCTTAAACATGCGTTTAACTTTGGAATCTTAATTAGTCCAATACAGAATTGGATGGGTAGTTGTTGGAATTGAAAATGTTCGCATATTTGCAAATAGGATTTGTTTGCTAAGTTTTCGTACAACCCAGTGATTAATGTGACCGTCGTTATGTAGTGCACATCAGAATCAGTGCGTGAACCATTGGTGTTCCATTGAATGCTGAGGGGTTTTTCTTTATGGTTGCGTGTTTTTCCATGCCCTGTCGAAATGTGGGTTCAGCCTGATTTTGTTTTTGCTCCGAAACCACGAGAAACGTAATTTCGTTCCTCTCTATACTGCAATTGTATACGGATGGAATGACAATAAAGTGTATATCTGTCTATATAATCGCAACATAACTGTGCTAAAGTAGTATTTATATTCCATCACTGAGCATTATCCTGCCCCCACATTACACAAGATGGAGCTGCATGCCTCATTCTTTCAGACTGGGTCGGAAAAAATGCGTGTGCATCCTCCAATCTGATCTCTGCTGCCTTTAGTTGGACCAATGAAACAGCAGCTGCTAATCAGACCGAGGTCACATGACTACCCAAGATTATGTGCTTTCTAGACCAGTCATTATTCCTTAAATGCACTGTTTAATAAAACAATTTTTTCATTAGCTAGACAGTGTTCAGTCACGAGATACCATTATTGTACCAATGACAGTTGCCATAAAAATTGCCCTCAGCCACTGAACATCAATGTTTCATGCACTGATGCTCTATTAAGGAGTCGAAAAAATAGTGCATTTTAAACAAAATGGTACTCATTGTAACTGTAATGTAACCTAAACTTTTGTAATTCACGTTTGGCACAAGATGGGGCCTATACCGACAGGTTATACATCTGCATGGTTTGTGCTGGTACACCATGACCTGTGCAGTCTCTTAGCCGTTTACATTTGGATTTGACCACAATTTATAAATGTAGGTTTCTACAAAACTGTGAGGGTTAAATGCTTCCTTTCTGTGCCGAGAAGCTATCTCTCGAAGCCACACTGCCAGGAGGTAAAATTAGGCACAGTGCTTTAATGAGGATGATGGCGGTGAACATGTCATCTTGAGCAGTGGGTAAGGAGGTGGGGGGTTTAATGGAGTGGGGGAAGCCTAACAGTTTGATAGCAAAGTTGGGGGCATGTGCTCGATTGGTGGCAATCATCAGCAGAGGTTAACCATAACGGGGTCAGGTCCACCACCCGAGCTGTGTTTGCCATTGAGGGCAGTATTGACCATCTTGAACTGAGTTGTTCTCACAGCCACTGTGCCCCAATACCACGTTCGCTAACCATCTAGCGAATCTGCCAGCAGCCTCCCAGTAGAGGCACTCAGTATGGCTTTGCAGGATTGGTTGTCTTCCTCAGCGTCAGCCTGTCACTGCTCAGCATTATGATTTAACAGCACAGTTATATTGGTGACATCAGCACCCAGACACTCTTTGGACAATTTCCAATAGGGTTTTTGTTCATTCTTTTTTTTTGTGATCGATTACGGGTTTTTTTTTTTAGGGCAAGAGATTTGCCATGCTTTGTCGTGTCATCAACACTGCCTATCATTTTGCTCATCCATGGATTACCCATACTAGGGGTGCCTTGCTTCTGGGAGGCAGTATTTTGATTGGTATCGAACGAACATATGTGCCGATGAAACCTGCTTTTGTGCAGGTGATCGGCACTCCAGGGAGTGGTGCAGCCAATATCAAATCCAGTCATCCTTGTCTCCCGTACTGATGTTTACACGCTCATTTACCTACCCACTTCAAGTCTGAGTTTGCGTCTGGGAGGCCCAGGACATAGACCGTGGATTTCTAACATGCCATGCATCAAACCCAGGTTACCAGTGATGTAGGTAATACGTTCACTATTAATATAGGTTCACTCATTGGATAAGAATTGCTGTTAAGAGCTGATCTTTTGGGATGGCCGTGTCAAAAGTTTCTCCTCTCTTTGCGATGTTCCACGTTCCACGTTAGGCGTAGCTTGAGAGCAGCTCTCAATCATTTCACGATTTGCTGCTCTGCAACTTGCACAAGCCTCGTGAAGAAAAGAACCCTCGTTGAGAGACAAGGCGCTGAGTTCGGTTTCACCTTCCGCAGAATCGCTCTCTTATTCCCCCTCTCTTCATCTCTCCCATGCTGCGAGACTACAGCGGTTATTAGAGTCGCTTCAGCATTTCACGCAGGAGCTCCAAGTGACTTAGGGTTTCTCTCAGCGTGCTTTTTCGTAGGTTTGCTCCCCCCTTCCCACTCCCCACCTCTTCCCTTCCCTCCCCCTCCCTCCAGAGCAGACAGGATCTGATCATACTTTTTGCAAAACAAAATGTAGCTTTAACATATACTTGCGCTACTAGTGTTGTAGAACTGCCTGCTGCCTGTCCTCATATTCTCAGAACAACCCCTATTTCATCGTCATCGTCTTGGGAGATGTGGGGAGGAGAAAAAGGCTCAGCTGGTTTGGGGGCGTGTGGAGTGGAAGGCGGAGGACGGTTGTGTGAAGAGATCTGCATGATGATGAAGATAATGATGGGCAGAAGATGCCCACGATTGAGATAGGTGGAGCAAGGGGATTTGGGGGACAGCTGGTCAACCCAGGTAAACCTGAATAGCGGCCGTTAAACCAGCTGTGTGTGTGTATAGGGAGATCTGTACGTCTTCCCAGGACACTCAAAGCCCCGGCTTTTGTCAGGTGCCTAATGAACCGTGGTGTGACACAACTCAAGACATTGCATGTGAATGTCATTTTTCCCTCTACTGCTATCCTGCGATAATCTTTCCATGATACGCCCTGCTAGTTGTATACCTTGGAGGTGGTAACCCGAGCAGTCAGGCTGAAGCCATGTGCTCGGCTCTATGAGACTGCATCGGTCCGGTGACCTGGCTGTTCACGAGAACGGCAGCATCAGTAACCACTGGAAGCTGTCCCACATTCCTCTCGTTTCTGTTCAAACAGCGCTCTGTTGACTCTGTCAACACCCAGGGCGACTCTGCCAACTTGCGCCTGTGCTCAGCACGAAACGTTTTTTTTTCTTTTAAATCTTTGCTTCTTTAAAAAATGTTGCACTGTGCGCTGTATTTTTTTTACTTTAGCTTTCTGCTAACTGCACCCACGCGACGCTCCGTGTGCATCTCCTCCTTCTCCTCCTCCACACTCATAAACACATTTGTGCATCAATACGAGAACTTCCAAGATCAATATAAGCCGGACTTGTGTCTAATTCCTGATAAGACTGGATTATTGTGCCATCTGTTGAATGAGAACTACATTTGGACAAAAATGTGATTTTCTCTTCCGTTATCCATGCACTGAAGCGAGTAACCCAAACACCGACTGCCTTTACATTCCTGGCTTTCTTGTTGTCTGGCTTCAGTTCCATTTGCTTTCTGGTTTAAAAAATGCTTAATAACAGCTTAGTCCCACAAGAGACTACAGTTCAATAACACGACTTTGCTTCAAGTTTGCCATGCCGCTTCCCAATTCTGCTTCCCAATTCATCTTAACGAGTCAATGATGACAGCCCGGAGCCATCAGCTGCATGCAGAGAGATAACTCGCCATTTCATTGCACTCACACACTGTGAACTCACTGTCAAAACGCACACGCACATATGCACGCATAATATTATAATATAGTGCACACGAGGTTCAAACTTTCTATTGTTGTTTTGCAGGCCAGGTTTGGCTGCGGAGAGCTCTCCGCTCTGGGTGATGGCATCCGAACTGAGCCAAGGCTACCGGTACTACGCTGGCGATGGCATGGGCAACCGGGCAAGGCCGTCGCAGGACCGGTACGAGAGCCGCGGCTGATGGGACACCTCTGAAGCCACTTGAGCTGCTGCCTGTATGCAGTGCTCCGTTTGGTTGCGCTTATTTATTTCGTTCGTGTTCATACTGAGGTGCTATATCAGCACCTGAGGATGCCCCTAACGCGCGAG
>JAZEWT010000010.1:196425-292090 GCA_036362905.1 Mordacia mordax | reverse complement strand
ATGGACTTGCTGTCCTGCACCTGCTAGAGAACATGTGGGGACCTGTGGTTTGCGATGCCTGTGGCTTGTGATGCCTGGGGCTACGTCAAAGACATTCAAAGGCAACTAGAAGAGCCACCTTTGGTGTTGTCTGGCTCAGGGCCAAAAAACGTTTTTCAAAATATGCCGAGACAGCTTGCCGTACCATGTGCACACTGCTGCTCTGCTCTCCGGAGAGCAGTTTGAGAAATGTTCTGTAGAGCGAACAAAATGAAAGTAAAATAAACATAGGCAGGCAGTTAGGCATTTCACCAGATTGAAATTCCACCCAGGAAGAATATTTTGTTTTCAAGAATGTGTGCCGGAAGTTAGAGTGCTCCTGTGGTTTTGTTATAGGCCGAGCGTACATGGTGCATACACGTGTATGTGTTTGTTTATGTGTGTAGTGGCTGTGTCGAGTGGTGGTGGTCATTGGATTAGCGCACTGAACTAAGAAACCTGACAACTTAAGTTCGATTTCCAGCCAGAGTTAACATCAGTGGTCACAGTTAACATCAAAAGAAAACCGTATTTGATCTTGTCCACGACACAAGCTCCTCTGTTGCTTCAGTCTTCTTGAATCTTCATGAGCACCTGGTACAGTATTTATCAGTACTGGAGAGACAGGGGCAGCCAAGCTTTGTGTCGTCCACACCACGACACCGTGTGCTATCCTGGCCTTCACAGGTACCTGCTGACAGCATTTGCTCAGTGTCCAAGGCTACAAAGGGAACTTTGTCTCTGACTAGTTCTAATTCCTGACCGTGAGACACACTGTTAGTGACAGTAAATATCTGGACCTTGCCTGGCTCTGCCTTAGGTTGATTTAGCATAAAATATATATTTTCTTTTCTCCATAGCAGCTCTTTAGGGATAGCCGTTTGAAATGTTCCTCCTCTCCCCTGTGCGTAGTTTCGCCTTCCATGTAGGAGGACTCATCAGGTTTTCAGAACACTCGACACGGCTGTCCAGAAAGATCAGCTGTGCAGAGCAGTTGTCGTACATCGAGCTGTACAAACGTACATCGCTACACAATGGCTTGACTTGGCAATACGATAGCCGGATAAACAAAGAGAGCCAGGTGTGTGCTCGCCACGCCACCTCACTATGTTCCGTTCTAGTCTTAATAGAGCCTCGTTAATAATAAGTAATTAAACAATTCGTAACGCACCGCGCAAATTCCACGTCTGGTCATGGACAACACACGGATATAGAAGTGCCAGGAAATCGCTGAGAGGGGGGGAGGGGGAAGGCAGCCACACAGCCAGCCAGCGCCAACATTTGCCAGACACTGCATCCTGTATTTTATGGTGTTGTTAGGAAATTAGTAAATGAGTTGGGGGGTTTTTATTTGTGGGAGAAAACTCTGGAAATACACGCAGAACAAGAGGAAAACACAGGAATGCCGCACAGAAAGGCGCCCGAGGCGGGAATCGGACTACCTCAGTCCGAACTTTCATTCTGTGAGACACAAATGTTACCACTGTGCCACCCTTTCAGCCAAGAGCACTTACGCCAGAAGTCTACAGCAAGGGATGCACAATGTTTTCATACACGCAGCGCTGGGTTGTACTAGTCGGGTGTTGGTGCCCGCAGGAGTTTTCATTTTCCTAAACTTAGAAAATCCCAAGCACTTTGAGAACCGTGCGCACAAAGAAGGTTTTTGAGACAGGCACTGGAACGCACACTGCTGTCACCTATCTCCCCAAAGACCCCTCGCTCATGATTCATTTATTCAATGCACCTGAACAAGCCTGCAGAGGAAGGATTAGCCACACATTAAAGTGTTTTTAATCCTATAGCTTAAACTTACTTCTATTGGGAGAGCTGCGCTTGTGGGGCGCAGTTAGTCACCTACGACTGTGTGGGTGTTTCACGATCTCTTCTGGGGATTTAGAAGCAGCATAAATATCCAGTTGTGACCATCTGCTCAGTGCCCCCTTTTGCTACCTTGCACGTGACAAGCCATCACCACACTTCATGCACAGTAGTGAACGATGCAGCCCAGTGTGTTTTGAACATCAACTCACGACGCACAGTTGTTGCTGTGAATATTTTTGACAGCAGCAAGACAGTACAGTTTATGAACCACCATTTGTCTGCATTGTTATTTTGTATGTTTTCCAGGCAGCACGCACATTATTTTAGTCTCATCATTTACGGGAAGAATTGCTTTTAAATATATTTAACAATGCGAGTTAACAGACAGGGCGGCCCGGTGGCCCAGTGGGTAGCGCTGTCGCCTCACAGCAAGAAGGAATGGGGTTCGAATCTCGGCTCGGGTACCTTTCTGTGTGGAGTTTGCATGTTTTCCCTGTGTCCGCGTGGGTTTTCGCCGGGCACTCCGGTTTCCTCCCACAGTCCAAAACTATGCTGCTGCATAGGTTAATTGGCTTGCAGACTAAATTGCCCGCAGTGCCCAGGATGGACTGGCGTCCCATCGTGGGTATATCCCTGCTTCACGCCCTGTGTGTGCCGGGATAGGCTGTACAGGACGAAGCAGTTTCTGACAATGAGATAGGATGAGTTAACAGACAGTCGTCTATTAAGGACGTCCAATCAGCTGCTTGCATTCTCCGTTACCCAAAGTGCGTAGGCAGTGAAGCTGCAGCGCCTGCTCAGAATCACGTGTGTGTCCGCGTGGCCGTAGCGTGGGGCTAATGCGCTCATCGCACTTCAGTTGCCATACACGAAGCTGTCAAGTGCATTGGGCGTGTGTGTGGGGGGGGGCACGTGGGATTGGGGGGTGTAACATTAGGGGGGCGTGCGGTATCAGAGCCTCGCCGCGGGCGATGCCTTCACGAAATCCCCTCGTACTGTGTCAGTAATTTAATGGTGACTGCGGCGGTGTATACATATTTCAGTGAATATCGGGGGGAGAAAAAATGTTTGCCGTGATAAAATATAAAACCTCTATTCTGGCACACAGCAGCTGACCGGTTTGGTAGACCTTGTCCCGCAAAATGCTGGGATCAACGGCTATCGGCCGAGTGCTGTCACAAGGGCGCTGCTGTATACAGGTAGAGGGAGTGGCGGTGCAGTGGTCGGTGCACTGCGCTATGAACCCAGTGACCCGACGTTAGCGACGAACTGCGTCTCGACTGGTCCCGGCGGCCTCCCCCTCTATTCATTAACCCTCATTGACCGTCGTAGTGAAGTATGGTCGATCAACTCCCTCATCGTGGGAAAGTTGTCAACTCCAACCAATTGCAGCTCATTGATTACTGCAACGATCAATGTCGTTTTCGATGAGGCCACATGTATCAATATTCAAAATATTCAGGTGCAGGTGCATGACATGCCACTGTACACTATTGGGAAAATGTCCAAATAACAACGTACACAGAGTGTAAGTATTAATTTTACAAACTTATTTCAGTGATAGCACGTTTAAACTTTTAAGGCTACATACCAAAGCCCTGCCATGCCCATGGCTGTCCTTTGAGAGAAAGGGGGTTGTGTGTGTGTGTGTTTGCATACACTTGTGTGCATTCACACAGCCTTTCCAGTAAAGTCACTGCTCGATGAGGGTCTCCCCACATCTGTGTGGATCGTGAGAGTTCATTGAACGATCATCAACATGCAAGCCAGTTCGGGTTTGTGTGGGCGGAGAGCATAGACGTGGGAGCATAGTACGGTACACTCGCTCTCGCTGCGCTGCAATGCCCTATGCACAGTGCTCGCCCATACTAACACTGTCGGGGCTAACCCTCCTTAGCTCCCGGAATCTGCTGTGCTGATTTTACTAGGCTGTGCACATAATACACATAAACGATTTCAAACTGTGTAGATTTCAAAAAATAAGGAAATTAATTCTAAACAGATAAGAGTGACAGTGGAGAAATGAAGGAAACAGAAGTTGAGTGGTGAAACCTGACGAACGAAGTTTAAGTGGCATGCGAGGCACTCCTGTCTCAAGTCCCAGCACAGCACGCCCGGGGGCACCGCTTCCCACCCGTTGGAACGCCCGTGAGTGTGTGTGTTGTGGGGAGCGGTGGCTCAACGGTTAGCGCGCTGGGCTATAAACCCGACGACCCGAGTTCGAATCCCGCTCCGGCCAACACCAGCGACAATTTTCTGGACCGGTCCTGGGTCTCCCCTAAGTCAACTCAGCCTCAAATGAGTACCTAGTGCAGTGTGTAAACATCGCTACTAGAAAGACAAAGGTGGCCAGGCGTGGTGCTGGTCGTCCCACCTCCTCGTGTGCCGTGTGGACCTTCATAGGTGCTCGCTAATGGCACTTGGCCCTACAGTCTGTTAAGGCTATGGGGGGATCTTTCTCTTTGTGTGGTGCGTCGGGTGGCAGGGCTTGTGCAAGTCTGCACACCAATGTTCTCGTGAATTCCCAGCAGACCCCTAAAAGTGTAGGTCATGACCCATTTATAGCTCGGGTCGACATCATCGGCATCATCACCACTAGACTCATCCTCACCTTCGTTAATGTTAGTCACAAGACTCGGCATAATCACCATCATCCCGTTGAGGGTAACAACACACGTGTCTGGGGAGGCTGCCACACTCAGTGGAAAGTTCACGACAATTACCCTTTGGGAAGACGCGTACTTGTGACAATAACGTGGATCCCTGGTGTAGGTAAGCGATGCTCCTCTGAGGGGGGTGGGGTGAGGTCCACTCTGGATGTTGGAAAGCGGCCACGGATATGATTCGAGTGAAGTAGACGCAGTATAACCACAAGATCTGCTCGCTTGCCCGCACGGCTGGGCGTGTGTCCCCGCATCGCAGCGTTTGATGTTTTGATTGTTGTTTGTGTGGTGGATGTTTGTGGGTTACCGTTGTGGAAAGTACGCACTCCTGTACGAACCGATGTTTTGATTGCTGTTTGTGTGGTGGATGTTTGTGGGTTACCGTTGTGGAAAGTACGCATTCCTGTACGAACCGATGTTTTGATTGCTGTTTGTGTGGTGGATGTTTGTGGGTTACCGTTGTGGAAAGTACGCACTCATATACGAACCGAGTAATGTGGGTCTGATCTCTAGCTACCGGTCAATATCAGTGGAGATGATCTGAACCAGTAGTAGGCCTCCCTCTAAATGAGTACCTGGAATTGGTGCACAATCATCTACACTACGGAGACGACGGCGTCTTCCAGTGCAGTGCTCGTCACCACCTCTCTTGCATTGTATGGATCTCAATAGGTACTTGTACACAGTGCTTGTGGCAGCATGTCGTACGCTTCTCAGGATGATGGCTCTCTGCCGACCTGCTCCTGCTCTGCAACATTTATTCCTTGTATGTTGAAGAATTATTATTTTTCTTCAGCGACCTAGTGTGAATTCGAAGCTACAAATAGCACGTGAAGAGTAGAAAGTTGCACTGCTCAGAGGGACATCCCTTGTGTCAACTCGACCTTACGTGCGCATCAGCACTGAGAAGAGAGAGGGTGACTGCGCCTCGTGGCACCCCTCTCTCGTGTGTCGTGCTGGTGGTCTTAGTACGTAATCACTGCATAAGCACTCGCTGTCCGGAACTACAGGGATACAGATCTGTTTGCATCTCACGTGTATGTTTGTGTGTATGTTAGTCCCAGCACGTTTATTGTAACACATTGCATCGGTAGGCTTCTCCTATACATAAAATAAACATGGAACACAATTACCCGTGCTGGAGCCTGCTGTGGCTTAGCAGAGACTTTTATTATTTTTATTTCCGAAATAAATGTAAATAAAGTGTCTAATTAAACATTGTGCAATTTCTCCCAGCCACTGAGTATTAGAAGAGAGTATTTCCACTGCGCAGTTAACACGCCCATTTGGTAATTGTTTGATTCATTATATAGATGTTTTTAATGCCATATTATTTGTGTATTTCTATGAGCGAGTTGATGTTCAGCCTTAAGGCTACATTCAGACTCCACTGCTCTTGACACTGACTCTCAGGGGGCTCTTACTGGGGATCTTCAACCACAAAGTATGCAGTGGTTATCTTGTCGCTCATTTGAATGTGGGGAACACTTGGGCGCGTATCTTGTTATCCGTCTTCGTTCGCGAGCCACCGGCCTTACCTAGCAGGCCACTGACTCACAAGCGTGCGGCACGGGCTCTACAGCCCCGGAAAACAAGTGGCGCTTTACTCCCTCTCCCAATCCTCTCCTCGTCACTCCGAACCGTCGCCCTCCCTCCAATGCCGAGCCGTCCCCTAGCTTCAGAAACTCCTTCGCAGTGCATTATTAATTTGCCGCAATCTAAATTAATTCTTTCACAAGCCGGCGTGCCACCTCTTGTTACAGCTTGTCCAGTGGCCGAACGTTAAGGAGCAGTGCATAAACGAATCAAATAAATAAATGAGCCTCCCCACCATCTCTGATTAGAATGGAACATGGCACGCGTGAAATATGTATGGGGTCTCTGGAACGCTCTTGACGGGGAGAGGATGCGGCAGGGGCGGATCACGAGCAGCACTCTTCCCAGCTGGGAGTCGCCCTGGCAGATGGAGCCTCATCCCTGCTGCGGCACAGTCCGTTTTGTCGCCGCACAGTGTGATCGTCATCTTAAGTCCCGCTGATACCCCGAAGACAAATTATTATCGCACCATCGCATTTGTGACCCGAGGGTCACAAAGCGCTGCACAGAGCTGCGGAAAGAATGGCACGCCAACAACAATGACCGAGAACGGAAAATAAGCAATAACAACTTTTTTATATATATATATACAGTAATGATACAGTATGTTGGTATCGATATCATAATGGACGAGTATGGGGATTTGTGGGGGCCTGTTTGTCCCCCTTCTAACTCAGGGATCTGTCTGAAGGTCCAGTTTTATGATTATATATTTTTCAATGCATTTTGTGACCTCGAAGATGGCGTGAGTATTTTTATTTCCACAGATTAGGTTTCACAATTAGCACTGAGTCGTAGGCTGATAAAAATAATACTTGCACTTCTGGAGCACTTTTCACCCAAGGGTCACAAAGCACTGCACAGAGCTGTTGAGAAAACGGCATATCAACAACAACATTTTTTTTTACACATCTGAGCTGTGGAGAGAGCGGCATGTCAACAACAACATCAGAGTAGTTGCATAAACCAAAGGCCCAAAAATTGCCACCGTCCTTGGAGAAAGCACCGTTATAATAATGAGTGGAGGTTTTTCACGTCTGTGGGGTAGCAAATATAATCTCGAATGCGTTCCCAACTTGAAAAATTACAAATCAATAACGTTTAAAGTAACGAACTTGCGGTTTTTCCAACAGCACATTAATAACTTATCACAAAGATAGGATTACACAACCAGCAGTCGTATTAAAAAACAAAGCATAAATCTCAACAAACTCCCTGCTGCTTAAATAAATATCATCCGACTATATATGTACCGTGTGTATACTTTGCTTAGATTTTACAAACTACTATATATAACATGGTTTCTGTTTAATATTTATATTCTGAGAACTGACATCGTAGAGCTCCCAATGAGGAGTAGTGGGGGGTTTTTTGCTGCACACTTAGTTATGAATTTGCCGTGTAAAACCCTCCATCGTTAAACTAATTAAAGTAGTAAACTAATTATAGGGCTAATGTAATCCATCTGACCTTTGCCTAATGTTAACACAACCTACAGCGACGAGAGACTGCTAATAATTACATTTTAATTTGTGTGTATATGCGTGTGTGCACTCATACGTTCTCATGTGCGTGTACGAGCCTGTGCGCTATGGATCGGCCCGGTCATGCGGTACAATCGCATCAGCCTATTTCATTACCTGGCCGCTTTACATCGATGGAAATTTATATCCGCGTGGCCTGTCTCTCCCAAGGGTTAAGTCGGCCTCAGGCGCATGGCTTCTGACCTTAATAGGTGCTCGCTAACAGCAATCTGTTGGCCAGTGCTTACATCCAAAATGAAATTGTGTTTGCGAGACTGCTTTGGAGAGCGGGTGCGTGCTCATTTTTAGATGTACGTGTTGCATAAGGCACGTGTGCTGGTGCGCACGCCCACGCGAGAGGGAGGGAAAAAAAACGACCAAAAGCCAGACATTCCCTGCGCTGCATTAACCACGTCTGATATTTCAACTAAACACAACGGCTGCATTTTCAAACATTCTGGCAGCGGGTGCTGAAGCGGTTTATATTTTTTTATTATCTGCATGGAATGATTTAGCTATTTATATGCTTTTATTAAAACCACAGATTACAGTAGTTTTATAATGGATGTTCGAAATGTTGTCGTAATCTCTGTGCTAAATGTTTTCATCTTCGGAAGAAAAGCATAAGATTTACTCATTTCATCCAGGAAAGCAAAGCAGCTGCGGTGTAATGCTTTGCACGCTGGACTTGCAAACATAACTAATCCTATCCTGTCCACCAAGCAGCATATATAGGTTCACTACAACGAGTTGATCATCAGGGCGTATGTGTTTAAGTAAAGTGTGGATAATCCCATGTCCTCCAGGGTATCCACCCAGAATTGAAGAGTAGGCCAAATACCGACTAGAGGGGCTCTGCACAGCTGCGTCTAATGGAGGCCCTACCGCCAGCAATGTTCGTTGTGATTTAATCTCATTTGCACCTTGATTCTAAATCTGAACGTGCGCTCGTGAGTCAGCGAACGTTATTTAAGAATACCAACTCATATTTCACAGTGCACATCGACACTTAACCCTGAATCTTCCGCCGCACTTAAGGATGGAGGAGATAGTTTGGATATTTTTAAATGAGCATACGAGAATACGTGGCCTTGTTAAATGTGTAAATGTACGCAAACCACCCCTGGGTGACAGCACGGCTGTGCAGCAGATGTCCTGCAGCTCTCGATGCAGACGCGGCCAGGGATAAACGTAACGTATCTGTCAGTCGCACGCTTGGCGAAGCATGCATGAGTGCTGAGAGGGACGGTGGCTCAACTGAGATCGTCGTCTGCCTTGGCAGCAGAAGCGCTCTGCTTCGAACCCTGTGTTGCGTTGCACACCCTGCCACCGACCCAACGTCTCACCTGGCTGCTATGAGTTTCATTCATCTCACTGCCATATTGGATGACATTTTTTGTTATACAATTACGTAAAAATATTTATTAGGGCTGTCATTGAATTCCACTTTAATGAATGTGGTTGAATCTTGTTCACCAAAGCCAGAAGGTGGGGTGATGTATGAGCAGTTGGGATGATGCACGGATAGTTATGATGATGCAGTTGGAATCATGCACGGATAGTTATGATGATGCAGTTGGAATCATGCACGGATAGTTATGATGATGCAGTTGGAATGATGCACGAGCAGGTCTTGGAGGTCAGGTGTCGACTGCGCAAGCTGTTGGATCTCACGACGAAAGGAAGTCATTACACTCAGTGTGGTTTGTTCAAATTTGTTAATCACCAGCCTCAAAGCACATACTTCCCTACACATTTCGTTAAAGTCGGTGTGAAAAAAAACGCAATTACCAATCTCCGTTCCCGTAATCTAACATCACCCGTGTCTGTTGGGAATTTTGAAATGAGCGAGAAAATCTCCACAGGCAACCTTTAATAATGATTAGATATTTCAAATGTTATGGCAAAGAATATATAACCATACAAGCATCCTGAAATTAGTTCAAATGAGCCTCATGGCTCAATAAGCAGTCCGTGCTCTTGACTGCCGTTATGACTGACCGCGTTCATCTATCAAACTATTGCTGGTTATGGGAGTCCTCTCTCACTAACCATCACCTCCCATCACTTGGGCAGCAGGGTGGGCACAGTAATAATATTTGTGGCTCACAGAAAGAAGGGTCTAGGTTTGCCTAGCGTACGGAATTTGTGTGTTATCCCATTGCTCATGGTTTGTATGTGGATTCACTGGTTTTATTTCATAGATAATCGAATATATAAAGTAACTGGTATTGGCTTAAGATTCAAACAATCAAATCGGCTGATTTAATCACCAGCCAAGTATTCAGTTGGAATTATCGAGCAACATTGCCTCCTAATATGAAAACCTGGCAGTGCACTAATGAACAGTAATTGGAACTTGGTGAGGCTTCCGTAGGTAAGCAAGGATAATAATTTGCTGCTCTCACGACTGGTGTTATGATTATGGGCCCTTCGAGCCACAGGACCACCTAGACATTGTGCAGAAGTTTGGGCTACTGATGGAATGATGTAATGCATGCACTGGCTGAGATGTAGACATGTGGATCAACCAGCCCATGGTGAGACCTGTAGATAGTTCCTCCTGCAATACAACCGCTTGGTAGTAAAGCCATGAAGGAGGCTTGGGGACAGCGCCAGGCCTGAGATTCATCCCACCAGTTTAATGGCAGCGTACAAGACAACATTGAGATCAAACCTCTAATTTCCCAAAACAAAAGCGAAGCTTGCTTCCTTACAGTTAATTTACTATAATAATTAAAACATAGCCTTTACGTGAAAATCAGAATTGGTGTATGGTAATTTTATCCGAGAAGTGAAATTTTAATCAGGAAAATGAAGAACAATCAAAACATACTTGTCAGACGTTTGACCTTTCAGCTGTCAAGTCTCCGAATGCTTGTCACAAGCCAGACAGCTCTCGTGCTCTATTTGCAATAATAATAATAAATGTTTTAAATGTCTTCATTTACCCAGGAAACCATGCGACAAAACAGGCCTGCAAGGTAAAGCAAGCAAATTAATTAATATGAGGGGCGATAACATTTTAAAATCCACACAGGTCAGCATCTGACTGGCCCCCTCACAACTGTTCAATTGGCCAACGCTTCCGAATATACACAACACCACAAGGACAGACAGAGAGGCTGGCGTACGAGCAGAGCGCATCTTTTATGAACTTGCTCGGGGAGTTGGGATGTTATCGGGAGCGTTGGCTGTGTCCCGCGTGGCTTGCGCTCCAAGGCGCGTGCGTTGGAAAGGTCAGGGGTAGCGGCCGCTGCGAGGGCTGCAGTGTCCGCTCCTGTTAGGCGCTGACATCGATTGAGTAGGAGCCACTGCTTGTACAGCACTCACAGCCTGCTCTGAAATTTGCTTGGCATTTCACATCGGTTGTGGAAAAGGTTACATCGGCATATTGTTTCTCCGCCGCCGCCCCCCCCCATCCACCTTTAAGGAGGGATTTGAAAAATTAAGTATTAATAACTAAAACCATTTTCCTCATAGTAATGAAATCTATTCTTGATTCAATCACAAACAATTCCTGTTTGTCTGATAACATATTTATATATAGAGGACGTAGTATGTGGAGTATGTTGGCGCCAGCTTACTGTGTGGCTGCCTTCTCCCTACCCCACCTGTCCGCATTTCCTTGTGCTTCAGTTCTTCTTTTCAAGAGTAAATACTGTGCATGTGGTAAGTGGTAGATTATTATTTTAGATTTGATTACCGGAGTAAACTTTGAATGTAACACCTTCTGTTAATTTGTTGCTCCTTCTCATTCGTCCACCACAACAGCTTCGCGCCGATCCATCCGGCCGAGCCGAATTCGCACGAGAGACAGGGGCCTCATGACCACATCGACACCTCCAGACGCCACAAGGAGGTGGCCGTGGTCCCGACGAAGCCTTCCGGAGGTAACGGACGGCATCCGTTTTCCACCACCTGCTCCCTGCCCCACCTACCTGCGGTTCCCCGCGTTCTCTTATCTTGAGAGTGAACGAATGCTATCCGCATCGTAAGTGGTGGATTATTAAATCGTGACTATTAGAGGCAGTGACCTTGACTTGTTTCTCTCCCCTCTGTGCGTCGTAGTCGAGGTGATGTGGACGAGTGGCCTGGGCATCCGTGGAGCCGCACAGCAGCTGCGGCCAGCGCGCCGAGATTTTGTGCCGGCGGCCGACTCGCCCAGCCGGCAGACGCAGGTGCGGAGCGGCCCTGGGAGCCTGGCTCCGGGGCGGTAGCAACACCGGAAACAATGGGCAGCATGAGGGCAGCAGGAAAACAGATTAGGGTGATCATAGTTGTAATCGATTAAGTCTGTCGATTTGCAGATATTTTCATTAATCAAATATAAACCAACTACATGTTTATCTCGGTATTTCATCTGGAAATCCCTTATGATGGAACACTTTGTGAGCACGTTCTTAATGAATGGCGCTTGAACAGTTTCAGCCTTGTTCTGAAAGCACGAGCATGAATCAGTCGTCAAATCTGGTCGCGATCCTCGACCACAGCAAGCGTTCTCCACACAAAGATCCCCCGTATAGCCTTAACAGACTGTAGGGTCAAGTGCCGTTAGCGAACACCTATGAAGGTCGACACGGCACACGAGAAGGTGGGTGACCAGCAGCACGCTCGGCCGCCTTTGTCTCCCTAGTGGCGATGTTTTCACACTGAGTTAAGTACTCATTTGAGGCTGAGTCGACCTAGAGAAGGCCCAGGACCGGTTCAGGAAATCGTCACTGGTATTGGCTGTGAGCGGGATTCGAACTCGGGTCGCCGGGTTTGTAGCCCAGCGCGCTAACCGCTGGGCCACCGCTCCCCACGTTCCCCACACAGACCTCGTGCCCACAGCACGTAGTGAGAACAGCGCCACCCTTGTTCCCCCCCCAGGGCACGGACTCGTACTACTCGAGCCCCTCGAGCAGCAACACGCTATCGAGCACCGCGTCGAGCCGACACAGCGACGAGCGCTGGTACGGTTCGGGTGACCCGCTGGAGCCGGAGGCGGGCAGCGGCGGCAACGGATGCGGCGGCGGCGGCGGCGGCGCGAGCGTGGGCGGCGCCGGCGGCGCGACCGGCGGCGGCGCCGGTCAGGGCCGATCGGGCCATCACGGCTTTCCGCAGCACCACCACACCCCGGGGGCGTCCACCGACAGCGGCATCGACCTGCCGCCGCCGTCGACGCGGCCCGGCGCGGCGTCGTCCGGCGGCGGGGCGCCGGCGTACGGCAGCCCCTCGGGGGGGCGGCCCGGCCCCGCGCCGCAGAGCGGGACACCGGTAGACGGCGGCGGCAAAGTGTGGGCCGTGGTCGCGGAAGGAGGCCCCCCGTGCATTCGGGAAATAACTCCGGAGGAGGGGACGAGCGTCCCTGAGTGGGAGGCGCAGCAGCGCCCCGCCGAGTGGCCGTGAGTTCCCGTTGTGTTATCCGTCCGTGTCAACACCTGCAGAACTCTCGTGATTCGTGACGTTAAAGATTCTTACTACGGGTGTGGGAACACTGGTCAGTGAGAGATTTGGGAAGAGTGATAGAAGATTCGAAGTCTTTCGTGACCAATATTATCGAAGAAACCCATTTTTCTGAGTCAGGTCACGTAAAAAATAGTGTCGTTAAATAGTGTCGTTAAACGACACTATATTTTAAGTGACCTGATCCAGAAAAATGGATTTCATCGAGTGACAGAAGATGTTAACAAATAAAGTAATAGTATTTAGGAGTTTCAAAAAGCAATGAACTGGTGACTATGCGGTGCTCTGCGTACTAATAATAGCTATAGCTTAATTCTGATAATTCAAGCAGAGTACTAACATTGAGTTTTTTAAGCAAAGAAGTGAGGCATTATGACGAGCTTGTAGATTACTTTTCGTGTGCCAGTATAAAAGTGATATGATGGTCACATCAGTCATCTGTCACAAATTTTCTGTTTCGGCGGCATCCCAATTTCCATGTGCAGACCGTCCACAATGTCCCACAACCACAGCAAGAGCTCGTCGTCGGACAGCTCGCGCTCCACACTGGTGGCGCCCACGCAGCCGCCGCCCCCACCGGCCCCCACGTCCCGCAAGGCTTCCCCAGGGCACCATCAGACCTCGGGGTTTCCCACCGGTAAAGATAGTCGAAGGTGAGCGACGTCGCCACTCCGTGACTCTCCCACTCGGTATCTCGTTACGTGGCCGTGTCCATTACTGCTGCTCGCCGTCTCGCCGTCTCGCTGTCTTAGTCTCCGTGCGCATTTGTGTTCTGACTCTCTTGGAATTTCTTTGTCCCCGCATTTTCGTCGCGCGTTTCAGTCCCCCTCGTGGTGTGACTTGGTGCGCGCCGCGCCGCGCCGCGTCGTTGTGCATTCTCACCCTGTGCACGGGTCTCTCGGCTCCCACTCGCCTGTGTCCCTCTCTCTGCGTCCGCCTGTGCCACCTCTCTGTGTCGCTCCACCCCGCGTTCAACAAGGAGGCTGCAGAGCGAGGCGGGGGCTCTGAGCAAGACACGGCTGCGTGCGTCCGTGCGTGACCTGCGCTCACCGAAGCGCGCCCCGACTCAGTCCAAGGTGGTGGAGGATCTGCTGAAGCTCATCGCCCCTGAGAGCCCAGTGCCATCGCCCGGCCCTGAGAAGGAGCGACGGGTGAGGAAGCCTTCCTCCTCCTGCCTCCATGCGGATATGGCTCTGCTGCCACTTGATCCGTAGCCGCGTCGTAATCACCGCAGCTAGAACAACGTTCACCACATTGTCTGTCATGTGACGGTTAGTACTTCCACGGTCATTACCGTGATTACCCACACTATGGTAATCTCACTAATCAATACCAACACAATAGTCATCATCATCCCTACCGCCACAACTCAACCTCCATCATCTCCACGTCACTCCCCACACCCCCACCGCGGCGCGGTCTGCTGATCCGACCACCACTAAGGCAACGTTATCACCGCCGTCACAATTGACTCGGCATCTCCCTGGTCACCACCCCACCCCCTTGCCCTCGCAGCTCTCCCTGCCACGCAGCCCTCTGACCCCGCCGCTGGGACGCCCGCTGCAGCGCACGCTGTCGGACGAGAGCATCTGCAGCGGGCGGCGCAACCCGACGCTGGGTGGCGCGCGCGAGTACTGCGGTGGCGGCGTGGAGCTGAGCGCATCCAGCGAAGGCTTTTACCACCACCAGCACCAGAGCGGAGGAGGGTCGCTCACGCCGCCCGTGGCGCCGCAGCGACACTCCATGCCGCCGCTGGACAACCGCCAGCGCATTGGTAAGGAAGGCGCCATGCCTGCACACGTGGGTGGGGAGCTGCGGTGTTGTGGTTATCGTGGGTGGGGAGCTGCGGTGTTGTGGTTATCGTGGGTGGGGAGCTGCGGTGTTGTGGTTATCGTGGGTGGGGAGCTGCGGTGTTGTGGTTATCGTGGGTGAGGAGCTGCGGTGTTGTGGTTATCGTACCGCTCTCCGAACCTGGTGACAGCTCGATTGCCACTCGTGGCCAAGACCAGTGATGACGTATTGAAGCAATCCTGGCCCTCCACAGCTCAACCCAACCTGAAATGAGTACCTCGTGAGATGTGTAAACATCGCCACTCATGCATGTTCATAGTGCTTGCCCCTACATACAGGCTGCTAAAGCTGAACAGGCGATCTGTGTGTGTGGGGTTGCTGGGTGAGTATGGGAGCGCCAGTGCTAATGTCATTGTCGCCCCGCTCGGGTAGGGGAGTCGCATGCCAGGGGGTGGTGAGCAAGCTGTCACCCCTGGCGGCCGGCGGGTACGAGCCTTGTGGCCGAGTGAATGCATGAGAAATTGAATGAGACGTTCTGCTACTGTTCGCTGCGGCGTCGAGCACAGTGCTCCCTGCATGGCCATCGCAGAACGATTAAGGGCACCAGACTCCCCTGCAGTGCCATTCGTCCTTGAAAGCAACCGCATTGATTCGGAGACCAGGGACGGCATCAGGCGGTTTCATCAGAAAGAATGTTTAATTTTTAATGTTGATGTCATCTAGAATAAGCAAAAAACATAGCCATTTCCCAAATCACTGTTGTGTTTTGGTTCGCCACACCAATCATGAGTGTTAATTGGCCATACTTCTTCACGCTTGGTGCTCACACCAAGAATTGCTCCCCATGTACTCTTTGTATTTCTCATTTTATCACTACATGCCTTTGTTGCACCGTCTGTTGGTTGCAATCTCCGAGTTTCTTAGGCTGTTCTCTACCCCAGCTGTGCTCAATAAGTAAGCACGTAGCCATGCTCCTTGTAATATCTCTGAAGTTTGGAATTGTGCAGACGCCTAAAACTAGGACATGGCTTGAACAGCGAATCACTCCTTCCAACTCGCTCTAACCACAGCCTGCGCTCACACCAGTGGTGTAATCAGACAAATGCTGGCCATCCCAGCAGTGATTTACGGCTCTTTCTAACCCTGGTCTTCCCTAACTACAGCTCCCTTCTCCACATGCTCGCATCACGTTCCGTGTTCTTTCTTCACAAACTTCAAAGTGGCAAAGAGCGCTGGACCGCACTTATTTCCACAACTCTCCTGAGGCAGTTAGTAAATTCAACATTTGTCCAGTACATCCGAAGTACAACAACTGGCGAACCTACATGGACAATGGGCTGAGTCAATGGATTGGAATTAAAAATTCCATTATGGTTTTGGACCCTGCCCGACCTTCCAGCTTTGAGTTTGCTGAATGGATTGACACCAGCCTGTAAGAGTCACACAGCCAATTCGTATCCCGCACACCCCCATAACGTGTACACGTGTATTGTCGCACACCTGGCGTTTACCCCGTGTGCGTCGTTACGCTGCCGCTTGCACAGCAGCGCCTCTACAGGTGTCGGACTCGATGATGTCGCTGCGAGGGGTAGCGGCGCCGCCCGTGCTCAGGGAGCCTGCCCTCCTGCCCCTACCGGATTCGGCGACAGCGCTCGAGTGGGCCAACCTGGTCAGCGTGGCACGGCAATACGAGGGTACGGGCTGGTGCGGGTCGTGGGCGTCAAGCATTCACTGTTCGTGTGTCACATGGAATGTCCCAATTAACCAAAAATGTGCTGTCTACGTTAATTGTCCCCAGTTCCTTGAGATGTTGTAACTTGCATAATCCTCCCTGCTGGACAGCTGTTAAAAAGAGCTGCATAGCTCAACGCTTCCTATCCAGCTTAAGTAGAAACTCTACTGACAGAACTTGAGCCAGTTACCCAGTTGGTTTACAAAGGAGGTTGGTGGTGCATGAGCACAGAAGAGGAACACTAAAGCCAGCCCTACAGACAACAATGGAACGGAATGAGTGGAGTGGAGGCACAAATAAGGGCTTAAACAACAAAACGTAACAATGTCAATGGCTTCGTACCGCACCAAGAACGAAGTACTGAACGGCTGGAGTTGTGGTGTGCGCGAGGCGAATCGTGAGGGAGGTGGGGTGTGTGACGCTGCTGCTGGTGCAGGAGTGAGCAAGTTACAGTGTGTGCAAGGGAGGGTACACGTCACGTAATTGAGTGAGCCGTCTCAGATCATTTGGTACTCTTCTGAAAACCCGCTACATCCGTGCGCCAGTCTGAGGACACCGGGGTTTCAGGGCCTGTGTCTTCCGCTGCAGCTGCAGCTCCAGGCCTCGGGCAACTAATGCATTTTGGGAGCAGCCGCCTGCAATTTCGATTATGAGATTGAGGTCACAGCTCTGTGAGTACTCTAGGGAGCCTGTGTTTTCTTTGCCAGTGAAGCGGCGCATTAGGACGCATATAAATGAGGTACGGGAAAACCTCGCCTCTGCATATGTATACACACTGCGTGTTAATTAGGCCAGACTGCACTGTTTGTATAATTGCCTGGCTGGCAGGTGGAAGGGTGCCGGTTTAAACCCTGGTTGTACAACGGCATGGTGGTGCTGACCATGATGCCAATGTTTGGGAGATCAACACTGGCTTTCTGAGAGTTTGGCTCATGGCCTAGGAATGTGGAATTGGTGCATATTGCACCACGATGCTCATTGAGAAAGAAGACACTCGATAACGTGTGCATATTACACAGACTAACACGGGTGTTGAGCAGTATTCAGTCATTGTGCAACAATTACCCTGCTGATCTCGGTTTATGCAAATTACAGGCTACGATTAATACTTAATCATTAATTATTATTAAGTATTATTTAACTGACACCCTTTTATTCCAGAGTCAATTCTTTGCCTCATTTGTACCATCGTATAGTTTTGACTGCTGTACTACCGTAAATGTAACAACATGAAATTATTTGACATAATTTATAAAATGCACACATCACTTCTCGCACAGAGACAGTTGGATGCCAGTATAGTGGCTCGATTGTAATTAATGAATTAAGGCATTGTTGCATTGCTTCGCTCGGTAAATATCGTGTGGGAGTGCCAGCGACCACGGCGTCATCTCGCTCTTACCCGCGTACGTGCCTTGCTCGCCCACTCGCCCTCCACAGCCACGCAGGGCATTACAGGCGGAGCCGGGGCCGGTGTCGGCGGTGGCCGACCCCGCGACCTCCCCGTGTCGTTCGGGATCAATGATGGCCGGGCACGGCTTCCCAGGGCCTGGCCTCAGCCGTCACCAACCAAGTACCCACCAACGTGAGTTTACGACGCCACCCAAACACTGTTACTGCCTGCGGGGCACATGGAGAGCGATACCTGCAGGCCAACCTCGCCTGAATACGATCGGACAAGCGGTGCAGAAGTTGATCTTAGAAAAATTACCGAGGAATGATTATGCTATGTTGATGACACATGTAATGTTTAATGCTGCTGGGAATTCAGAGCGGCAGTGAAATCTTTTACTCCTGCCATTGCTCTTCTGGGCAGAACATGGCACTCTAAGTAACACATTGTACACTGGGAGTTTTTAAGTGGTGCCTCCTGTTCATTTTAAGTGAGCATTACAGCGAGGGCTCTAAATCGTGGAGGAATGCATAATTCACACGAGACAAGGGTCACGTGCTCCAACTCCAAGCGTTTGCACACGCACGCAGGGACCGTGCCTTGAAAGTTTCTCACTCAGGAGCTGACGGATGGCTCATGGGGCTAATGCTGAATCACGGTCCTGCCTCAGGCCCCTGAAACCCAATATTAGCGTTTTAGCCATGCTTAATTAGTACAGTTCCTGACGTGCAATGGCAATGATGCCAATGGTGGCTGCCAGGATGTGCGTGAGGCCCACGTATAGTGGCTCTATGTGGTAATTTGAGGAGAGCAAAGCGAGTAGAGTTTTGACGATCTGTCTGCACCAGTTTTGAAATTTTCATCCTCGCAGGTGTGAGTTTTCTCCGTGCACTTCCGCGCACGAGAAACATAATATGATTTCACCAAACTCCTGCTGCCACGTCTATATTGGTAATGAGTCTCTCAGTCTCCCCAAAGCGCAGCAGGGTAAACATTTCAACTGCTGTTACCATGATGGTTAATTACGTACTTAACGCTTCTGCTGCTATTACTGCTCTCTTGAAATAAAGTGGAAAGTTGAGGCATATAATCGTGTAGGTTTTTATAGCGGGGCTGCGGAGCCGCAATTAATTATGAACGCACGATAGGGAACTCAGTGCTGCAGAGGCAAGCAAATGAGAATGATATACTGCGAGCCCCAAAGGCAAAAAACTCAAAACGAATCCGAGATTTCAAACTGGGCCAACACTGCCTTGCCAATTAATTATTCTGTTCCATGCTCAGAATGTCAAGCAAATATGTGGAGTAAAGCTCAATTCCACTCTGTCAGTCAGAGGCAGTTGTGTGGACAGGGATTGGGCAAGCAGGCTGGCTTTCCATAGAGTTGTGTTACTTGTTTTTTACCACCTCACAGAGATGATGGGCAGAGTAAAAACTCTGCCTGTGAGTCAGGAAATCTGTCCACAGCGAGTGACAAACCATTGTCATTTCTCCCCTCCTCCCCCAACCCTAAGCAAAATGGGTCCAGGACACCTCGGGATCAATACAGCCATAAATGAGTAAATCATACAGTGTGTAACGATCAGTTTTGGGGATACAAAGGCGGCCCGGCATGGTGCTGGTCACAGCCGTGCATCGTAACCACCTGCCGGTACTGATAAGTTCTCGCTGACAGTGTTCACCCCAACATCATGTCTTCCTGTCAGGGAGTTCGCTTAACTTCGTCTTAGTCTGCTTGCGTTCTACAGGAGTCGCTTCGCATCCCCGGAATCGGACATCTCGCCAGGTGCGCTGGCTGGGAAGGTGGACCACCTGGAGGTCATGCTGCAGCGTCTCCAGGATGACCTGAGAAAGGTGAGGGAAGCTCTGGGGGTATCAACATTACGACTGCTTCCGAACGCTGCTCTTTAGAGAGAGCCGTGTTGATCGCTCCACCTCTCTCCTTCATTACATTTCACCTCCCATGTTGAAGGTATCCTGAGGCATCCCTCACTGATGATGCCTCTAACGTAGGAGGTAAAATATCGCGAAGGAGAGAGGAGGAGCAATTGACATGGCTGTCCCGAAAGAGCAACTTTTGCAAGCAATCGTCATACAGAGTCGTGTCAAAGCGACATCAGTGCGTTAATATAAATGGTAAGTAGCTGTGGGGTAGGCAGACACACAACAATCTAGACATGTGCAGAGATACAACATCTACAAGACAACAGATTGAGACGCAGCGAGGCTGTGACGTTGGCTGAAGAACAGTGGTGAAAACCGCTTAACCTTCGTCAACTGAGGAGCAGATGATAAAATCTGATCAAACAATTCCTTCCCTGTTGTTTCGTTAACAAATATTACTTCAAAACGAGTAACATTATGTAGTGCTCAGTGTGCATGGATGGTTGTCATATCCGAGGCAACGCTAAAGGGTTTGTGTGCCAAACTACAGACCTGCTGATGAGTTGGAATGAGTTCAAAAGTTGGGTTTCAAAATACGGAGCTCGCATTCATCTAAATAGGGATCCCTATTGGTCAGTGAGCCACTGACTTTCAGCTCCTTAGCACTTCACTCTTGATATAGACATTCCCATATTGAGAACAAACTACAATGTGTATCAGACTTCTGTGCATAGCTTTAATGTTTTAAATGTCATCTGTAACGTTACGAGCAATTGGGTCCATTGATTTATGTGAAAGGGTGTTCTGTACCACCGTGTGGTCGGTTCCACTGTCCCCTTCACACGAAACAGGAGAAGGAATTCAAGACGGTGCTGCAGAGCGAGGTGCACTACCTACGTCGGGACAACCAACGGCTCCAGGAGGAATCGCAGGTCGCCGCACAGCAGATGCGCAAATTCACCGAGTGGTTCTACAACACCATCGACAGGAAGTGATGTCACGTCTGTTGCAATGGAAGGGGCGGCATACCAAAAAATAAGTGATTTCACGACCGGCCTGTCAATTTAAAGGCAACAGAAAGTGATGGCTTCGCAACAAGTAGACGTCATGGAAGGAGTGAGAGACAAGCCTGAAGGAATACCTGAAGGTGATACAGGTGACGATGTAAGACTGATGGAGAATTTGACACAAAGTGACGCCATCTGCTGGAAACAATAAGTGATATTCAGTGAGGCAAGTGGCAGCAGACTGACACCATTGGAATGGTTAAACCTTAAAAAAGGACCAGATTGCGTATATTAATGACTTGCAACACAGCACTACATACTTGATCAAATATTGTGTCGCACAAAACAAGGCCTGTTATAGAAAACGCGGGTTCTCAACAATCGGAAAATCCACTGCTGGTGAGTAAAAAGTAACAAACGCAAGCGGAGACCAAAACAGCAGCAAGTGACATCATTGCGAAACCAAATCGCCAAATTTCAGAAGTCCGACAGAATCAGTGGGTTCGGCTGTTACCAGCCGGGGTATCTTTTTGTCATGGAATGGAGCAACTGGACTTAAATGCATGGATTAAGCCAATGGTTAGCATCATCTCATTGCACCTCTCACTTGTACAATAAATCATGTTCATGTTGCGTACAAGGTTTTGAAAATTCGTTGCACCGCTGTGGTTGTGGCGTGACCCATAAATCGACCGGTTGTCACTTGGAAGCTCTTGGGCTACTTAAGAAGCAGTCTCTGATTTTCAAAACGCACTCCTGACTCAACATCTTCAGACGCTAATTGAAGCAACAAGAAATGAAGAGCGGGGTTTGAAAGATCAGAACACGAGAAGTCAGTTGAAAGTGCCACGGTGTTTGTATTACGGTCATCTGGATACAAAATACGCACCTGCCATGTGTATCCGGACAAGGTACAAGCGTGTGCACACATTGCTCAAATTGTAGCCAACATTTTAACCTATAAGTTGACCAAATGAGGTGAGGGTGGGCTGACTTTTGTGATAGACTGGAACGTTACCTCTGAGAAGTATGTTTTAGGTATCAAGTACCTGATTGTGAAATTGAGATTTCATTATCATCTTGGACTAAATATTTACATTTTTATCCATTTGTAAATATTCCTTATATCTTACTTTGGTTTAAAACCAAATGTGTATTTGATGTGGATTTTTTTTCCATCAGGGTTAGGTTTTGATTGAAAAAAAACTATTGGATTGACTTAATTATTTTCATTGCATCTTGTGTTTCATGTAAGTTAGCTCATTGGTGTGTAAAGTATCATTTTAAAATATGTAAATACAATATGTAATGCTAAGTTTCCTCAGCTCGTATACCATCTAGTTACCCAATAAAACACCAGTACAGTTTTTTTTTCTCTCGAGGTCAATTGCAGTTGTCATTTCGAGAGATTTGGCCCTACCGTGGAAAATTGGAATTATCTGCACTGTCTCATGGTGACCAACAGGTATGAGCACCATCAATTGCTCACAGCACAGAGACGCTGGTCTCATTCCCCAGACAAGCAGCACTTCTCCCCTACCCCCTCCTTATTTTAAAGCCAAAGATGGGGTTGAATGTTACGGTCCTGGAAACAGAGAACTGGACTTTACATTATATATGGTTGTGCATTGGCATCTGCTATGCCTTGTTGATTTAAACCCCCATCAGTTTCGTTCTAATTCCAATGGGCAGACATAAGTTCTATACTAAAAAAGCCACTCAAGGTTGTTGACAAAACCTGCTACTGCCTTGATTGCAAATGATTTACATTTTTAAAACTAACATTATTTAACATCCAACACAACTTTTAGAATGCTCACAGTTACTCAATGTTTAATGTACAGGAAGCACAATTTCTTTTGAAAATGATGCCCAGACTTATAACTATGTAATGTGTGACTGCACGTGTAATTTGTGTGCCGTTTATCCTGCAGATTCAAAAAAAAAATCTTCATTTGCCCATCTGCCAGTCCATTTAATTGAGAAATTATTGTTACAGGATTACACTCTTTCCAACCTCATTGTAAATGTAATAATCATGGGACTTGTGCTACTGAAATGTAACCGTGTATAATCTAATGACCTAGGGACATCACCTTTCCAGTGAAGCCCATTTTAGAGAATAGATTTGTCAGTCATGGGCATGCCAAGTTTCTGATGCAGCGCAAGTGATGATGAGTGTCAGATGAGTGAATAATGGTAAGGAACAGGCGAATGGTTGTCTCGTGAATACAAGTGGTATGCCGAGCAGTTTCAGGCGAGTGCTTGGTAGGCGACTGGCGAGCATTTGTGGAGGGTCAGGTGAGTGCTCGGTGTTTTAACGAGTCGGGAGCATCATGTCCACTGCAGGATAGACTTCTCTATAGTTGTCCAAAGCATTCATAATACCGACATACCCAACACCACCTTTAATATTCTCACTTGCTCTTTGTTATCCGCTTGTTATAAATGATTGACGATTTGATAGATCTTAATCAGCAGCCAAGATGGGTTAAACCATTGCGCCAGGTCGGTCTCCCAGTAATCACCAGCTCACAATATTGCTGCAAGTCGTCTGCAAGTCTCGTACATGGCCGCATTTCGAGGCGTGCCCTGCACAGTGCCAGTCGACATTAAACAAGTCTCGTCTTTGTTCTCGCATATGTTTCTCTGATACTCCCCGTGTAGTTCTTAGCGTTCATCTCCATGCTTCCCCGTTTGTTGCTCCATTTCCAATCCATGTGCATAGCAGGACACATGTACTAATAATTATTTTTTTAAAATGAGGTACTTATCATCAAGGTCAAATTTACAAAAGCACCTAACTTGCTTGCACTCACCTAGTTTCATTATTATCACCTGAGTCTGCCTTCAATAACTTTTCTAGATACAAGACACCGTTTTGTATTCCAAGTGTCTCGAATTATATTATTGTTGTGGACTTGTTACACACTTGTTTTGCTCTTATTTTGGCCCTAAACTTGTAATCTCATACATTACCGTAGCGAATTGATATAGATTATTATGACGCCATTAAATCAGATATTTGATTATGTAACTTACAGTCCAGATTAACTAATTAATTGTCCAGATTAATTTTACTATTAAATTGAACTGAGGAAAAGAAATAACATAACTGGTTTTCATTAACTATGAAAATAGCATTTGCATAAATAGATTTAGACATCTAGGATCTAAATACAATAAAAATCATAAACATTATTCAAGTCATCTTATACATTCTGGAACATTTGCTAGACAGCATATAAACCGTAACAATGTAAATCAGAAACACTGCGTGATAGCCTCCTACCAAGTCTCTTCACAGCAACATCAGAATATTTTTAAGAAATTGAATAGTAGAAATAAACAGAGTAAGTAAACAAAGTAGGAGCGTATGAGTGCGATGGTTTATTACTGAAGAAAGAGAAATAGTGTTGAACTTCTTAAGGGGGGAAAGTTTGGCACCTTATGTGCACCCTTATGTTAAGAGATGATGTCCACATTAATCTTTGTACATTGACGCTACTTTTAAGTTAATCGCTCTTCATTCCAAAGCCATGCTAACACGTAAACTAAATACAAGCGAGCAAGACATACACACGTCATACAACATTTTGTTTGCCCGTTACCCTCATACCACGTATTTCCTTACATAGAATTGGGTAGATGTTGAACAGACACGGTGATCCATTTTTGACACCCAACAAAACATCTCCTATAAATGCTATTATTATCTCGTTATAGGTGGGTACCACATGGAGAAGGAAACTAAATATTTAGCTTGGAATATGTATTCCTAAATACGGGAGTGGAGTCGGAATTTCTAGTCGGATGTGGTTTGTATCACCTAGCGTCATTTACACTAGTTAAGGACTTCAGTGTAAACAAGCTGGTTTGTAAGAAATTTGACTGGCATCTTCCGTTCGGCATCGTGGAATTTAATATGGAATTTCTGTGCTTAACCATGCCACAATATATTGGTGTGCGCGGTTGTGCTGTACATAAGTGAGTGTGCATGCACTTGTGCATTTGTGTGCGTGTCTACATGCACCCGTATTTGTATGTTATTTAATTGGTTTTGGGATCAAAATATCCTTACCTCTAATTCATGTTGTTCATCTCCCCAAAATTAATACAGCTGCACCAACACCAACATTATTAAGCATAATTTATTGTGTACTATATCGGTATTTGTAGTGACCAATTATTAACAAGAATGTTTATCTAGCAAACAAGGCTACTTGATGGAAGGTTATGTGAATAACTGTAAATGCTTAGCACTGTGACAGTTAAACATGCCTACGGTGGCTGAAGACACGACGTTGGGTACAATTCTTACTCTGGATTAAAAATAAGGCACCAAGTGAATTTAATCGTTTTGAATGTCTTCCCTTGGTGAAGGTTTTAATGTGTACGAGGTAGCTATTAAAATCGCTTTCCTTAATTTACAAATCTATGCCTTGTGACAAGGCTGCGTGTTATCTGTATATACAGTACTGGTTTAATTGGACTAGTGTTATTAACGTTCATCTATTGATTGGTGCTTTGCGGAGAACTGCGCTGTATACGATTACTGTGTTTCAGTTTGCTAGTTTATATCTATTTTGTGTATATAATTTTAAAACTCAAACCAGGGTCTTTGCTTATCAGTGCTTCCATGACTGAGCTATGGCTTTCTGTTTGTATACTCCAGAGCAATTAAAAAAGAAACTCCACATGCACGTTGTGATGCGTATAAAACACACATCGTTATAAATTGAGAAATGTATGCTTTGTGAAGTTAACATTAAAAACTCAAGAGCCTCTTATCTACGAATAAACGAACGTCGTACTACGGTGGAAGATGTGAGGCTGTTTCGCTGTGAATACGTGTTAACACTCTTGAGAGTTATACAGGTGGTAGCGTTTTGTTGGCAATACACGCAGTGTACCTACAGTATCACCAGCCACCCAGTGCTGAACTTATTAGCACAGATGTTTGCCTTTGCCATTGTCCTACGAGACCCATATGCACGGTTACCTCTTCAGGTTTTGCAGCCCAACGAATGCCACAAACAGCACAACCGAACCGCAACCACATCCTTGATGAAACCCCAGCGTGTCGGGAAACAAGGCAGGAGCCAGCATGACTCAACAAGACAAGGTATGGACCTATCTCAGACGAGCCCTCTGAAAATGTCCCTTGCAAATAAATTAATGTCGGATTATATTGGTGCAGTCAGGTTTCATGGTGAACTCGTGGTAGACTAGTCTGAGACCTGAGCTCTATGCCTGTATGGTACATATTGTCGATGTCTCACACTCAGCGCAAATGAACGAAACAGCGACAACTGCAAATAAGTCAAAATGTAAGAAATGAAATGGCAGCAACAATGTTAAGACAGTTGCCGCAAACCAAACTCACGCCTATTTCTAATGCTTTTCCCGATCCTCAATGGAGCACGCGTGACGAGCGTCGGTGCGCGCATCTCAGGTAAGAGAGGGCGCCCACGGGGCGACCGGGTCCGTAGCACTGCTGCCTTACAGCCAGAATATTCGCTTTGCAGTTGCCACTTTCTACCCGTTTTTTTCTGGAAACTCCGATTTCCTCCCACAGTTCAAAGACTAGGTTAATTGTCCTAACAATTTTCCCCGAAGCCCTGAGGTAGTTACTTGCTTACCCCTGCCCACTGGGAAATTATTGAAACAATTATTGAAACACACGAAACAAATTGTAATAAATCTTTTTTTTATTGTCCTGCTTGTTTTGTTGCGTAAATCAATACATAATGTACAAGCATGGCATATAATTAATATCATATAGCAACGTTTATTCCACGTGTGCAGATTTCACTCCTGTATTTAATTACACCTACATTTGTATGTACACGGAGGTGGGTCTTGCGATTAAAGCACACATGCACGCACCACGACCGCGGCGCCTGGGTAACGTTACATCGACAATGTCTAGGTGTAAGAATTAAATGTAATGTATTGGTAAGCCTTAGTGTACCTTGCCTGGCACAAGCACTGGTGGAATAACCACCACTGACTGGCAAACAGCAGCTATTGTAAAAGGTACACTGGATGAGCTAATCGGCAACACAACACGAAGTTTGAAAATTACATGGCTCGAGTGTTTTAAAAAATTAATGAATGTATTGTTCTAAGTATATAGACCTATGAGTATAAATTAGTTCAGTCCTCATTTTCAGTCGTAAGGTTGCAAGTTCACATCCCAGTTGAGGTTCAAGTCACCTCATCAATCGCATGGATTATTAAAAGTGTGAAGCTTAAGCAGAACTACTTTGAAAAGATGAGCCTCATAATGGAATTACATTTTCACGATCGACTCAGTGACGAGCAGTGCCGCCACCTGCCTGTGTGAGCGGGCAGTCCGAGTTTGATTATCTTTTTCATCTGGCACCGATGGAAACATCATTTGAAAAACGAAATTATTCTAAATGCCTGCGACTCCCAATTAAGCAAAAGAACGTTGAGCGAGTGATCACTAGAAATAAGCACCTTGGCAGATAGCAGGAGGTTAACAAGAACATAGAAATACATATGGTCACCTATCACTTTTAAACGTAGCTCAAATTCCACCTCCATGGCTCACATTTTAACAATAACAGCTCAAACCAGAGGCGCACGAAGCCCAAATGGATTATCTCAGTCACCGTAGAGTACAAGGGACATCGTCAGTAGGGACAGCCTGTGGTGAAAATTCCAATTTATTTTGCATAAAGTACTTGTTCATTGAGTGAAATTGAGGTTTGGAAAACTGACATTAAAACACATCCACCTCCTGTATAAACGTATTCCACACAAAACGAGGGCATGTTTTTAGGTGCCAACTATTTACTAAAGAATCCTAACAAACGAATGTAAAACAACCAAAGGAGAATGAGATGTTTTATTAAAATACAGTCACTGCTCCTATTCTAGTTGGAGACGCAGTGATTGAAGGCAGCCGAGCCCGCGACGGTTATATTTGTGGCTTGGTTCTCGGTGTCCGACCCCCGTACAGTTGGTGCCGCACAGAACGCCGTGCACACGAGCGTGCCAGGCAGCACATTAGCACAAAACAGGCAGCAAAATTAAAGCAAACACATATAAACCATGGCTTGTGTTACACAGGCCAAACAACACTTCACCACCGGTCTTCATTAACACTACATAAGCAAAACATAATGGGCTAAACGTTCAGGAAATGGCCCATATTTTTTTTTATAACAGCAGTGAAGGTGAGCCACTGCATGCATTTTAGCCTTCTACATATATTTTTTTTCTGAAATAAGGCACTGCTAATACGGTGGTGATGTGTTTTAGGTCTGTGCTTGTAAACACACCACTACCAGTGAAGTCGCTTTACTGTTCTTTTGCGCTCATCACTTGCGACTTTGTCGGTTACTAAAGCAGGCATTGTGTAGCCAACAATAGCGTGACAGTTGTGCCCCTACCCCACAGATATATTGTGCAGTGTGGTGGAACAATGAAGCGTCACCTGAGACAGGCAGAAAGCATGCTCGAGTATACATGTGAACGGTGCCAAATGAATGAGGACGTTGACAAAACTGCAGTGCGACCAGAGCAGCGGTCCACAAAGCTCGTGTGTTCTCACTTCACTGATCCAACGATCCCACCTTTCCACATCTGCGAATATTCACTCACATTCAACCGGGCTGTCAAGTGATATGTGATGATATAGGTTGTATCGCTGAACAGGAAGACTGGGAAGAAAAAAAACGGGAACATTTGAAAGTGAAAAGAATAAAGCTGGCGTAAAGAACAAGTGTTACTATGCAGACTGAATTCTCCCCATCCACCATACGTTTTTGTTGAATGTTACCGTCAATAGGTCTTGCTGATGAACATGAGGCCATGGCACTTTGCATGACGTTTAATACAATGACGGCAAATTGAAGGTGGCTTAATTGTAAAAGCAGTTCATCCCCTTCATGTGTTCTGCAATTATCTGGTGAATAATGCTGATTGTGTTTTGTTACATTAGAACATTCTCTTGTAGCCTTTAAGCAAAACAAATCGGTTAACACAATAAATGGGTCGTTTAATCAATGACACAATCGACCGGCCGACTTAACCTTTCCACAATAACACTTGTTTATTAACAGAGGGTAACTTAAACCCGTTCCATGTCTCTGATTATCAACAAGACATACCCCCAAACTAATGCCGCTGTGTGACCTCAAATAAGAGCGGCTACTTACCAACCATCCAAAGCCCTACACTGTTAAAGCTCTGACAAATGTGGACAAATACTTTGTTCTGTTGCCACTTTCTGTGGTTCTTACATTTCAATTCCTCGAATTACAGGTATACGCATTGCATCTGTTACAACGTGATGTCATGTGCCCCAAGGAAGCCATGGTAATTTAAGTTTCTGTTAACAGGAGCAGGAAACTTAGATCTCAAATGTGCTGGCTCAGCACCCTGATAGTAAGCACTGGCTACCACAACCATCCTGCTATCTCAATTTGGCTTCCATGTCAGCAGAACCAGAGCTATGAGCATGTGGAGATGAACTTGAGCAAAAATTCAAATCAAATGGCAGAATTTCCTTAAGTCTCCACGCATGGGAGGGCACATCAAAGCCTTTTAACCGATTTTACAATCTGAAACATTGTCACTGCGTAGCAGAAACCCAGGTGTCAAATATAAATAAATACAAAACACACTGCAACGCACATTCTACATTTTTACAACCTTTTACAGATCTCTCCACAGGTGATAAAACTAAAAGAAGGAACATAACAAAAAGGAACAATCAATGAGATGCACACAACCCACCGGCCAATAGAAATGAAAAGGATAAGTGTTCTGTATCACAAAACGATGTATACACTCTTACAGCATGTGACATCCCAAAAACACATCGTTTACATTGGAAAACTTTTGATTGTAAATTGAATGTGAACGTGAGATGCATGCATACAGTACACACGCGTCTATACACACGCGTGCACGGATGAACTCGCACATGAGAGCAAATGCACATAAATAGGAATGCACCGTCACAGTATATGCAAACACAGAAACCAAATATGCCTGTATGCAAACCAAAGAAGGCATTACTGGTTAAAGAGTTATACAGAGGAAAAACACATTACTATCCGTCAACAAAATTTCATTCCGCCAGTGCGGTAAGGCAGTTAAGTCTCAACCCATGCTCCAGATACTATGATCCAGTCCAGTTTTACATGCCAGCCAACCTCTTGTATGTTCTCATATGCTGGGTAACTTTAAATAGGTTGAGTGGTAACAGATTTGAAATTTGGGCCAGACAAAACCGAATAACAACCATAACATGACGTTCTCTCCATAACTCTGTGCAGCGCTTTGTGATCCTCGGGTGAAAAGCGCTCAAGAAATGCAAACATTATTATTAAGAGTCCATGGATTCTGGATTGTTAAGTGTCGTCTCACAGAGAACAATTCAGACTACCAGGACCGAAATCCGGTTTCGTTTCTAATGGCAAATTTCTCCACTGGCTGTATACATTAATACACCACAGCGGTTATACGGAACTAAAGCACGGTTGTTCGGAACAAATGCAACTACGCCAAGTTAACGTGGTCAGTAAGAGCGAACGTTTCTGATCTAAACAAGTGTGTTTAGAACGAGTGGATAATTTGTTCAGAAATGCAGCAAAACTGTTCATTCTACTTAAAAGAGGGTTAAACTCTTTGGAAAGGGATAACTAGCCAATCAAAGTGCTTCATTACTATTTACAAACATCCATGTGAGCGAGCATACCCGCTTGGGTGATTAGCTGGCACACTTAATCACATAGCTCGGTGGGGTTTGTGTACTTGGAAGTAAATAGGACAACACCTTCGGTACACGTCACGTATTGTTCACAGTATATCACAAACATACCCAGTCACTCACAGGAAACCCAAATGATAACAACTGACTGAACAAGATCAAGGGTAGTAAACGTTTGGCTCACTGGCCTTCATGAAGTGAGGTATTTGTTTGTATTTGACTTAAGTGATGGTACAGCTCTTAAACCATTGGCTGAACCTAAAGCTGGACTGGATTTTTAATTACTGGGTTTAACACAACTGCCCATATATATCTCTGCAGTTACGTTTTCAAGAAGCAATTTCACTGGACTCTTACCCTCGTTCTTATTGTAGATGCGTTTTAATCCTTACACGACACTCAGTCAAGATTATCCAAATTACATAGAAACAAAGACATGGAACCGACGAGGACAATGATTAGTTAAACGTTTCTTTCGTCGAATATTTTAGCAACTCAAACTATGAGCTAGTAATTGGGAGTGAATGTTACACAGTGAATGTTACACATTCATGTTACACATTCACTCAGGCCCAATTACCCTTACTAGCCAGATTGCTGCAAATGTGCACAGAATGTTTCGTAAGGTGCCACAGTGGTTCACGAACTGTGCCATTAACCCGGTGACCCCAACTCAATTCCCGGCCTATTGCTAACGGCGGTGGCCAGTGATATCTGATGCGACTCTGGGCCTCCCTTCACCAACCCGCATTGACCAGCATGCTAAAGTATGGCCATGACTGAGTGTGTGGAGGGGTGCATTCTTCCAGGCATGGATTGACAAAGGGTTGAAAATTATTACGTATTTTGTACATCAAGATCAACATCAGAGAAACGAAGGAAAAGCAATACTATACAGTATTCATTACGAGATAAACAAAAATGCAGCAGCATAATGTAAAATATTACCTTGGCTTGTCGCTCACACACCCAGTTTGTACAATAAGCCAAGAGGAAAAACATGTTCCCACCATACATATTAGCTGACAACATATACCGTGACATGACCTGTAACCGCTTGAGAATGTTGCATTTAAATGCCCTGTTAAACCTGACTTTTTTACGAACTCTGATGACTGCAGGAATAAGTAATCGAGTGGAGCATAAAGCTGTTTTGTCCTGAATATTTTCAGAAAGGATTGGGCTTAAGTGGTCAGTAGATGTGGATGCATAGAAAGAACCCACCGCATCGTGACTCGCAGTGTTTCTGC
This sequence comes from Mordacia mordax, assembly GCA_036362905.1. Classification (NCBI taxonomy): domain Eukaryota; kingdom Metazoa; phylum Chordata; class Hyperoartia; order Petromyzontiformes; family Petromyzontidae; genus Mordacia; species Mordacia mordax. Next base: position 260,213 of record JAZEWT010000010.1, on the reverse strand, counting down.
CAAAAAATGGAAGGGACACCTGTTAGGCTCTCAGCCAATCTCTCTCTAGATGCTGTCAATACGCTTGGTGGAAGGCAAATAGTACGCTTATCTATAAAGCAAGTGAAGGTCATTCCTTCTCAGTTACTGTGCCCTGGTAGCTGGGAAAGCCCTCCCTGCTAGCGGTCTGCACTATCATAACACTTGCTAACAAACCAGACTTGGGATTTTTCTCCACCAAGTGTACCTCTCGCCAGCGTTTTCATTCTAATATGCTCTTCCCCTCCACCACCTCGTAACACCCTATTCTTAACTTCTCTCCCGAAAAGTTCTCAACCAAAAAATAATATCTCTCCAGATCATATGATGCTCCGCGTTTTCCATGTAGACCCTCTGAGATGAAGGCAAATTTAGATGCTTTATAAACACACAATCCATTGTACTGACCCATTGAAATCGCTACTCAGGACAGCCTCATTGAATCAAGACTATTTCAGGAAAGATCCAGTTTGACATGGGCCAATCGATGAGTATTTCTTTAGCTTATGGAATGAAATCAGAGTACCCAGAGAATACCTACACATTTTTAAATGCTGTACACTCAAATCTCTGGACAGCTTCGCAAAAACCTATATGCTATACTGATCCCTGCAGGTAGCTCCTCATTGCTAAGCAGAAATATGCCTGGCATACACACGACTATGGTGATAAGCTGATAAGACTCGGTAACAGAACTCTCACCCTTACACAATCCATCTACTCGTCTCACAAGTACTGTATTATTATTAGTTAGCAGACACCCTTATCCAGGGAGACTTGCATCATTATAGAGGTGTAGTAAGGAAACCACAGAGCGGCGAGGGGAAGGCAGCCATGCATTTAGCCGGCGCCAACATTTGCCAGACACTGCATTATATTGTTATTAGCCAATTAATTAATGAGTGTTTTTTTAGATGTAGTAGAAAACTGGAAAATCCGGAGGAAGCCCACGCAAAACAGGGGGAGAACACACAAGCTCCACACAGACAGGCACCCGAGGTGGGACTCGAACCGCCTTGGGCAGGGCTTTCTGTGAGGCACAAATGTTACCACTGCACAACCCTGCTGCTGGAAAATGTATACAAATCGCTAACACTTTATCCAACATTGTTCTGCATTACAGGCTTGCGCAAATCACTGCAGCATAGCATTACTGGATGGTCACATGGGCTCCTGGTTTCACATGACTCCCCACCCCTGTGGCATCCATCTGCCAGGCTCTTCCAAGCAAGCTGTTCCATTGCCTCCTCATCCCTCCACATATCTCTTGCCTTTCCAATGTGAGCCAAACAAATTTGTGATGAATCGAATAAAATTATGCTTTCAACCTGTCACAAGAGTGAAAGTACCAGCCAATTGTGTTTTGAATCAAGCCTTTAAATTGTTGTTTTTAACTCTCCGTCACTAAAATCCGATACAAGCATTGCCTAATGATGCAGAGATGGCGTTAGATGCAGTAAGCAATGTGCAACTGGGGCTCAATGAGCTCAAAATACTTGTTCCAGCAAAAGACATCGTTTCTCTAAAGTGTAAAATTTAGAGCAATGTCATTTAACGCAGTCTGAAGTTGTTAGACTTTTGAGGCAAGTTGCTTCATACACTGTCCAATCCGAAGATAACACAGACAGGCTGGAGAAAGCTCACTGGCAGATCACTTGTTGGTGGGTCTAAGTGTAAGGACATGACTCTGGTTGGCCTCGAATTTGTGGCTCAATGACTCTTTTAGCGGAGCCATTAACGTAATATAACATTGAACTCTCCGGTATCCTAGCAATCAAATGGCTTTGTCGGTTTAAAAAGTAATTTGCAAGCAGAATTAAAAGTAGCGTGGGTGTCCAGTTGTGTCAATTTCTTGTATAATTAGTACACCTGAACACAAAAAAAATGATATCTTACAAACGTGCCATAGACTATCAACAAATAAAATCCCTTACTTATTTTTTATGACTGATAGATCTTTCATTCTCTAATTTAGCCTTGCTTGGTATCTACTCGTGTTTGACAAAAACACTCAATACAAGAGCAAAACTAAAGTAAGCGCTGCCCTCTTCAAATGACATTTTGAGTGTCAACACCCCCTCCCCCACCCCCCAAAAAAAACAATGAAATAAAATATTTGGTCGAAACGCTGCAAGTGTCAAGTTCTTCTTCCCTGCAATGTCTCCTTAAACTATACCACAACTTCTCAGATATGCTTACGGATTAGATCAGATATTCATTTGTGACCAACTGATGCGTAAATAGGTCACCTTGTTGTTCATTATGCTTGTTTGGAAAACATAAATGGCCTGGCGGCTAATGCGGCAATGTTCACGTATTACATACACGTCACACATAAGATATGAGGCCAGTGTGTAAACCCAGGGCTTCAAATGTTAAGCCCTGCCACCCTGGGGCCGCATTTTGCTGTCCCTAAAATATTTAAGGCTGTTTCGTAGTCGTAACTTGAGATTGTGAATCAACAAAAAAGAACCGGTTCCCTTCAAGCAAAAATATTCAAAACGTGAAGGTGCTGTCCAAGCTCATATTCATGAACCGAGTTACCTATTCATCCCCCTCTTGGATGCTTTGCTTACAAACTCATTACTTAATGGCGATTGGTAGTTAAGAACAGTCCCATGAATAAAAAATATATTAATCCTGTGCCTACACCGACAACGTCTTGGAACACAGTCAGTTGTTTGGAAAAAAAGATGACACTAAGATATCACAAATCTGAGAGCATTAGGTGAGTTTTCGAGATAGTCGGCTATGTTCAGAGCACCGAGTCTTGGCTTCATCATGGGAGGGTTCGTGCTCATCAGCTGCCTGAAGTTTTGAGCTTTCAACACCAAGCGCACTACTGCGCGTATCGGACCTGAATGCGGGCGGCCTCACACCCCCAGTGGGGATGACCTCGACAATCTGCGCAACTCCGATTTCTCCAACGATCCACCCACGAGTGACTCAAAGAGGGTCTCGGCCAATAACCAAACGCTTACCAAGGCTACCCATAATCTTCGACAGCCAGTGCACGGGTGGTGGCAAGCACACAAACGATGTGGGAGAGGTGGGGCCAGCATTCCACGCACAGTGTTTCCGAAGGAGCGGACGGTGCGCCGAGTGGCGGCAGAGGGTTGAGAAGAACTGGTCGGAAGTTGGCATCCGTCGTGGCTCTACGTGCTCTCAACAAGCTCTGCGACGCCGCTCTCTAGGATGGGCACGTACTTATCGTTGATCTGCAGTAGCAGGATGGCGCGGTCCAGGTGCGAACGACTCAGGCGGTCTCGGCTGCACGGCACCCAGCGATGGATCACCTGCCCATCAGAATGCGGCGGCGATTGCAGACGCAGGAAGGCAGCCATGGAGGGAGAGGCGCACAGGGAGAGAGATCAAATTTGAGCGATTCGAGGAGGTGAAGGAAAGGTGAGGATGATGGGGCGGGATGGATGACCACCAGCCAAGGTGCAAGAAGGGGCAGGAGGGCATGTGGAGATTGTAGATGAGGTTGGATGAAAGTGAGCAACGTGATGGATGAGTGCAGCAAATTCCACAATGGGGTGGAGGAAGCGAGGTGTAGCCAGTCATTAGAGATCAGCGCTGGACAAGAGTGCGTAGGCATGTGCAAAGAGGTGAGGAGATGCACAGGGACCAGGCAACGCGTTTATAAACCGTGCAGAAAAACGGCAGCGGTCATGCAAAATTAAGGGTTAGGTTGTGATGTTTGGATAAAGAAGAGCAATCGAGCATGCACAGAAAAGCAGTGAACACAGAAGCAGCTCCCATTAGAAACAAACACAGGACAGACGCAGAGCCAACTATAAACCAAGCCATCATGTCATTGTGTCTCGTGGGGTGTTCCTCGTGTTGTTTCAATACCTTGCTCAGGAGAGAGTACTAGACGGCACATTAACACAGATGTTATGTCAACAATAAGATGGTTAGTGTCAGTTACGTTAAGAAAGTAAACTCTGATATGATCAATGGGGTAAATGAAGGGCTACCACGATGATAAAAGAAGCACATGTAGAAATAACTAGGGTGGCAGCATTATCTTGGGTGGAATAATCCGTAGAAATATTATGGGCCCTCCCTAAGGTAATCGAAACAAAGAGCAGACACTGCCAAGATCGTGGATTAGAATCTGTGTTTAGCCACCCTTGCTTATACAATGTTCTCTAATGCAGAGTTCAGGGTCTGTGTCCAGTCGCCAGAAACCACACAAAAAAAATAATTGTTTTGGTTTTTCACTTAATTTGCCTTGTTGCAGCTTCTCAGACCAAAACGTGAAATGCTAAATGAGTAAATGCCATACAAAACTCTTTACCAGACATAAAGGGGTGACCCATGAAGTGGGGACAAGAGGGTGATGGAAGCGACTCAACACTTAATGCCACCTTGCTCTGACAAAGCGGTATCACTGCTTGTCACAACAGTTCCAAACAGAAACGTCTTTGACCAATGACACCAAGTCAACAACAACCCGATCGAGAGTCAATAACCGGCGTATCTCCCTCCCCGCCGTGGGGGGGAGGATGCCGTGGCCTCGGCACCAGTGGCAGCTGTGGTAGTAGTAGCAGTGGTTGACGTACGTTGCCCTCCATGCCATCCTGAGGGCTCCAGTCACGCCAGCCAGCTCGGCCGGCACGCGCCCGCACCGAGTCGTCCGGCCACTGCAGCTCACGGCGCTTGGAGGCGTGCACCGAGTCCAGTACCTGACTCACGTCCACAATCTGACAGGCAAAGCAGCCATTGCAGTGAATGTAATGCCTCTAACAACGATAAGTCACATGAACCATTAATGCATTCATTCACAGTCCTGTAGAGTCACGGTGAGCCATAGCCTATCTCTCCACAGCCACAGGGTGCAAGGCAGAGCAATACCGAGGATGGAACACCAGGTCACCACAGGGGTCAATTTATTCAGCAGACGAATAATCTAAGTAGCATGCTTTTGGATTGTGGGAGGAAACTAGAAGCCCTGGCAGAAACCTTCACGGATACAGAGGGAGAATGTGCAAACTCCATACAGGAAGGCACCCAAGCCGGAATCACATACAGGAACTTTCTTGCTGGTATTCACTGTGCCAAGATCAGGTGAATTTATTAAAAGTAAAATATATGAATATAAAGTGACGAATACCCAGACACACACACATTACCAAACACCCTGTTTGTTCATTCACCTGAACCCTGGTGCCAACGGTCTCCCTCCTCGGTGGTGTTCCTCCAAAACTCGCCAAGGCCAAACCCGCTGATCCAGCACTCCCACCACCACTGATACCACTGACTGCAGCCGCTGCAGACAAGGGCAGCCCCCCACACCCGCTGCCTGAGCCAGCACTTGAGCCGGTGCCCGTGCTCGCATTGGACTGCGAGTCGGCGTTGCTGCCAGCATTGCCTGCGAGACTGGCGCTGGCCTCGGGCGCCAGCAAGCCCGCTGCGATGGTGGCCAGCGTGGAGGTGCTTCGCTTGCCGAGCGGCAGGATTACGCTGCTCAGCGTCGAGCTGCTCGAAGACGCCAGGCTCGAACGGTTTGCTCCTCCGCCGCCGCTGCCGGCTCCTCCGCCGCCACCACCACCCACCATCTCAGGCGTGCACAGAGATGCGAGGCCGGCGCCTTCGGAAGTGTTGCGAAATGACGAGTGGCACCAGGAGCCCGGGACGACGCCAGAACGGAGTGACGAGGGCTGCCGGCCGCCACCGGCGCTGCTTCCTCCGCCACCGCCATACCACAGAACAGACGTTTGGCTGCCCTGCGACACGCCTGTGCCTCGTTGGGGAGAGGCACGCACCAGCCCAGCCTGCAGCGATTGCCCCAGGGAACCTGCACGGCACAAGCGGTGGATGGTAGCGCGCGAACATCAGCAGTTATGGAACTCTGTACATCACACACATGGCGAAGAAAGGTATCTATAGCAATCTATACAGTTGTAAAAACAAACTTTATTGATGCTGATTTCCGTTCTTATGTCGTTGTTGTTGTCATGCCGTTATTTCCACAGCTCTGTGCAGCGCTTTGTGACCCTAGGGTGAAAAGTGCTCTAAAAATGCAATAATTATAATTGTTGAGGTTTGTGAGCAATCCTTGCGACAGGTCACCAACTTTACACACCTGGTACGGGCTGCCCTATGACGGGCTGCATGGCGGTGTGGGTGCCAGTTGGAGGGGCATTGCCTCCAGCGTGCCCTGTACCCCCCTGGGAGGGGTTCCCCCCGGGATTTGGGCCCCCAGCACCACTGCCCCCCCCAATGGAAGACAGCCCGCCAACACAGCAGTCGGAGTCGTCCACATTTCCGCCGCTGTTGCAACCTGCACCGCACCCTTTCCGCATCCTGCACGGGCACCGCAAAAACTTTGGATTGAACCAAGAGGTCAACAGCAGAATGTGAAAGCTCTATGTGGGACATGGAACAAAATCTATGCCATGGGCTTCCGATAAATCATTTACAATGGCGTCACAAAACTGTCTGTGTCAGGAAACATACATATCTAGGTGGAGTGATGAATACGAGAGGTCGTTATATATCAGACCAGTATAGAATGGGTAAAAACATCAGCGATATTGGTAGAAATGCAAAATGTGTTCCCACTCTGTAATTTCACTATATCTTACCATTGTGATATCTCTACAGTGTTTGTGTCACGCAATTGGCCTTAACAGACTGTTTCGGTAAATGCTGCTGGCGAGCACCTATGAAGTACACGGCACAAATACAAATTTACGTACACACATTGACACAAGCAATCACGCTCTCACCCACACAACCGCCGTTTGCCACTAAGTGGCGATGATGTCCCCACAGCGTTTGTGCCAGGCCAGGTGTGCTTTAAGGCCATGCAAATGTTGAAAGCTTACTGACGGAGGTCAACGGGACAAAGCCAGGTGCCATGATTCGACAAAGTGAAATAACTGGCTGAGGTACCAGCTGTGCTCCCTATCATACCGACTTGCTGAGTTTTAGCTGCCTGGTGTACCGCTCACCGTTTTAAGCATCACTCCACCACTCTCTGCTGTTGTTGGAGGGTGACTGCCTCCAACTGCCCAGTAGCATCATTGACAAACCTCCTCCGCAGAGGTCTATCTTCATGCCGCTGGTACCAGTCATTGGTAAGTCCGATTAGCTTCACATCCTTCTGCCCTACATTGGTCCATCTCTTCTCTAGCTTGTGCTGCACCCATTTAACTCTCTCTATCCTGGCAAACAGAAATGTGTCCTGATTTCTCGAGGATCTGTGAGCTCCTCACACAATCCAGTCCAGTTAAACCCAGGGTAGATTGTAGGCAGACCAGCAGGGGGGTTTCAAGCAAGCACAGATTTTCATTCAGAGGAGTCCACTTTGCACAACTATATAGAAGAAAGGGCATCTCTGTTACCGAGAAGACTCGCAGATTCGTCTTGAGCGACAGGCCAGGCAGCTCCCTCACAGCCTTTATGGAGCTGATGAAAGTATAACGCCGCTAAACTTATTCATAAACCTCTGCTGCCAAACCAGAACCAGTCATAAGACCACTGCCCAGGAATGGAAACTTATCCACTCTCTCCACAACTCCCCTATCACTCGTGGGGCACGAAGGGGGTGGAGTGCTTGATGGCACCGAATATCCAGGTATATACTTAGTTTCGGTGGGGCCTTTCCTTATACCTATACCAGGAAGAGATTCCACTGATATAGCAATGAAAAGCTTCTTGAACCACGTGGTCAAATAAAATGTTAAATAATGTAGGAGCAAGAGTACATCCCTGCCACACCTCAAGGTGGACAGAAAATGGCCCCGACTCCTGGTCATGCAAATTTTTCCAGGCCTACCCACCCTCATGAAGGTCATTAATGATTGCGAGCAGTGAGTCAGGGACTCCGAAGGGACAAAGAATAACCCAGAGCCCTGACCTATTGATGGGATCATAGGCCTTGACAAGATAAATAAAGAAGTGTTACAGGTCCCATTGTAATTCCCAAAACCTCTATTGCAGCAGACAAATTGAGACTATGGCACCGGCCTGAAAGCACATTGGTATTCTGCAAGTCTCTCCCCAGTGCACCTGGCAAGAATTTTTAAAAAATCCTTGCTAATACCGTTCCTGGTACAATGAGGAGAGAGATGCCCCTGTCGTTGTTACAAGTAGTGCGGTCCTCCTTCTTGAAGAAGGGAACCACCAGGGCATCCTTCCAATTCTACAGAACCCATCCTGCAGCCCAGATGGCTGTGAAGATGTCAAATATGGCAGTCTGTACACAAACGTTATCCTCCCTCAACAGCTTGCTCGGGAAACACACACAACAAAAACAAAGATCCCCGGTACAGCATAACCAGATTACAGCATCAAATGCCCTTAGCGAGCACGACACACACACAACACACACACAATGACATGTACCTGTGCCAGGTGGCAGCCAGAAAATGTCCAATGCTGCGGACGGTGATAGCCCCGCCGGCGACGGAGCGAAGCTGCTGGTGGGTGCCAGCGTAGGAGGTGGTGAGCGGCGACACGTAGATGGGGTACCCGATGGGCTGGTCGCACGACGAGTTGATCATGTTGCGCAGCGCCTGCTTGGCATTCTGGATGCTGCCGCGCTCCGGGTTGCGATTGCGCAGAAACACCAGCTCCTGGAGCTGGCCGGCCCATAGGCCCCGCACACACTCGCGGTTCACCTGCCGGCAATCAACGTCACCAGTGGGAATGGTTCAATACAGGGATTAACAGTGGATTCTTACTCTTGTGAATAGTGCTCTTGTGTAGGTGGTATTATTGCCTGTCTTGCCAAAAGGCAGTAGGATAATATAGACTCCAACTGTGCCATCTGTATGTAAGAAAGTGTGCCCCCTCACATGCCAGGGTTTTCTCCATGTGCTCCAGTTTCGTCCCACGTGTAAACATTCATTAATTGGCTAACACAAGTAGAGGATTGCACAGATTGGCAATTGTTGGCACTGGTTCGTCACGTGGCTGCCTTCCCGTTTGTCGGCCGTTCCACCCACATCTGAGTAATTATCTCTACGAGAGTGACTACACTGCGTTACCAGTTATATTCATTATGACTACAGGCCCATGTATAAAACTGGGTCCCATGTCCAACTGCTTCCCTATTCGTAAGTCCAACGATTGGGGAACCCTCCGACCCATGATCCCTAGTGCAGCTGCACCTCCCACACATTCAGCAGCTACTCGCAACAAACGCACCGATTTAAGAGCTGCTATTTACGCCACCCGGCCACCCCAGGCGATCCCCCCGTACCTTGATGACGCGGAAGCTCAGGTAGCGACGGTTAAGCATGATGACCTTGTAGTCGTCCGAGCCGTCGTCCAGAACGTGGCGCAGCGCCAGTAGCGAGGGCCGGTTGGAGAGCACGGCGTTGCGCCACGCGGGGTCACCCTCGTGTGAGATAACGAGCTCACGCTCGTGGTTCCAGATGGCGTCGTACAGAACCGCCGGATCCTCGTATTCATCTGGGGACGTGAAGTGGTCCTGCGAGGGGAGGAATAAGAGTTAACGATCTCTCAACAAAGGATGTCCGCTGCTGCGACCCTGTGATTTCACGAGCGAAACAAAGAATGCCCTTCCTGGCGGCAATGATTTAAAGCCTTGCAATATATATTGACCAACACTGTTGCACTTAAAAGAGGGGCCTATGTAGAAAAATAACATTCTCAATTGGATGATGTAGGCTTTCACGGCTCGAGGATGCCTCCAACGTGTGAGGCGAAACGTCGCGAGGAGAGGAGAGAGAGCCATCGACGCGGCTGTCCCGAGAGAGCAGCTTTTCGAAGCAATCATCATTCTCAATTAGGTCAGGTTAAGCCACACACTTTTCAGTCATCCTCAGTGAGTTTAACCAACAAGCAACGTTCGAGGAAGGTATATGACCAGGAGACAGGGATCGTCCGCTGACCTGGTGTAACTTGAGTGACATGCGCACGCCCGGGGCCACCACTTTGCGCAAAAGCTCCATATCGGCGAAAATCCACTCGTCCTTGGGCGACGTGATGCGGAAATCGCCCTTGAAAAGGGCATGGAGTCCATACAGGAAAGGCTCCAGGCTGCTGCACCCACCCACATGCACTGCAGCATCAGTGCTGGCACACGAGTACTCACAGCAGTTGAAACAGAAGTATTGTAAAATGGAACCACACAATCTATTGTCTAAGAGGCTCCATCACAGTCCAGTCAGTCAGATTATTGTCTAAAGATCCCAAGATGGACCGGTCTGGCAGTCTATTGTCCATATAACCTTTACCTGGAGGACATGTGATGGGAGGCAGTGCCCAGGGCTCGTCGTCCCAGCACGCAGAGTCCGAAGCAGAGCGTTACGAGGTTGGAGTCCTTGGCACTATCCACCGCCTGCTCTCCAGCCCACACGGCAACATTTGTTTATTCACTCACTCCTTCGAGCGTTTAGACTTAATGTTGTTATCATTAAGGTAATGACATATCCATTCTAGAAGGTAGCCTATTTCCATCACAAAAACATAGCCAGACTGCACAACATCCTGTCATCCTCCCATGCTGAGAAGCTAATACATATCGTAATCTATTCACGAATTGATCACTGCAATGCACTACTACATAGCATCCCTGCCCAGCTGATCAATCGTCTCCAACGTGTGCAGAATGCGGCTTCTGGAGTCGTCACCCGCACACCCATCCACGATCACATATCCCTAGTGCTGGTGTCTCTCCACTGGATACCGGTGAAATACAGGGTTGAATTCAAGATCCTCCTTTTCACCTACAAGGCTCTTACTGGCGCTGCACTGACATATACGACTGACTGACTTAAGACGCCCTCTTCAACACAACTTCGATCCTCCAATACGGGCATGCTGCATGTGCGCAGATCGCACCTCCATTCGATAGGTGACAGAGCATTCTCGCGCGCTGCTCCCAGAATCTGGAACTCCCTTCTATTGGAGATTCGATCAGCTGTGTTCCTGAGCATATTCAAAGTCCATCTCAAGATATAATTTGTTCCGTAAGGCACTGAAATCCTTTCGCTAGGACTGTTGATGCTAGGACTGTTGGTTGATGGCACGCTGTTGACCTACACCTGCTCAGGGACACGCATTCCTTCCTTCATTTGTTTAACAATTATTTTATCGATTCCGAAATTCACATACTCCATCCTGTGTCCTCGACACTGAGAATGCAGCCTCAATGTTTCGTTCTCCATAATGTGCTGATAGATGACATATTAATAACGTGATGAATGACAGAAGCACCTTGAAAATATGCACACCAGAAGTGCGGCAGTGTCTATGTGCGACGAACAGTGAAATTTATCGTAGGCAAAACATGCCGCGAGGTGACAACTGCACTAATTGCGACGTCAACAAACGGGTGTAACAACTGCACTCTCGCCTGCTCGCGGCGGCTGGCACAGTGCTGGATCCACTCGAGGTAGACGTTGCAGAAGCTCTGGCGCGAGACGCCCGACAGCAGGTGGTCGTAGTCCTCATCGATGTTGGGGTTGAACGTCGGGTCGACGTCGGCGTAGCCACGCTCGCAGCACGGGCGCAGCCCCTCGGACACCACTTCGGATTCCAGCCACTCCTCCAGCCGCAGCGAGCTCACCACGAAGTAGATGATGCTCTGCCGTGAGACGTGGGTGACCAGTGCTCAGGAGGGCGGGGTGGGCAGTGAAAGGTGACTGCTTACAGAGCAATCATCTCAATGTTTTCATAGCCACGTGGTTCTTTTGTGGGGTGGGGGGGGGCGGGAAATTGCACCTTCAACCTGCACCACTACCCGCACGGCTGTACATCTGGTCCGGCCGTCCGCTCACCTTCACATAGTACGTGAGCAGGATCTTGCGGAGGTCGAACACCTGCAGCATGGTGGCGGCACTGTTGTCCGTGATGCTATACCCCTCGAGCACGTACTTCACCACGGACACCTCCCAGGCCAGCCAGCGCTGGCCGAACGCGGCGTTGAAGGAGAGAGCGTGCGGCAGGTGGCCGGGCTCACAGCAACAGCAGCCCTCGTCCTCCTCCACGCCCTCCGTGATCGCCTCCACTTCGCGCTGCTGGCAGTAGGTACCTTAAAACAGTCAACTCTCCGTCATTTCAATACAATTTCAACTTTTGTGGAGTGTACTAAATACCACCAACTCAAGACACTCTGCAAAACTTACATACAATTTAAATATGTAACAAATCAAGGTGGTTACAGATCTAAATGACTTCTATATTAATTCTATATTAATAAATCAACTAACCCTATAATACCAGGCAATATAGAGACTTTCACTCGAGACCTTGCCATCATGCTAAAATATTGCGAACCCCTCGTATCACATGCACACACAAGTCCACATACCCAAAGATAACTCCATAGCCTTAACAGACGTTGTCAACAAGCGTTGCAAGTGCACACCAAAGAAGATCAGTACAGTGCACAAGAGGGTGGGTGGCCAGCAGCATACCTACACACACGCACACGTGTGCACGCATGCATGCATGTACAGCACAAGCAGCAGACACAACAAACCTCTGAACTCCAGGCCGCGCAGCTGGAAGGTAACGAGCCCGTTGCCGATCTCGATTAGGTGGATGAAGGCGTTGAGGTAGTCGGATGCCAGGATAAAGCAGTCACCCGTTGTATAGTTGCCCCAACGGCCGAGGGTCAGGTCGCCACACAAGCTGTGCTGCAGCGAGCGCGTCAGGTGCTCGTAGAAGATGGAGTTGAGGTTGTTATCGTCTGCACCTGCGGTTTTATTGAGATGTGTAAATCGCCATAATTTGGCATAGGGGCAACATCTGGTCGATGGGTTGCACCCCACTTCTGCTGTCCGCGTTCCAAGGCTTACACTTGGCTACCCTCGCCCCATCACGGTGTAATGATATACCAATAGAAATTCGGATCAGTCACTCAGCTAATTTTAGAAACTGCTTAAGGCTCACATATACAACCATTATTTACAGATCTGACATCTAAAACAACAATTTTTACAGTTTACAATGTTGAATAATTTATAATATTAAGTTAGTATTCATGTATTTAAAATAATAAAATGTGTGACATGATGTAAGTCACTACGGATAAGGAGATCAGATAAATAGTAATAATTAATAAGAAAGCTTTACCACCCCTGTACAACAGCAAACTCTCTGCCACCTACCTGCATGCCGGGAAATGTTGGTGAGAGTGTTGGTGAGAGACTGTGCTGCTCACCCGGACTGCGGTCAAGCTGCGTGGCAAGCCGAGTGTTGGAATGATCAACCCGCTTGGTGCTGTGCAGGAGGACAGGCAGGGGGAGAGATCGGATCACAAGCTTTTGTCGTGTCACCGTTCAAACTACCAAAGTGTTTCCCAAGGTTCTCTGAATACTGAGAACGATTGAAGAAACACAGATAGCAAGAGGGTCATACGTAGACACCACAACCAACGATAATAATAATAATAACTGCATTTTTCGAGCACATTTCACCCGACGGGCACAAAGTGCTGCACAGAGCTGCGGAGAGAACGGCACGTCAACAACAATGGATACATTTGAACAAAGTAATCACCGTACTGAGATCGCATAATCACCACATTTTAGTGTGCAAAACAAATATAAATGAAGTGGGAATGGTAGCAGTGCTAGTGCTGATAATGATAAGGGTAATATTGGTGGTTGTGTTGATGATGGTATTGGTGGTGTTGGCAGCGTTCACCATGACGGTACTGGTGATGGTCATAGTGGTGAGTGCTGCTATTGGTGGTGGCTGGAGGTAGTATTTGTGTATTGCACAACATTCCAATGCTCTACAGAGCGAGAACTCGGAGGCAGCGTGCAGACACTCACTTGTAGTCTCTCTCCCAGAAGCGGACAGGACGCACATACGATGTGAGGAAGATGGCGCTGCCCAAGAACGGGTTCAGCGGTGTTGAGAAGACAGCCGAGATGACAGCTTGTACAAACAGCATGGCCGAGTCTATGAGTGCATTATAAGGATAACAACCACACTTATCAAACGTATCTTGCATGCCGAGTGTTTATTTTAATACACAGGGTGGCTGTGTATCTACGTTCGTTCAAGATCAAGAGATCACTATTATGAATATAATTTGTGCCTCCATACCTTGGTATCGCTTTCCTGCTTCTGCTATGTCTCTCAGCCATTGACACCTGACCTGCTCTTGCAGTATTCCAACATCTGGCTATAGTTGTTCCATTCAATCCTTGACCTATAGGTGAAACTCCAATGCTTGTCTCGGTGACCCGTCCCTTCTCGATTATGTGCACGTGCCCCACACACTTTACCTTCTTTTTCCCAACTGAAACAATGTCTACTTAGTCTCAACTTACAAGCTACTTACCCGATATGGTCATAAAGTGAAAGTAATACAATACTATACATTGTTCCCTGCATGAACATGTACTACAGGTGAGTGGTTTCAGAAGCCCGTTTTAATTTCTATGGAACAGGAACTGTATTCACATCAGCCCAGCAAAGCACTAAGGAGGACTAAATGATGATAATTATTGAGAAATGCTAGATAACTTTCTGTCGAACTTGGATTGAGATCTTAGAGGTGGACCTTTCCTTTAACACCAGGTAGTTTCACCAGAATAGGTTCGAGCAAGTCTGTCTGCTGTTGAGACACAACGTCAACACCGGCCCAGAATATGTTGGCTGGGAGGCGAGGTGTCAGAAAGGATACGAGGTACGGCGAAGGGCTGGGCGAAGGCGTGGAAGGCGGAACCCCACGTGATCTGCCACGGCGCGATGTACGTGAACACAAAGCGCAACTTGTGCCATAGGTCCCAGAGCTGGGGGCAAGAAAACAATCTCTATCAGTTACCAATGCATCGAACCACAAACACATCTGGGAATGGAATGTGTCACTATCGGTATCACCAGAACACAAATACATATATACTTTATATATAACAAATCATACTGGCCAACCCAAATAAACCTGATCACAGTTGTAAAACCCAATTGCGTGAGTGTACGTAACGTAACAAACCTCAGCAGAGTTACACATTGCCTGAATAAACCTCCTACAGGAGATGAAATATCGTGGAGTAGAACAATGCTCACCATGGCACACCTGAAAGAACACACCCTAAGAGCAATTTTCAAACTCTCCAACCTCAAACATACATCCGCTGTTCGCACATTTACTAAGTGTAATGGTTGGCACACTGGACTCGCAATATGGAAGTCCCTGGTTTAACTTACAGGTTAGGTTACTAAGGCACCGGTGCGCGTCAGTGCACGCGCAAGCACTCACCTTGCTGAACACAATGGAGAAGAAAAAGAAGTCCAGTAGGAAGGTCTCGGAGTACGCTGGGTAGTCGAAGCGGAAGAAGAGGACGGTGAAGATAAGTGTCACATACTGGTAGGTGGGGCTACTAAAGGAGGAGCGCAGCAACTTCATCCCGGCTACCACCACTGCCAGCGCCCCCACGCTGCGACAACACAAGCAAACGGGGGAGGGAGCACAGAGCAATGGGATTAATGAATGGGATCAGCTGCGTTGGTATGAGTCTGCAAAAACAAAGACGTCAACTTCAAAATCTTGGTTCCTACCCATTGCTATCTTCACCTATCAGTTCCATTTTATATTTGCTCCACTATCTCCGCCTACGTCCCCTCTCGCTATCTCTGTTCGGCAACTTTTGATCGATTGGTTGCACGACACTTCCGCTCTCCAGGTTCAAAGGCTCGCTGTTTTTCTACCCTGGCACCCATCATGGTGGAATGGCATCCCAATAAAAATTAGGACCACAAAGTCACTCATGTATTTTCAGAAACTACTCCAGACACCTGTACCACCATTGCTTAAAGGTCTGACAACAACAATTTGACACTTTGTAATGTAGGGCAACCAGAAGTAAATATTTTGTATTTATTTATTTTGCATATATTTATAAAAATGTCTGTGTGTGATGCTTTAAGAAAGAGGATAAACACATCGACCACAGCTGTCACAAGCTTTGAACAACATGTCTGACGTTCACTCACTAAGGGCCCAGGCGTTCAGGGCTGGCGATCGTCTTTGCATCGTTAGTCATGGCGCTCAGCACCACAGCAGGGTACAAGAAGTTCTTCTCCAGAAACTGAAGCCATACCTGTGCCTTCTCGAACCACATGAGTTGTGCTGGTTCTGAGAAAACAGTGGGACATGCATAGGGTTGTAAACGATAATTTCATAAACGCCAAGCCAACTGTGCCCCCACCGCACCAAATTAATTATTTATATATAGGATTTGAAAATAGTAACAGTGAAACGCCCTTTATATGTGTGGCTATACTAATATCAGTGGATTTTAATAGCCATGCATTATAGCCTTACCATTACAGAATACATTACACCATACCAAGTGTAGATCTTGGAATGAACGATGCACCCTACTGCCACAGCTCTCACCTCTGACTTCAAATTGGCTGTACTCGCGCGTCTTGAGAAGCGGGTGAGCGAAGCAGTACCAGGGCAGCTGCTTGCGCAGCTGGGGTAGCACATAATGCACCAGGAAGCCAACGCTGCCCGTCAGCCCGTATAGCACCACGCTCAGCACCGGCTGCCCATACAGCACCAGGACAAATCACGCACACGCACGGATTTATGAAACGGTTTCCGACAAGGAGGGGGGGGGGGTCAGTTGTGTTTGGTAGAATTTAATTTGTCAGTGCAGAAACCAGGGCACAAAACAGTTTACATAATTTTAAATGCTTATTTACAGTCCGTTTGACTCTGGTTTTGGGTCAGATTGGTGAGTTCACAACAGCAAAATACTCCACACTTTCATCTCTAGCCTTAAAAGAAAGAAATATAAAATAGGCGATGTTTTGAGCAATGGTCCCACTTCATAACACATATGTGCCAGGGCATTTGTGAAGGGCTGCTGGCCAAAATGTAACCGACAAAACATTGGTCGTTTTAAAGCAGTGATTGATGAACGTGTTGCATTTTCGTTCTTTGTGCTCGTGCACCCTTGCCCATGCAAAATCAGCCAAATAATTGGTTTAATTTTCTATCGAGTTACGTCCCTACGAGTTACGCAGTTAGCTCCGACAAAACGAACCTGAAGCGCCACAAAGACGGTGCTCACGTGCACAGCAAACGCCAGGATGGCCATCACGACGCACACGATGACATCCGACTGGAGGCGCTCACTCTGCTCACAAGGAACACGTGTGGCAATCGGTAATGAAGAGTTCAGCAAAAGCAGCATCGGGCGAGACATCATCAGAATAATAATTTATTGCTGGGACTGTTGATGCTGCTCACTTTTGTGTGCTTGGATGATGGCGCACCGTCGACCTACGCCTGCTTCGGAGCACTCATTACAGACTTTTTTTGTTAAACAGTAATTTTATTTATTTTATGTCCTCCATCTACTTAGTCATTATTTTGCTTTAATTGATCTACTATGGGTTTTTTTGTATTGTTGACATGCTGTTCTCTCCACAGCTCTGTGCAGCGCTTTGTGATCCTCGGGTGAAACGTGCTATAGAAGTGAAATTCTTATTATTACGTGTTTCATCTGTCAGCCATCTCATTTAACCTATATCACCCTGGCTCTATCCCACGATCAGCCAGAGTGACTACCCGTTTAACCCTGCCCAGGGTCCTGGGAGGCAGGAGCCTATATCGGTAGTCAAACGGTTACAGGCAGCAAGAGAGAAGCAGGCTCAGCAAGTGAGGAACAATGCATCAAGAGACACATACTGCAGTAAAGGATAGAGAGGAGACACTCGAGCAGTGGTGAGATAAAGCAGATGTGGCAAGATATGGGTGATGCTACAATGAGACGTGCGCAGGAACTTATGAGTAACAACACTGGGCAAGAAGGGACCCGGCAATGCCAGGTCATCACTGTGCACGACCACTGATGATTAATTCGGTTATGATGATGGTGATCATGTTAACAATGATATTAATATAAACGCACCACAGAGAGTTTGAGTTTGTCCGGGAGGGGGTCTTTCATCTCCTCCAGTGCTTCCTCGGGGTTGTCTGTTGGCTCTTCGGTCAAAAGCTTAGAATGAATGAGGGACCTGTAGGTGATGCCACACGGGTGCATGAACTTTACTTGTAATACGGCGCAAGGTCCAGAACTACATAGAATTGCTGTAGAATCGTTATATAAAGTTAAAATAAAATTAGCAGATTTATGAACTAAGTCTATAAACAGAAATGCTACAGAAATGACACAAATTACTACAACGCTTTGAACTGGGATATTCTATATATGTGACCAGCAGGGCCAGTATTACACCTGTGACAAGCGACTCATGGCCAGGGCACTGGAATACACACCAGAGGATAGTTGGGTCACTGTTCTGTCGGCTCAAGTGATAAGAGAGGGCCACAAGAAGCCCACAGAAGACGGAGAACAGCACGGGGATGTGCTGTGAGTCCCACGTTTGCTGCAGACAACACTCACACATACAACAAACACTTCATTATAGCATTACTGTGTGCAAGCTCTCTTAGCAATCACCGATTAAAGCCAGCACAGCCCACAAGAAAGTGATACGGGTAGCACCACATTCAGCCCTTTTATATTCTATTCCAATTGCAAATTGCCTTTTGAGGCAACATCTTCCGTTAACAGACCGATGTGTCCACTCGCCACTCAACCAATACTGTGCACGAGTGCTTACCGTGAGTGCCCCGTAGCAGAAGCCGTACAACAAGGCCACACAAAGTACGCTGCGCATGAAGCCGTAGACAGAGGCCAGTACACTGGTGGCAGCTGAAACAGACGGAGAGACAAATGTGGCGTTCGGCCGACCGCACAGCCCCGACACAAATACAATGTGGATTCGTGTAGTGACGCTGTAACGCAACCACAACCCAATAAGCGGTACAAAAACAGTTGGTATATTTATTTCATAGACAGGCAGTCCACCAAAGGCAGGTGGAAAGAGGTCTCGTTCATAGATCTGAACAGGGGCAGGAAGTTGACAAAATGGAAGGCTGAGGAGGAGTGCAAGACTATAGCAGCAATGACGGAAAACACAACAACCTTCCATTTAGTGACGTTCGAGTGGGATTTCCCTCAAAACCAAAATTCCCATTACTGTATGGGGCAATCTGCTCGAATCTTATTTTTTCACGTGCCCCTGTTATATGCCTCTTTTCTAGTTATATCCACTGACCGCTTTTATCGTTACAAATATCGCTCAAATTTACCCAATAGATTTTGCTGCTTTCGAGTTACAAGTTACACCGTGCAGCATTTTCCACGCCGAAACGGCACCTTTCACTGCACCGCATTGTCTATAGTGTAATGTGAAACTTACCATTACCACCAAACACATGCATGTCGAGCTGTTCCAGCACATACATAAGGAAGGTGTTGATCTGCGGCAGCAGGCCGAAGACGAACACCACGGGGAAGCACAGCGTAAACACTGCATGGTGGGCAGACACACAAGGGAAGAGAGGAGTGGGGAAGAGGAAGCAGTGTTGAAACAACCACCAGACAGCACTAACGTCCAAGTCTGATATTGCTAAGATATCGGAGCTACCAGTTATAAAACTGGGTTCCCAATTGCACAGATAATGGTCTTAGTCCACAAATAACGAGTTCAGGTAGTCAGCAAATTATATTAAATTTGGCGTATTCAAACTTGAGGTTAGATGACGTCAAACCTGATGACACGGGGAAGCAAGTACAAACACGATGTGTGACATCATCACATTTGCAGATAAGTATGCCACATTACTTTACATTTTAACAGCCACATTTTCAATAACCCTATAATCCATTAGCAGCACAACTTTAAATCCATATATAATGAATATTGAGTCATATTAATGAGACTTAACATGACCCTGTATTACAGAGTGATGGAGAGACAAATGGACAGACGGACAGAACTAACACGTTAAGGCGTTCTAAAGTGTACAAAAACAAACTTGGCTCCATCACTCGGTTCCTCACCCATGATGAGATCACGGGCGAACGTGAGTAACCGGGGAACAGTGCAGGGCACGCCATACAGCGTGAATGCCACGCGCAGGCTAACGCTCTGGCTGCCTAGGTCCAGCAGCCACATGAGGCCGCAGCACAGGCAGAAGTATGCCGGCCGGCTGTAGGCGATCACCCGGTTGTGACCCTGTGCACACACAGAGCACAACAAGTGATGCGTGTGCCAATGAGCAACTTTGGTGGCTCTTGTCCCATTGTAGAGGCAACGAAAGATGAGACTCAAAAAAACGATGGTGGTTAATGGCAGCGACTGTTGCTCTTCTATGAGAACTGCTCTTAAGGAGCTGTTCTTTCAGGATAGAAACATTGGCGGCATTATTAGGCTCAGTGCCTCAATACAAAAATTGGATAAAAGATGCAATGAAATCACACAATGATGTAGCAAACCTTTTTAAGCATATCATTTATGAAAAATCGACACGTTTATAAAAAAACAACACTAAAAATAAGTCCTCAACTAAAAATACTCTAGAGTACTTACCATAAAGGTAATTCCTTTACGACTTCGCTTTGCACCTATGCTATCACTGGCACTTAAGGCCACTTTCTCGACACATGGACTTTCACTGAAATATAACAGCAATGAACGACGATGAAATCCTACAAAGTACATTCCCAGGTGTAATCAATAGAAAGAACTGAGCCAAAACGAACCAAGCTTGGGCTGTACAGATAGCATGGAAAACGTGTTCAGACGGTTTTGATAATACCGTATGTGAATGTCACATAATATTTGTCATATTTATTGCAGTCTCTAAGCCACATCACACAGAAAATTACATAACGCTTCACGAAAGTACGCGGAGAGGATCAAGTTTACTTACATGCATTGGTGATGCAGCGTCTGGCTGTACACTCTGTAAGAGAAAGGGAATTAAAATAGAACAATAAAAAGGCACCTATTAAACTATTTTAAAACAACTATTGATGTTATAAACATATGACTTTACATGTAATTTCCAAATTTAACATTCGCCATTAACTTGTATATGAAGGTTAAAAAAACCTAATTTTTATTAACCACAGTAATGCGCTGACCTGACTGCTCCGCTATGTCCTATGCTGGCAGCACTTGCCTCAACAGAAAAATGTATCACAAAATATAAATCCGACGCTGGTGGAGAAGGAGAGGGGGGCACCTAATATAGAGTCAAAACTTATCCCGACCACCTTTGTCTCCACAGTGTTTAACACACCAGATGCTCATCGAACACCAATTCGACCGAGAGAGGACACCCAAGACAGATTCAGACATTCGCCATTGATAGTGGCCATGAGAGGAAACTGAAGTCAGGTTGGTGGGTTCATACTGCAATGTACTAGGACGCTACACCACCACCCCCTGCACTAACCCACAGATACACATGAAGCCAATGGGCTACAGAGGCAATCACGTTCCTAAACCAGTGTCACCTTTATGAGTGAGTACTGGCAGCTGGCGATCACCAGGCAGAACTGCAGCACCCAGATGTCATGGAAGAAACCAGTCTTGAGCAGCACAAAGCCAAGGAAGGCGACGAGAACAGCCAGCACCACGGCCAGGATGTTCTCACCCAACTGCCGGTTTCTGGGAGCACGCAAAAGTACACACATGCCACCACCTGTCTTGTGAGCCACCGAACTAACAAGGTGCACCTATATGGGATGTGAATGTCAGAGGGCATGGGGTATTGAAAGATTCTGATACTTTGGTAGCAATCTAAAGGTGCTGGATTGTTTTTCAAGTGCTTCAAACTACATAAGAGGTAATTGATGCAAGAACCATTCATTTATAAGTTTCCTTTAGGTGAGCTGGGAGACTGTTGATACATTATTATGAAAACGTTCATCCTGCAGAGCTTTTTTTAAATAAAGCGAGCACCTTATTCCAACTTAACACAGTTTGTCATAGTGGCAGAAGGGGGCAGCATAACAAAATCCATCGTTGTACTGTATTTCCACACCTCCCTGTGTGTGTGTGTGTATATATCCTGCCTTTATCAACCAGTACTAACCAGCGTGGCACAATACAGTTTGTTTGACCTACACGTTGTGGCGAAACCCTAGTCAAGCAGTGAATTAACAAAGGTGCTGTTACGAGCATGGCAGCTTAACACAGACATTGTACCGTTCTCACAAATAAGGCCTGGGTAACGTGGGGTAGAGGAACCCACCGATCAAGCAGCGCCAGCAGTGCCAGACGGTCATATCGGATGGCCAGCCATGCTCCGGGGAAAAACTGCAGCTTGTACCGCTGCTTGACCCGCTTCTCCCCGGGCCTGTCACCATCTGCGAGCGTTCCCGCACCGATCCCACCCCCGATGCCACCACGACCATCGTGCACCTCTGGCAGTGGCAGCTCCAACGCTGGACCGCGGAATCGTTGCTGAGCCCGGAACAAACGCTGCCGGGTGGAGCAAGATCGGTGAAAACAGGAAGACCGGGATTACATGTTAGAGTGACGTTGGAGAGCCTTATAACAGAAGCGAGGCAAGTAGAGGTAACGGGACCGTGAGAATGTTCTTATTTACTCTGTGGGTGAGAGCAAAGTTTGGTGGCACCTCAGGTGACAAGCCTGCAAATACCACTTCTGCTTTATAGGCATAAGTATATTTTAGTGTTTTCCAACCCCGCACTAGCAAGCATGACGAAAGATGATCAAATAGCCACCCACGCTGAGGCTGCCGTTAGGATCAAAATACAGCCGCCCCCCTGTTCGATCACATCGATACCCTTCGAATCGTCGCTCGCACCTGCTCCACGAACGCGTAATCCCGGGGACGTGGCACTTCAATGGTCTCGTAGGGATTGAGATCGCGATCACGAGACGCCGCCTCCTCCGTCTTGTCAAGGAAGCCGCCCGAGGGCCCGTCAAAGTACGAGTGGCTGTCCCTGCGTTCGTGTGCGAGAACGTGACAATATTGGTGGAACAGGGACCACAAGCGACGGGTAATGTTAATCATCTCAGTCAGTTAAATATAGAACCTGAGATACTCCAGCGACCTATTATACGACCATGACAACGCAGCATGGACTGCAAGGTGATGGACAAACCCTTAAAGAGGCTTACGGTCACTCATATGCAATGCAACAGTCAAATTTGATGAGGCTGAAAATGACTGGGTGGTAGAGGGTGAAGACTAATGAACATTCAATTGACTCATGCCATGGCAATTTATCAATGGTGTAGTTATGGGTTTTATCATTTTCTAGCACTATTATTGTCAAGAAATGGTAAAACGTTTTCTCTTTTTACAAAGGTGTAGTTTTAAAAATTAAGCATGCCACACATAATTTGGAGCTTGTAAGCAAATACCCTATGAACCTTATTTGTACTGGCATATCCAAGCCACATCAGTGCTTTTTACAGCAGAATAAACAGACGTTTATAACAATACAGTAGAAAGTACCCAGTGAACTTGAAAGCTTGCAAGCTCTCTAATGTGGAGCTATTTGTGAGGCTGAGCCTGATAAAAACAGTGATATGCTTACTGCGCATCTGAATATGAAAGAAGGCCACACAGGATGAGAGCAGTGCATCGACTAAACGGTTCAATGCATGTGAAGTCCGTGAGAACAACACAGGGAAAAAACACCACCACATGAACAACACGTATCTCAAATATTTCACCGCATGTGATGTCAGCAGCATGGCTCAGCACCGCTGTCTGCAGTGGCTAAAACAGCCCGCAGACTTCTGATCTGCACTGGGGTGGCAAGGCAGGGCTCTGGCACGGTTCGGCTTTACAGTGGGGAAAAAACGAGGCGTTCGTGGCTTGACGTGACATGTGGACGGCCTCACCAACTCGAGTGCTTGGGGTTAATGGCTGCGTCCACGTTAGACAGAAGGGTTGCGCAGCCATCGCTCTGCTCCCCGAAGGTGTAGGTCATCAAGTTTCCTGCAGCACAGATGCAATGCAGCCGCCATGAGATTCACCCTCCAGTATCTCTCATTTCGAAATCTCAACAATGCTCTCCTGCCTACTGTTGGCTTCTACTATTCAGAAATAAACTTCCAATTCTGATTGTCATACTAATGCTTCAATGGTCAGTGCTCTACTTGAGTTTCTTACAGTAATCTACTCGTCTAATGGCCTCATACAGGACAATCCATGTATAGATATGACACATCTTTATTCTCCACAGGTAGATGGAATATGTCGTGGGTAACAGCTATTTATTTATTAACTTTAATTATTGTGCTGGTTGGTTTGTAATTATTTGCAAGTGACAGTAATCTAAATAGAAAGTGATTTTGAAAAGTGGCCATTGCAATTCCCCCGAACTTCATCTCGTACGATGCAGCGCAGTACCGCGACACTAACAGCCGAACAGAGCATCCGTGGAGCTAAGCAAGCAGCCGAGCGGCGGAACGAGCGAGGCGCTCTCACCATCCTCATCCTCGAAGCAGTGCACAGCCCCGGATGTGGTGTCGTCATGTGACGTGGCTACGTGCAGCGGTGGAGCGCCCGGAAGCTGGGCCTGCACGCACGATGACGAGCTCGCACTTCCGCTCCCTCCGGGGCCTCCCCCACAGCTCCCGCCGCCGCCGGCACCGGCACCACCACCTCCCGAACCACAAGGGCCACCGCTGCCCGGCACGGACTGCCCCAGGGAGAGCGGCAGACTCGGCACAGGCTTGAAAATCGACGTCGTGCGGCAGCGGGGGCCGTCTGGTAGGCTGTGAGATGGAATGGAAAGGACAAAGGGTGGTGCACAGCCAGGATCAGACGGGAGCAGTTGGAGAAATGCCCGAACAAAACAGGTTGGAAAATATCACGCATACAGATGGGTTATAAAATATTACAAAATGGGTATTAGTCTAGAGAAGTCTAGCAGTTCACAGAGAGCTGTCAGAGCAAAATATGCAGTTATACATTCTTATTATCCGGGGTTTTGTCCATAGCAACTGTTTCGTTGACATGTAAATAATGTTTTAAAATGTTTAGAAATATACATTCTCGCAAGTACGATTCAACAAACACATCGAAAGTACAAGAATCCATTTTAACCACTGATCAATACAAATCATTAGGTTTCCTTTGCAAATGAGACACAGGTCTCGGAGGGCCCTCATGAGGTTACACTTTTCACGTTCTGCACACTCGACCGCAGAACGTAGGTTCTCGGGCTTAGAGAAGCTGTGTTATGATCACACCAGCAGCCTGTGTTTTTGCCCAGCGGCCAGGCATGCAGCGGGGAATTCTCACCTGAGCGGGGAGCCCAGGATGGATGGCGGCGGCGTGGGGTTGCTGCCGGCGTGGTGGCGACGCCGCACGGTCTGCCTCCGCACAGCGCCGCGTGTCATACTGCTGTGCCGCCGTGGCTTGCCGCCCTCCTCACTCACCGACGACGGCACTACACAACACCAAACCATTAGAGACAAGGCAGGAAGTAGTTTATAGGTTTAGGATGGAGAGGCCACACCACTGAACCACTGGGGAGCTTTTCCGTCTTAATTGAGTAAATGGAATACGATGGTGGTGGCATCATCATGGGCACTTTCTCAGCCAGATGGGCGTATGCCATCTCGTGCAGCCTGCCAGAAGACCTCGTCTAATTAGGTGCCCAGTATTGATTAATAATGGTTACATGTTGCCTGCACATTATAGCAAAACATCCACCTACATGCGTCACCTGAGACTGAAAAATTTAACACGCTGTTTGTTGCTTCCTTATACTAGTCATGAGTGAAGGACTATGAACTCATTTCACAACCGGTGGCCACACGAGGCCTCCCACTTTCACAATGGCCTGAAGACGGAAGTCATTCATAACTGCAAGCGTTTTAGCCACACGAATTGGGTCATGTATACGTTTTCCCTGACAACGTTTCTAATTTTAACATATAGTTTGGATCGCAGTTATTTCAAGGATTCCCAGCATGAGCAGTAATTATAGTTATACATACACTCACATACATGATAAAGACACACCACATGCATGCATACTCTTGTATTTATTTGAAGCAGGATGTGGCACTTATTTGCACAAATGAAAAAAGTCAAAGGAAGCTCACTCACAGACTCACAGATTCGCACACACACTCACCCCCACCAGCTGCCCCCTGCTCTTCGAGCTCGAGCCAATCCGAGTGGCTCCGAGTGACCAGGTCTCTCCAATCAGACGGACCTGACGAGGTAGCGATCTGGCTCCTTGTCACCAGCTCGCGCCACTCAGCCTGGCTGCCACTCCCTCCTCCACCGGCGGCACCGCCGCTCGTGTGCCCACGTGACATGAGTTCGAGCAGGCGGGCACGCCCCAAGAGTGAACGCTCGTCCAGCGCCTCGCCCTCCTTCTTCTCCAGTTCCGACTTGGACGATGTTAGAGGACGTGACGATGATGAGGGGTCCTCGACGGCCAAGCCGGCAGTTGCACCCGCAGCCGTGGCCGCTGAGTCTACCGCCAAAGCATCCGCCGGCCCACCACCAGCCGCGGCGCCTGTGAGTACCGATAGAAGGAAAAAGGGTGGATGGGTCGGCTTTATCGATTACAAGAGAATGCTGTGCACATAGCAGGTGTTTTAGGCTGTTCTTTAGCAATACCATTTGTGGAAGGCCGTGTGGCAAAATCTATAAATGTACTGTGCTGCGCTCCAACCAACACCAATTCAGTATGGTCAAGTTATGCCTATCATTCTGCACGGTGTGGGAAGGCCCTCATCTAGCAGTGGATTGACAAGCCCTGAAATTTTTGAAATGTAAATTATATTTCTATACCCAAGGTACAAGAACTGAATTGCAACAATGGAAACTAGTTATTCAGACTCATGCAAACAGTACTAAATGTTGTAATTTAGGCTAACTATGCAAATAATCAACAAAAGCATAAAAATATTTATTCTCTCTTACTTATTAAATATTGTTGTGAATGGAATGCATTTCCCGCCTCCAAAATATTATGAAGTGAGATAATCGGGGGCGGCACGGTGGCCCAGTGGGTAGCGCTGTAGCCTCACAGCAAGAAGGTCCCGGGTTCGAATCTCTGCTCAGGTGCCTTTCTGTGTGAGAGTTTGCGAGTTCTCTCCCCGTGTCCGCATGGGTTTTCATCGGGCACTCCGGTTTCCTCCCACAACCCCAAAAACATGCTGCTGCATAGGTTAATTGCCTTGCAGACTAAATTGCCCGAAGCACCCGGTGATGGACTGGCGTCCCATCGTGGGTATATCCCTGCCTTGCGCCCTGTGTCTGTCGGGATAGGCTCTGACTCACCGCAACCCTGTACAGGACTAAGCGGTTTCTGACAATGAGATAAGATGAGAATCGGTGAACTCTTCATTTTTTTCCTCTGTGCACCGCCATCTGTAAAAATGTCACTAATTTGTTTTGGTCTGCATCCTCAATCCAAATAGTTAATTTTATCAATCACTCACAATTTGATCTGTCATGTGCAGCTACAGTCATCGTTGAACATTGTCCACTCACAGTTCATCATCGGTATCAATATCTGCTTAATCCTGTAAAGGGTCTCAGGAGGCCAGGCAAGGCGGGGCTATACCCAGGATGTAATGCCAGTACATCGCAGGGCACTCTGAGGAAATTAACTCAGCAGGCCCATTAACCTAGACAGCAGCGTGTCTTCGGACCGTGGGAGGAAACCGATGGACACTGAAAAAACCCACGTTGACACGGGGGGAGAACACGTAAACGCCACACAGAAATGCACCCGAGCCGGGAATCAAACCCGGGTCCTTCTTGCTGAGACAACAGTGCTACTCACTGTGCCATGCACCACCCTCACTCATAGTTACATGTGACTAAAAAACACTACGTTGATGACCAAGTTCGCTCGTACTTTGATAAACATTGCTCACCTCTACCTCCGCCCGCCGCCCCGGTTCCTCCGGCATCCATGCTGAGCACGCGCGCGTGCGTTTTGGCGCTCGCCATGCTGGGCGTCCGCCGCGGAGGGTGTGACACTGAGTGCGACGGCGGCCGCCGAAGTGGGGGCCTTGGCGTGCCGGTTCCAGGAGGTGGCGCCGCACCACTGCCACCCCCCGTCACTCCGCAGGGGCCTCGTTTCCCGCGCCCGTGCTTGTGCGAGGCTGCCGCTGCTGCAGCCGCTGCTACTGCCTCGAGGAAAAGCCCGGAGTCAGAGTCTGGCGATGGGCTGGAGTGCGTCGAACTGCTGTTGAAGCTGCTTTCTCGGAAGAAGCTGTTTGTCGAGGACGGGGAACTAAGTTCACTTGAGTTGTCGTTGTCATCCTCATTCTTGTCGCGCGTGCCAAACAGAGTCGGTACCGTCACGTACTCACTGCCACTGCCGTGACTTCGTCCCTGAGCTGAACTCGTGTTTGGGCGGTTCAGCTCAAAGCTACCGCTGCGTTTCCGCCTCGTCTTCCGCTTGCGGCTCGCACGTCGTAGGAAGCTCGAGGACTTGGGCCGCACCGCCGGGTCTGTACCCTCCCCTGCTGTTGCCGCCCGAGAACTTTGTGCCCCTGGCTCATGTGCGGACCTGCCGCCCCTACTCGCCGGGGACTCTGTGAGGCTTGGCACGGCACTCACCGCCAAGCTTGGGCACCCATCCATGTTTTCAGATGCGGTCCTGCCGCTCTGGGTCCGTCCGCCGCTGTTCTCCTTGACGTTGGCAGCCTTCTGCGCTGCCAACGCGTCTGCTGCTATGAGATTCGAGTGAGGGTTGGCATTAGTTTCGCTGCCGTAAGAAGGAAGTCGTTCCTTCTGCTTAGTCCTCGTATCCACCCTGGCGGACGACCTCTCGTCAGACCTCGAGTCAAATGGATTGCTCCGCCCGGATTTGCCGCCTTCGTCCTCGGACGGGGCAGTACACCGTGAGTCGCGGATATCATCGGCGGCCACCACCGAGTGCAGGCGGCCAGAGCCGACCGAGCTGAAGCTACGTAGACTGTTCCGCGACTCCTCTGGCCGCAGGGAGACTCCGTCCGGCAGCCGAGCACCGTCAATACCGCCGCTTCCACCGTCATCATCGTCCGGCGCGTTGCCTGTTGAGTCATCAACGGAGACCGAGGCCGCGTCGCCACGAGGGCTCCCGAGCTCACGGCCGTCCGGCGACTCAAAAGCCTGCAATGCTGGCATGTCAAGGAACTCGCTAAGCGAGGCGCGTGGGGCCTTGCCATCGCGCCGGCGCACTGGGGCATCACTCGCCTCGCTTGGCCATAACAGGCAGCTATCAGCGACTGCCACCGTCGCCGCCCCAACCGTTGCATCGCCGCTCCTCGTGCGGCCGCGCTTGCTCACAGACGCCAGCAGCGTCTGCGTTTCCGAGTCGAGGGAGCCGGAACCATGGCTCGAGGCGGGAGAGTCGCATGAGAGCAGCGGAGGCAGCGGAGGCTTCTCCCTGCCGAGCACATCTGTGGGGTATTCACAGGGCGAGTACAGATAGAGCAGATGTACGCATGGTAAATGAGTTGGCGATGCGTCACCCAAGATAGGTAATATGCAGCAAGAAGGATTAATTGTTCCGATGCACACTCAAGCAAAGCACTATACACCAGTCCCTACCATAGGAATATGGATTTTCGAATACGGACTCATGGTTATTTGAGCAGGATAGTCGTTGACCTTTTTTTTCAACTGTTATAACGATTAAGTGTTTGTGAATAAAACGTCACAAGATATTCAAAAACACAGCAGACGTGGAGACCAGCTCATGACATTTCTCACACAACTATCAAAACGTAATATTTCCTTTAGTTTAGCTCTTTTAAGTTTCATACCTTTTTACAGAACCTTAATAGTCCTAAATAAGCTTTGAGTAGGCTTAGGCAGCTTGTGATTACACACAACTACTTAAGACACCAATCACAAATCCTCCCTTATAACTTTAAACAATTAGTGTTCATATCCTCGCATTGAGACACCAGCAGGCTGAGAAGCAGATGAGCGAAGGAAGTTGGGGATACAAAAGATGTTGTGTCAAGTCAGTGGACAAACCTTTGGCAATGCTGGTGGACTCGAGGGCTGGGAGAATCTCAACCTGGTAAAGAAAGAGCAAGAACTTGAGGTGAGGGACACAATACAGTCATTTCCCTGAAACAGATTCAGATAAAGCAAGCTGGAATATGAATGTCCACGCCAATGCGCCAGCTTATATATACTATAAGTGATGATGATGGCCATAACGATGAGAACAATGAGGTTGTTTGCGAGGCAGTACTGGCAAGTCTTTGTGAACCCACCCGATGCAGCAGGTCTCCTGCACAGGAGTTTCGTGAGCTGCACGCTAAAGGTGGCGTTCCCTCTCTGTGCAGCTCCACCACCTCCACCTTGCCACCACTACCACTCGTGCTGCCTCCACCGGGGTCACTGCCAACACGACAATCAATCATCAGTGCATTTTCTATCAAGTCACTGAACACGATAAAGCCGATGTGCAACAATAATCTGTATTGTAGTAACCATTGTTTATTTCTACACGTGCCCCACTCCTGACAAACGCCACTTCACAATATCACTGCTTTTCAGTCACATTGTATTTTTAACCTGAAAATGGTTTACCCTAAACTGTCGTGCATACGTTCACGTATGTTTGAGCTGATAAGAAAAGCACATGGTCTTGGGCATGACAAATCATTCACAGGGATTGTAAACTGTGATCAAAAATAATGACAGAGTAGCGGTCCTAGCATATATCGTGTCCGAGAGCCTGCACAATGCGGAGACGGAGCCGGTGCAGCTGCTACGTGGATTATTGCATCATGTCACAGGACAACTGCTATAGGCACAGAGGCCTGCACGCAGCAGTGGATTCATCACGGTTGACGAAAATGATAACAATGCATGATGGTAATGAAGCAGTATGCCTACCATCTCTTGGCTATAACACTCTGGTGCTAAGTGTAGAGAGGGACAGAGGGGGAAGTTGTGGGTTTGCACTCACCCGGGCCCTCCGCTGTACTCCTGCCTGGTGCCACTGCTTGCGCCAGGTTCCGCCGGCGTCTCGTCTTCGTGCAGCGTGCCAGGTGGCCGTGATCGTAGGTCCAGCATCTCAATGCCTCCTCCTCCGCCAACACCACCACTACCACCACTACGCTCTACCAACTCGCCCCGGTCAAACATCATGTGCAGCCGGTAGTTGACAGACTTGAGCAAGGTGAAGAACATGGCGATGACGCCGCAGTAGATCCCCACTGACACCATGTTTGGAGGCAGCACCTGGTCGAAAATACCAGCCAATGTGTACAACCAACTACCAATTACTCAGGATTATCGGGGCATTGGAGAAGCAATGAGACAAAATAAATATACAAATGATACAAAGCATATACAAGCTTAAAAAGCATAAATAAAACATTTATTGTTTACAGATATGGAATGAATATATGTGGAACGAGGGAGTTAATATAGCCTATCATCCATATGGAGTTAATAAAATAAGCAGAAGTTTGTGGGTAAATAAACCGTTATTGTCCTATGGACAGACTCGTTAGAACCATAACAAAATGGAATTCATAATAATACCACTGACTCAGAGCTATTAAAAGAAGATGAGCACTACCTCATCTGCTGAAGCATTCACTCTGACATCATCCATTGTGGAGAATAGATGACAAATACAGATGTGGCCAGGACTGCCGCCTAAGCTAGTGTACAAGATAAGCACCATTGGATTTATCGGAATGTCTCCTGATTTAGAGTATGGCGTTACTACTCCAGGTCTCAGAGATTCCCCATAACAGTGACAACCGCATCGACCCATTTACACAAAAATCACGGAACAAGCCTTTGAACATGAGCAGTCCTCTAGGTGTTACTCCCATGGGTGGACTCTCATACATCCGGTGTCATAAATAAATTATCCACGTACAATGCAACAACCAAGCGCGAGTGGCAAGTAAAATTTTTTTTTTAAAGGTATATGAAAAATTACAGCTGCCTCCTTTGCTGTTGGCTGCACTCTGTGTATTACCTTGGGTACGTTCAATGCAAGTGACTGGTACATATGACGTGGAGTCAAAGTCAAAGGACCAGTTTTAGACTTGGCAAAATGCCTGAGAAACATCATTTTTTTGTAAAATGTCCATATCGTGAAGGACTATTCGTCAACACGTCAATTGGGCCAAAAGAGTCCATAAATGCGATCTCTGAGACTGGTGCAAATTCAACGTCCACTAACCTCACAGGGTGACCGATATGAAACTGCAACCAGGAATTTAACTCACAACCTTGTCATTGAAGCTGAGCAATCAACCCAAGGCTGGTGTGAAACACTGACAAAAACAATCGTCTATCAGGCCTTTAATAAGTAGGCTGTCGAGGTGATATCATATATTGTTAATGCATTTCTCTGCACAAGTTTCCAGTCTTAATTTCTGCACAAAACAATAGAGCAGTGTCACGATGACCTTGATAACTAACTTTTATTTGGCTCATAATTACATACAAGCAGAGAGGTGGGACAGCAGAACCCAAAAATAAGTATTAGTTATGCAAGAGTGATTATCACTCACTGTCAACATTTCAATCGCATTTAAACGTCGGCTTGTTTGGTTTTAATATTTAACAGTAGCTCACTACTAAGCTACTAATGGCCGGCAGTGCACCGCTGTGAGACTTAGTGTTTATACAGCTGCTGGAAGATAACGTCTATTTCTCGATAATAATAGAAATGCAAAGGTTGTGTTTCCAATAGTGGCAGCACTGAATTGAATAGATGGTTATAAACCGAAACAAACCTTAGCCATTGCTAAGCTAAAATTTCCACCAAATCCCTGGTAACTGATCGAACGAAGTATATATCCGCTGGAGCTTTAATACTGCAATACGGAATAAGTCAGCACCACTGCATCACAAAACCATACATTTTGGTCTTAGGACAGATACACTGGTGAATTGCAGAGTTGGTTAGTGTACAACTCATAATTGGAAAGTTGCCAGTTCACGACCTAGTCAGAATAAAACGGAGCCTATTCTCCTTGTTATTAATAACGTGGGTAGTACTTGCACATTGTCATATTGATTCACTCCTGCCACACAATTAAAGAATTTCCACTTCTAACTGATGTCTATGAGGAAATTTGCAGTGTACATGTACACTATTTTTTCAGTCCACAACTGGATGCGAGCATCCTCACACCATGTAGGTCAAGTGGGTTGCTCGAGGTTTCGGAGCATAAACAGCACTAAAATACTGTGCGGTACGAATACATTTGTATGCAGTATCCTCTGCCGCACACTCTGCAGCCATCACTGTCGGACAGTCAATACCAATGTGACAACCAGCGGGATCACCAGAACACTGCCACAACCTTCGGATCCAAAAAGCACGACAACTAACCGCACCACATGAACAATAGGAAACCACTTCTCAAATCACTATAGGGCCCAATGGGATTACTTCTAAGACTGCAAGGACCACGAGGTTCACTCGTGTAAGAATAACATTATAAATAGTTCTCTATAATGTACACCAGCAATGTAAAATCGTAGGACATTTGTACAAATATATAGCTTTAATAAAGTAAGCACGCACATACTGTTGCATGTGCATTACAGAATTATGATACTAAGAACAAATGGATCCCTTGTGGTACTGTGACGAAGTTATACTGATTACGTCGCCCAGATTGGCTACAGCTCCTGGCTCGGATCGCAGCCTATCCTCAGAAACTCAAACACGTTTGATCTGTCGCAACAGGCAGCGATTGTGCTACAATTCCCCTCGATTCCAGGCAACAGTGTTATATTGGGGTTTAAACAGAGAATATCGTCACAAACAGGCTGTTTGGGCCCGATACTCAGGCATGAACCAGATTATATACCGTTATATTAAATGATGTCGACGTTATTTTGTACATGTTATATATAATATTGAAATCAATTATAAAGTTAAACGCTACCAAGAACAGCATTGACTACATTGTCTCTGTGTCTATCTCTGTCTCCGTGTCTCTGAAATGATATGCAAAAAAATAACTGTAAAAAGATGTAAAGATTCAAAATATCATGAAGCTACATATAAAACACGGAACAAACAAAACTTTAATGCTTATCTAACATTGAGCACACATGTTTGTGGTAAACCCTTCACTCAAATAGCATAAGCCACTGAAGCATAAGAGCATCTGCATTAATCAAATTGGGTCAGCTATGCTTGCTTCAGCGCACACACACAGAAATATCGCCCCCGCGGGCAGCAAGCTGGCACCAAAAAAAATTGTGGGTGACTTGGAAGGAAAAACGTTTTTGTAGTAACACATCCCAACTGATGCCCTGAAGGGAGTTACTTTGAGTGATATTTACAGAGTGCTCAATTTTAGCACAACTAAATAAATGTTTTCTTGTCAAATAATGTGTCACAGTGTTGTGGATAGTACTGTATATGCATAAAAATGTCCCGACTATAAGAAAAAATAGCATGGTTGTTATGCATGTGAAATATTGGTTTGTGGTGGTTTTAAGCAGGAGGAGGCCCCGGGGAAGACCCAGGACACGCTGGAGAGACTATGTCTCTCAGCTGGCCTGGGAACGCCTCGGGGTCCCCCCGGAAGAGCTGGAGGAAGTGTCTGGGGTGAAGGAAGTCTGGGCATCGCTGCTTAGACTGCTGCCCCCGCCACCCGGCACCGGATAAAGCGGTATGAAGATGGATGGATGGATGATTCCATGCACAGCCATAAAAACACATTCTCACCTCCAATGTTACGGTGCATAAAAAAATATATTCACGGTAATGTAACAAGTCTACATCATACCCTTAAATTTCACAACGGTGCCAGTACACATAGGTAAATCTTGTCAGCAAATGTCATGTGATGCAGCAAGTCCGTACTGAACACGGGAATTGTACATTAGTTTCTAAAGAGGCATGCAGCTGAACAGGATTACCTGGCTGCTGAGGTCGCATTTCAATCAGTGAAGCCTATATACGAAGATGCCAGCTTCCTCTCAGTAAAGCACACAACCACCCATTTTACTAACCACAAATACTCTCAGTCAAATACTAATTCGGAGGAATGAAACACATTCACAGCATATTGATCCAAAAGGTAGGCCATTGTGTGTTATTAATTTAAAAAGCAAAAAATGTTATTAACCATGTTTGCCAAAGGGATGCCCACGTGCTGGGGGGTTGGGATGACGCTGAGCACAAAAACTACAGCTAAGTTTTTTACGGTGCCCACTACTATATTCGTCTCTAGATTGTCACATTTAATGTTATTAACGCAAATTGACTACACTTCGGAACCTTGTTTAAATTCTGCTAAAAGTATTAATCAATGCCATATATAGTTTTGCATAGCGAGGCCAGATGAAATAACACTGGACGAAGCCCTGCGTTGTAATTTTCCAGGATATTTTTCCGGCAGCATGTGATAGTCAACCTACTAAAATATAGGTTTACATTGACATGCATTAATCCTCCTTTGAGTGTATCTGCAAAGCATTATTGAATTTAAATAGCTTGTATACGGATAGGTCTTGCTGGGCCAATATTTTTGTTTGAATATTTTTGTAAACATAAGGAACCAGACAACCAGACACCCATGCTTATGACGAAGTAACAATTAATGTAAATATTTGCACAGATTATTTGATAACTGATTTGTTGTACTGCCACTTATATGCATTGCAGTATAGGGAATGACCTTAATGGCATTAATAACAAATTGTAATATACAGCACTTTGTAAAAATACTTCTGGATGAAGGCTGCCACATACATTATGGTCATGGGGGTTGTTTGACTAGGATCCAGGGATGACGGAAATATAACTTGCCACTGATGTTATTAGTGACCAAGATTCAAACTCTGGTGGCCATATTAATGTTGCAGTGAGAAAACGAATATGCTGTTAACCACTCCCTGTTCCATGAATCAATTATATCTTTAGTCATTTTTTCAAATATACCTCAATGATGATTGAAATCCAGTTTTTTTTATTTAGATCTCAGGGAAGGCCACCCAATAAATACATGACATTAATAAGAGCCTGCTGAGCCACTATCCACTGACAGTGAAGGTGCATTTGATCTAACAATTTAAAAACAACAATGCAATAACAGGGCCATGCATCAAAATGACTATGCAGTGAGCAGGCAAAGCACAGAACTCACCAGGTAGAGCGTGAAGGGGAAACAGAGCAGGAAGAGCCACACATAGAGGTGGAAAGCATTCGAGAATTTGCTCTGATGCGGGTCAAAGCACCAGCCCCCAGTCAGGGATGCCCAGAGGCCCTGGCGGAGAAACTGCAGCGCTTGAGAGCCCATGTCTTCTTCCGCTCTTTTTCAATCTCCTCTCAAGTCTAAAGGAGGAAAACAATGTACACAACAACCATAACTTTCCTGAAAACTTTATGCTCACAACCATATGCAAACATAGTGACCACAATTTTGACCATTTGGTGGTCTAAAACAAGGCAGTTTGCATATAAATGCGGTGTGGTAATGTCACGTGACATGCAAGGAATTGAGGATTGATCTTATGGTCACATTCATACCTCTGTCTCTCTCTCTTGAGATCACCTACACTGCGTATTATTACCCTGATACATACCTTCGTTTTATTAAATGGTAAGTCACAAAAATAGTGCAATAATGCATTTTGTTGCAGATTGCTGTCCAAAAATGGACCAACTCATGGTGATGTTAAAGGATGGCTCTTGACCATCAGAGGAGGAAAGATCTTAACACCTGCATAATCGCCAGATACGGTAAAACCTGTTGTAATCTTATATATGTATACCGGCAAAAAGTACCCATAGCGTCAAGCAGTATTTGTTAAACATGCCACAATATGTTCATGAGTCTCAGTGTAATCAAATTTTGCTGGAAAAAAATGGTCCAGAGGTGGTCATATTTTTTTAAAGATGGGTTGAAAGCATCTTGAACCTCTTCATTTCGTGCCAATTAAGATTTTTTTACGAACATTTCCCTAAGTGTGCCGCCTGCCTGCCTTTTAGAAACTATTTGCATTTGTTAACATGTGCTGCCACTGAAGGGATATCAAAAGCTCTGCTACCTATGACACAATCCTCCTTCTGCAAGTACCTGTATATGTAACGTATAATCGAAGTACAGATGAGCCTCACCACACCTTGTACAGCTCATTCATTCATTCATTATCAATACCCGCTTGATCCTGTACAGGGTCACGGGGGAGCCGGAGCCTATCCCAGCCAACAGAAGGCGCACGGCAGAATACCCAGGATATGATGCTAGTACATCACAGGGCACACGTTTGGGGCAATTTAATGAGTAGGCAAATTAACCTGGGCAGCAGCGTGTCTTTGGTCGGTGGAAGGAAACCAGAGAACCCAGCACGGGGAGAATACGCAAACTCCACACAAAAGGGCACCCGAGCCGGGAAACGAACCCCGGAGACCTTCTCGTTGTGAGGCGACAGCACTACCCATTGCGCCACCGTGCCGCTCACCTTGCATAGGTGATGGGGGCATATGGCCATACTTCACCGCGCTGGTCGGGGGGCTGAAAATGGTGAAGGGAATTAAGAACAATGTACACTAATTTCGCTGCACTGCCCTCTACTGCCCATAACACCTATCACACCTGTGTTTGGCGGATGGTAGCTATCCAGCCATACACATACCGAGCTCAATCTGGCTTAACTCCCCCGAGATCTCATGAAATAGGACGCATTGCGGTATATTGTCAGAGTGAAGTACTTATTTACATGCTGTCATTGCAATATAATATACCAGGAATCCACAAGACCGCCCTCTCTCATAACCGTCCCTCACTGTGGCGCGAGCCCCAATTATTATTAATGTACTGTAAAAAAAGTAATGTTAGTCCTTATCGATGCATCCTGAGACTTTTTTGCAGTTAGCGACCACCCATTACAGTGCATTGCTGTTACTGACGATGCCAGTATTGTTTTTAAATGCCCTTGCCGCAACCCCATCACCTTCCACCACTGCATGCCTCGTTACGATATTGTTGTAATTTAAAAAGCGCATATTATGTGTATACGTCCTCAACGCATGCGCATTTTTGCGAGCACCTATAAATGCACTGTATTCTCATTAGAGTTCGTCCTGCAGATCACACGGTGATGTTGTCTGCGCCAAGTGCGGGTGAACCTGTCGACGGTAAGAGAGATTACGACGATTGTGGTGACGGTGTTTACGATGACAATGGTAAAGATGGTAAAAGGGACGACGATTATTAAAAGGCCGAGGGCAATGTTAGTAACGATGGTGATAAACTTAGACACGACAACGATGATGACCACGATGATGAAGATGGTAGTGACGGTAGTGACGATGATAACACTGAACTGCTAAGTACGACGCGAACACACCAGCACCACACGTCCGCCAGTACTACGACCACCAGCCCGAGCTCAACACCATTTGTATCTACCCTGGGCCGACCGACACACGTCCCAAACCCTGCCTGGTTGCGGGAGATCCCGGGAGGAGGGGGGGGGGTGACCAGCCACCTCTCCTGGGCCTCAGCACTACTCACTGGACTGCTGCTGCGGCCGCTGCTGTTACGGCTACTCTGCGGTCGCGACCCTCGCGTCAGGGCGAGACGAGGGACGGCGAGGAGCAGGAAGGAGGAGGAGGAGGAGACCCCGCGAGTCAGACCCGGCCTCCCGCTCCTTCGCCTCCTCCAGCTGCTGTCGCCGCTGACGCCGCCATGGGGGATCGCTTCTTGGTCGATCGCGATGACGTCACGACGGTGGCCGGCGAGGGGTAGAAGAACATGACGTCATATACTTAAGCAAACCAACGACCATATTGTTTAGTTCATACTCCCCGCACCTTGTTTCATCGTACTGCAGTTTTTTTTACAGATGATTATTTGTCATTTGATTTATGGCGAGAAATGGAAGAAAATCTTAAGCACACTTTTAAAAATAACATCATACTTTGTGACCCTCGGATTAAAAACACTCTGGAAGTGTAAATATTATTCTAACATATAGGACGCAGTGTCGGGCAAATGTTGACGCTGGCTGACTGCATGTTGCCCCCTCCGCATACGAGGTTTCCTCGCTACGCCTCTGTATTCGTGTCTCGTCCATGACCAGGTATTACAAATTTTGCTATTAATAGATTGATGATTGCTTCGAAAAGCTGCTCTCTCGGGGCAGCCGCGTCGATCGCCTCCTCTCTCTCCATCGCGACGTTTCGCCTCACGCGTTAGAGGCATCCTCATGCGCTTTGTGCGTGTGTCGTGTGTGACTCCTATTTATATGTAGGTACTATGTATGTGTTAAGTCTCTTCTACAGAGTTGCTTTATTCCAGGAACAATGGACGAAGGTCGGGGTCCATTTGAAACGGTTCCATTGTCTTGCTCACACACCGTAATCACATTCACGCAATCCTGTTCCGCCTCTGACTCACCCCTCCTAGTTTGTATCTCATGAAAGCCTGCCCGGTTCTTTAAACACGTGCTGAGTTCTCTTCTGATGTCCGCATTTCAGAGCTCGACATCTGTGCACTGCTGACTTCAATAACTGGAGGCCAATTAGTGGAAGCTAATAACTGGCCTCCAATAAACTTGGCCTCTCACGGTGCGAGACTTGGCACCACAAAATAACTTCTAGTGTTAGAGATAGGAGGCGGTGTTGTGTCGCAGGAACCCCGCATCTAGAGCTTGCAAACTCACTGGGAACGTTCTTCTATAATAATAAACATCTATGATCGAATCACTGTTCGCATCAAGCAGAGCAGCCGCTGCTGCGGCGAACGAAATCCTTCCCTTCCTGAAGACGTGCCTCCGTTTTATTCGCGTCTCGTTTTCCCGGAAGCGAGTTAATCCCCCCATCTACCTCTTCCGGAAGACGACTCCCGTCCTCGCGCATGCGCAGTGCTTGTGGTTTACAATGGCGAGCGCGGCGCTGAGTCGAGGCGCCGCTGCGCTGAGCCGGCTGCAGGTGAGGGATGTCCCTGGGGATGTCCGAGGGGATGTGCGAGGGGATGTGCGAGGGGATGTGCGGGAAATTGCGGGACTCTCGGCGCACGTGCGACAAGGCCTCGCGGTCAGAGGTCGTGACCGCGCATTGCACCACCACATGGTGTTTGTGTACAGTGTGTACAGTATACATATGTGCGGCTCCTGTCAGTCTACTGTTGGATGAAGGTCTCCTGAACGCCCTTCCGCGTCGTGACAGGTGCTATGGGCTGCTGCACACTGTCACTAGCGTGCAGTTGAGTGATATCAGTTTACCGTACAGCGCCGTCCTCCCCGCCGTCAGTCCCCGGTGACGAACGCAATGAATTAAGGTTGATTGACCCCCGCTCCTCTCAGTTCGCACTGTTCCATAATAAACCCCGGCTGTGCGTGTGTTGAGCGACCTTTCAGTACGGCGTCCCGGTCTGTCTGCCCTGTTGACTGCGCTAGTTGAACCCCCCTGTTGACTGCGCCAAGTTGAACCCCCCTGTTGACTGCGCATAGTTGAACCGCCGTGTGTGTTCGCGTGTGCAGCAGGTGGTGCGGACATGTGCGGCTCACACAGCGCTGTCTTCTGTACCTTGGTAAGTTTGTCCAGGGAAACCTACCAGTGTATGTACTTGAGTACTTTATAGCATTGGAGGGCGGCTGAGTTGATGGTGGTTGCGTAGATTGGTTTGTGAGTTACCGAGTGCGTAAGTTAATTAAGCGATTGATTTGGTAGATGGGAATTTCAGTGGGTGAGCAACTGGTTAATTGGGTGTGTATATCAGTGGTTGATTGGGTAGCTGTGGTGTAAGTTAATGCTCGAGTGAATGAGTGGGATAATGAGGCAAGCTTACATGAGTGTGTGAGGAAGTTAGAAAACCGATGTCACTCTAATTACATGGATATGTTATGAGTACATATCTAAATATACAGACAGCTTTGCCAATGCTTGAGGGACAAGGTGTGTTGGTAAGATATTGAATACTGTATGTGTGCTTGGTAAGTGAATGTTGGCGTGCTTGAGTGGTTAAGTGGTCCAGGGAATGGGAGTGATTGAATGGTT
This sequence comes from Mordacia mordax, assembly GCA_036362905.1. NCBI lineage: Eukaryota > Metazoa > Chordata > Hyperoartia > Petromyzontiformes > Petromyzontidae > Mordacia > Mordacia mordax. The sequence goes on along the minus strand of JAZEWT010000010.1, from coordinate 219,408 downwards.
GAGCAATTATTGAATAATAGTAATAGTTGCACTTCTAGAGCGCTTTTCACCCGAGGGTCACAAAGCGCTGCACAGAGCTGTGGAGAGAATAGCAAGTCAGCAACACCAACAACATCTGAACGGAATATCAACAACATATTTTTACACGTCTGAGCTATGTCCCTCAAGCAAGAGAGAACGGCAATGTTAACAACAACACCAACTGCAGAGTAGATGAATTAAAAGTAAAACAATGGCTATAAAGCAGTGAAGGACATAAAATAACAGATAAAAATAATTGCTAAACAAATGAATGAAGGAATAAGTGTTCCTGAGCAGGTGCAGGTCAACAGTGAGCCATCATCCAATCACAACATCAGTGAACACATCAACAGTTCTAGCTCGAGGACTTGAATGCCTTACAGAACAAGTGGGTCTTGAGATGGGATTTGAAGATGCCCAGGGACTCAGCTGACCGAATTTACAATGGAAGGGCATTCCACAGTCTGGGAGCAGTGCGCGAGAAGGCTCTGTCACCCATCGAACGGAGGTGCAATCTGGGCACATGCAGCAAGCCCGTATTGGAGGATCGAAGTTGTGTTGCAGAGGGTGCCAGAAGTAGGTCACTGATGGATGTCGGAGCAGCACCAGTGAGAGCCTTGTAGGTGAGAAAGAGGATCTTGAATTCAACCCTGTATTTAACCGGTAGCCAGTGGAGAGACACCAGTATTAGGGATATGTGATCGTGGATGGGTGTGTGGGTGAGGACTCTAGCAGCCACATTCTGCACACGTTGAATGCGATTGATTAGGTAGACAGATGCCAGGAAGTAGTGCATTGCAATAATCGATTCATCAAGAGATAAAGTTGCGTATTAGCTTCTCAGCATCAGAGGATGACAGGATGTTGCATAGTCTGGCGATGTTTCTGAAATGGAAATAGTCTACCTTCGTCACGTGTTGATGTGTGTCTTGAAGGTGAGTGAAAAATAAAAAGTCACTCCTAAACTCTGGAATACCTTAGCAACTTCGATGGTCTGGTCGTCAAGCATCGATTAAATGGTTTCAACTATGGATGTGTGAATGGTTGGACGAGAGAGTGGTTGAATGTATGAGTGAGTATGTTCTTTTTTGTTCTTGTCTTCAGCTCTCAGTTATCAGCATCAATTGGGATCTCATGGCGAGCAGTCCACAGTCTTCCTAATGCCACATCCCTGGTAAGCCATTCCATACACATTAGCATGCATTTATATTCACATATAAGCACACCTCCACACAGAGACAAAAGTACCCCATATAGCAAACATAACTACTGTTGGGGTAAATGCTGTTTACAAACACCTATTAAGACCAACACGCTATACGAGGTGGTGTGGCCAGCATCACACTTGATTGACAATAAACTGTACGGTTTCAGACACATCATCAGCATGGTGTCATAATCGCACACGCATGCAGGTACACGTGTCGGACGAGCCAGATGTGCTGTACAAGCGTCTCATCGTGCGGGTCAAGGCTCACGAGCGCCCGTTGCTCGACAGCTACGAGTTCTTCATCACACGCGCAGCACAATTCCTCAACATCCCTATCCACAACGTGTACGTGGGAGGCAGAGACACTGACTGGACAAACTCACCCGTGCTCATCCACATTCCCTTTAATAGCTAGATAATTTACCTACGCAAACATATTTTCACTCTTCCACGAATAACCACTTAACTCCCCTGCCACTGATTTACGACTCACTGAGCTGCTAATTTACTTAAACATTCAATCATTTATCTACAACTTAAGTGGTGTAAACTACTGACACTGCTTGGTGTTCTGCTGCTCTGAATGGGCTTTGCGGGCTCGAGCTATTGATTGTTGCTGCTCTTGGTGTGCGCTGCAGCTACGAGCCGCCCCGCAAGATTGAGCGCTTCACCGTACTCAAGTCGGTTCATATCTACAAAAAACACCGCGTGCAGTATGAGATGCGCACGCATTTCCGGGTCATAGAGGTACGCGGGGCTCATAGCTGCGTAGTGTGACAGCAAAACCAGAGCGATGCACCACCGGGTTAAATCATGAGTGGTGTAGCTCAGTATATACCTGTTCTTAATAAACTTCATTGGTTCCATGACGACCATTCATAGACTTTTACAACTAATAATATATCCGTTATCATTTTGGTTTAGATCATGGAAGTATATTACAAATTAGTGCTTTGCACCCTCCACCACCCAACAGTCAAGCCAATCGAGCTGTCAGCTGGATGAATGTACCGATCGATTTTGTTTTCAGCATAACTGATGCAGAGTATGCACACGGAGATGTATTCAACAGCTCTGGGACAAATGCCGTGTGTGCATCGAACAGGGCACCACTGACCTTGCAATTAGAAAGTCAGCAGCCATGATGTGACCACAGTCATTTACAGATGCAAAATTTGTCAATCCAGGATTGGCCTTTTCAGTCATTATAAGAAATAGTGCAAATAATTAATATCGTCTCAGAGTGAAAGCTAAAAACCCATTTTCCTCCTCTGAAAAAAGGATGCCCTTTTCATTCAGTTGTTATGCTGTTGACGATGGTGGTAAATTATGGTGGAAATGGTGATGAAAATACTGATAATGCTAGACATTATAATAATGTTGATGTGTTGGCTTGGTTTGTTTTTGGTATAGTGATGGTAGCATTGTCATTTTACCCCAAATGTCTCTGTTTGCTCAGCTGAAGTACCTGACTGGCAGCACAGCTAATGTGTACTTGGAGTACATCCAGAGGAACCTGCCAGAGGGAGTGGCCATGGAGGTGACACAGGTCAGTCAGTGAACAACTCACACCCTTGGTTAACCTCAGGAGAGAATGTGTACTCCCTGTATTTGCAGGGAATGTAGAATAACGGATGGAAATGCTGTCATTTATACAAGAAACGCATAGAGATCCTCAATATAACATTCCAAGAGGAAATTGCTGAAAAACTCACAAGGCTCAGGTTTAGTTGTGGGGAAGTGAAACGAATTACTGTTTTTATCGATACGTTATCACTGCCTTATAATTGGATAAAATAAAAGCTAATGTGTTGGCACTGGCCATTCAGGATAGATGGACATGATGTGGCAAGTGTGTGACATGTCGTTAAAGGTTGAATTTTTAAATTTGATGACCAAATTACTTAAATGTTGAACAACGTTGGAATGTAAATTGTATTAGTGAGAATTAAAGTGCTAGTCAAATGTTAGAAGGTTTTTAAAGACTGGTGGTTCAGTGTTTTTATTTGCATTGTCAAGATGAAAAAATCTGAGGCTAAACTGGCCCTCCATCAACAAGTGAATTGCATTTAATCTATGTAATTAAAAACGTGTATCAAGTGAATGGTTAAAGTTTACCATAACAACCATATCTTGACTGAAATGTGCAGGGGGACAGCATTTATTGCCTTTGGAAGTTATAAACCCACTGCGGTGATTGCAAATGTATTTGTTTTTAAATTTCCATGGTCGATCTGTCTGCAGTAATACCTCTCTAGGTTCCATATCCTACAGGATTTTGCTGACAATGGTCTTCCACAAATCTCTGCTCTTTGAACGTCTAAGAATGTCATCCATTATGAGAGACTCTTGACATGTCAGTCTGTCATCCTCTTTCAAAAAATTTCAAGTTATAACCAGACTTTCAATTGCCTCTTTCTTTATAATATGCCCAAGAAACTTCGACTGTCTCCTGCAAATGTACTACCTACCATTGTTAAACTTTCAAAAGTGATGCACAAATCAATTCCAGAGATGTGATCGGCCAACTCACCTGCAATTAGGATTTAAAATCGTGACCTGATTGCAACTCTAATCCGCTAACCACTGAGCTATAGCCATGGGTGGACATGAGTGCTGTCCCATTGCTCATTCGTGCAGGAGACACTGACGTGATTCGGGTTTTTGAGAACGTTCAATCTTGTTGGGTTGCGTGTTTGTGCAGCATACGATACAGCAGGTTCCAGAGCACATCAGCAACCCCGAGTGGAAAAAAGAAGCGGAGCAAAAGGACAACAAACCAGAAACGACGCCGTGAAAGCCTTTACCCAGCCAATTCCTGTCCTGCCTCATCCCTCATGCACACGAGGGGGGTTTTTAAAGCATTCACTACTCAGTCCACTAAAGTCTGAGCCTTGTGGTGATTCTTGACATCAGAAAACCACGAAGGAGTACTGTACTATCTACGAGTAATGCATAATAGGTAACTGATTGCTCGTGTCAGAGTATCAAAAGCAACAGTAATGCTATATTTTTATTTTGTGGTTGACGATCCAAAAGTTGAGTTTAATTTCTGGTTCAGAATTGCCTCTGCCGTCATTTCCCTGAGGTCACTTAACTAAGACCCGTTTTGTGGGACGTCAACGGTGGGTGCTCTTTTTGTACAACCCTCTGCCATGAAAATATGGAATTTTCAGATTTGCCCCTTCACCTTTATCAACTCCAAAACCTAATTTTCCTAGCTGCTCATGTACAACCCTTACTCATGTGGTTTAGTGGCTCGAGAGTTCAAAAAATATCTGTTCAAGCCTTTGAAGTTAATGCTGAAACCTCCATTAAAAGCTGGGATCTAAAACTCAATCTCACATTAAATATATTTTTAAATAAATGATGTGTTAAGTTTGACTTAATGCCGTGTTTCTTTCACTTTGAGTTGATATGTTTTCACAATAGCTTTTAAGCGGACTGTTTTTCTAAACCTGGGAAATGTGTTTATGTTTGAGTTGTAACTGGTAAAAATAGCAAATATACATTAACAAATTGCACCAAAGTGAGCATCATTGAACAGCTAAACGATTTTCATAAAAATACCAACATCTAACCCTTCTGACGGGTATTATTGAATAAATATGTTTCGCTGTCAAATAAAATTATCTTCATAACGCCCAGCAATAGTCATCTAACACTGGATTAGAAGAAATTTGTGCGAGAGAGCGGGTGGCGGCTTGGCCTTAACTCAGGTCAAGGGCAGAGAACACTGCTCTTGACCTGGGTTTGAGTTTTGCTAAACCACTAATGCTCCCGATACTGTCTTTTTATTTAATAGGCAAGAGGAAGGGTGAGAAGTCGGGAGGCGTGAGAGATCTGGTGAGACAGGACAGAGAGATGAGACATTGAGAGGGGATGTGCTGAGCCGTGACAGCAGGAATTACACCATAGCTGGAGAAGACGTTGAGATGTGGACAATACTATTAATTTTAAAAAGTGCGGTGGGTGAAACGCTTTTTGAACGGCTTCAGCGCAAAAAGGGCTTGGCCGATCGCCCTCAAATCTTTGCAGGATCGTTTTTTCGATCCGATCTGATAGGGAACGAATCAGCTGCCACACAATAACGCCAAGACAAAATGTTCAGAGTGTGTTTTACAATGAAGTACTAAAATATAATTACAAAAAAAAAGTTGATGCGCTAAACCATTTTGGAGCAATTCAAGTTATAACAACGCTGCACAGTAGCCAATACATGAGCCTGCACTCCCAGCCTTATATACGTCCTTAAAGAAGGGCGCTCCAAGCTCCCCTCCTGCCTCCAACGGCGTGCGAGGACCGCCCCCACACACGTGTTACACGCGGCGCACGTGCGTTCATTCACCCTGGCTACGGCCGCCGAGACTTCACCGCCATGAAGCGCCGTCGCGGAATGAAGAGGGCAGACATCATCAAGTCCATGTCCAAGAGGCAGCGCAAACACCTCAAGCAGTTCGGCGAGGAGCACCCAGTCACAGAAGGGTCAGATTCTCGAACGCTGCTGTGTCGTCCGCGTCTGGGTTGTTGCCGCGCGAGGCCGCGAGTAAAGCACCGACCTCGCCTAGCGCCCGTGGGCCGGGATGCGATACGCCGACTCCGGCTGAGTTGTGCGGCGTGGCAGACCCTTAAACCAACGACCGATTGAATCCCCCGCATTAGTTATCGAGTCGGAGCATCTGCACGGTCCTGAGATGTTGTACTCATAGGCTTGTGGTAGCTACGTATAGCTGTCAGAGTAATTCAAACGCATGACGGAAAAAAATGTTTCTTAACTCGCACCAGTCTTGAAGTTTGTTGTTTGTATTCGATACACGTGGAATAATCTTTAACATTCGCTGTCCCTTTTCTCCAGGGCTTCCAAGCGAGCATTCAGTGCCAATGCCCCTAAAGCGGTGGTGAGTGAGCGCGGTTTAATTAAACCCCCTCCTTTGCGCCTCTCTGCTGCTGGGTTTACACGCGGGGCCTTCGCGGCCTTCACACTGCGGGAGGTGGCAGAGTGTTCGGTGGTGGATATCGGTCAGATCTGCAGCGCACCGCGCTACATAACCCGCACCAAAGTTCAATTTCCCGCACACGACCAATAGCCGTGGCAAATGTTGTAACCAGTTCTGGGCTTCCACAAGGTCGACTCCTCTTTAAATGAGCACATAGTTTGGTGTGAAAACATCAATATGGGAATATAGGGGCAGCCAGGTGTGATGTCAGCCACACCACCCCCTTGCGAACCATGCTGGTCTGCATAGGTGCTCGTATATAACACTTACATCAGACCACACGGAGGGTCGTTGTTTCTGCTAGCTCATACCCCTATGCTATTTACCCAGTCATCTGCGTGTGCCGACACAGGAGATGCTTTTGGAAAAGGGCCAGTCAAGCGCATCAGACGAGGTGGATGAGGAGTTGGAGGATGAAGAGGCGCCCTCGCACTACCAGCAGCTAGTCAAGTTGCTGTGTGGCAACGAAGCGGATCCCGAGACCAGCGAGGAGGAGGATGAAGATGAGGAGGAAGAAGATGCAGATGACGCAGTGGTGAGTGGTAATAATGAGAAGCTCAGAGCAATGAGTTAATGACTCCTTCGTGTAAGTGTTCTCACATGGGAAACCACTAATTTCGAGGCTGAAACATATATAATCACACACACTCCCTGTATTCCCGGCTCCTTGACAATTATTCAATTGTTACTGTAGCACTTATTATCGCTGTTGAATGGCTCAACTGGCCCTGAGCATAGAAATATAGAATTTCCACCTCTGCCTGGGCTGCCCCCATATGGCATCAGCACCACCTCATACTTGTTTGACCTAGGAGACCTTTCAAAGTGGATTTCTAAACCAATTCATAATTTTCTTGGGGTCAGATTGTGCAAGTAAAGTGTGTGTCATATGCCCTCCTGCACCTATCACAGACAAATAATAACGTTTTTACGTGAATAAAGGTGCCAATGTATTACTCCTTTGGGAGCCACGAGTGTACTGCAGATATCCGCAACCGTTTAACCGTTGAATGCAGATGCTTTGCAAGTCGTTACAACCCAGGACCGTCAGGCTGTTTTCACAACTGTGAAAATGTCCTCTAGTCTTAAACTTGAAAGTCATGCACACCATCTCTGCAGCTTGGCGATTCCGTGGAGGTGGAGGAGGAGGAAGATGAAGTGGAGGATGACATTCTCAGCAGCGATGAAGGAGAGAACAGCACTGAGGCCAACAGGGGCAACAGTAAAGTAAGAGGGAGCAACACAGAGTCGGACGATGGCAGCACCGATGCAGAAGACGATGCCGTCAAAGATGAACAGGGCAGTACGAAAACAAAAAATGACGTTGCCAGTTCAAAGGGAGCCAGCCGTAGCTTGAAATCTGCACAACAGAGGAACAAAAAGACAAAGTCGGGAAAGGGTTCGCTGGAGAAGGAGGCGGACGACTTGGCGGGCTTTGATGGCCAATTTGTGGATCTCGTGCACGCCAAGACCTTCAGCCTGGACGCGGCCATCCCAGTCGAGAGTCGTACCAAGGAGAAAGAGTCGAGAGACGAAGACGTTATGCTGTTGTCTTCAGATGGTGAGTGGAGAAAGTCCATCGAAATTAAACATGCATGGGGATGAGGACGACGAGGTGGTGGGGTCGGGATATCAGCGCACACAATGATTATTAACGTGGCTTCATGAAGGTCCCAGTATGCACACAAATCCTACAGTACTACACCACTATGTTGCACAATGGGATTCATTTTCATTCAGTTTACATTACACGTTATATACTGCATATCGGTATATTGGTGCACTTAAAATGTGTGTTAAATAGAATGCTCACCTTACAGGTGTCCGGGTGATACCACTCACTTTATGCTACGTGCTTTACATGGTATGCACCTGGATGGGTTTCCTTCGTGGTATGTCCTGACATTAACTGATATCGTGCAGGCCTAAGCTAGTGCAGAATATTGCACATTCTTATGATGAAGGGAATGACGTGACCCCATTGAAATGATGTTCAACTGAGTTAATCCCCCAACTGGTATTAGAACCTGTAACCTTACGATTATGAAATAAAGCCTGTAACCACAAGTGGCCAAGAAGCAAGAGACCCATACGTTACGTTGGGGCAGTGTATTGTTTTAGTGTGGAGCCCGTGCCATGCTGTGCCATGTCATGGTTATAGATCCATTTGTGAAGCACTTGGCGTACGAGCTGGAGCCGGGGCAGGTGAAGTTGCTGCTCGACAGAAGCCACCGGAAGACGGAGATCGTGAAGGTTTGTGCTGCGACTCCGCTTGAAACGGCACCTTTTATTATCTCAGTTTGGCTCTACTCTGAGAGGTGTCATAGATATGTATGTGCTCGTGTGTGTGTGTGTGTGTCCTCAGTGGCCATGCCTGGGGCAGCTGTACTTTTCATGGAGCCTAGAGAACCAGGCTGGGGTCCCGCACCTGGAGACAGGGGCTGCTCAACTCGTCGTGCACCCTTCCCTCGAACACACGTGGAGACACGTGAATGCACAAGCTTACGGTGAGTGAAAAAGACATATCTCCCAAACAGTCTTTATCAGAATATTAGGGCAAGTACTGTTAGTAAGTATCATTTGTTAATACCGGCAGGGGACATGAATACGTGGGTAGCAAGCCTTTATCTCACAAGTAGTGATGTTTACACACATCACACCAGGTACTCACTTCAGACTGAGTTGACCTAGGGGAGGCCGAGGACTGGTTCAAATAATCATCACCGGTGTTGGCTGTGAGCGAGAATCAAACTCAGTTTGCCGGTTTCATCGCATAGTACCCTAACCACTTCATTAACACTTCCCACGCAAACACAAACACAAGAAATATCAGATGCATACACATATGGACACTAGGGTACAGGTAGTGTATGGCAGTACAGCCAGTGAGCAAACTTTTCTCTACACATGTATTGGGTGTTACCAACCTCTCACGCATGCAGGTTTGCTCTGGGTATTCCGTTTTCCTCCCACGTGTGGGGGGCACATCGTCGCATTGAGTTGTGCTATCGTGTCACAGCAAGAATGTCCTGGGTTCGATTCTCAGCTCGAGTACCACCTTTCTGTGTGATATTTGCATGTTCTACCCATTTCCGCGTGGATTTTTGCTGGGTACTCCGGTTTCTTCCCACAGACCAAAGACATACTGCCAAGGTTAATTGTCCTGACTAAATTCCTCTCAATGGCCTGAGCTGTTGTAACTTGCTTACCACTTCCCAATAGTCAACTTTATAATAAAAAAAATCTACCTAGCTGAACGGTTTATCCCAGCTTTATTAAAAATTGACTTACGTGTAAACACTTCTCTAACGTATTTGGCCAAACATCGTAACAGGCTCAGAAAACTTGTGAGAATGTTTGGTGCCGGTTCTGGCCTCCTCCCTGCATCTCTCTGGCTTTCCACGTCGCTATGTGCAATGTGATCTGCATTTTGCACGAATGACCGCTTTATAAATGTAAAACATTATTGTCTTTGATGTGCAAAAGAGAACTATTGGTGCACGATCACAAGTTACTCAGCTAAATTCTTCGTCCATTCTATCTCCAATTGCTGGACGGGCAGGCGAAAGGAAGCCAGTGAAGCCAGACTCTCCTACGCCGTTCTTCACCCCGTTGCAGCACGAGCTGTGGTCTCTGTTCTCCTCGTACCGTGACGTCTTCTACCCCGAGCGCTCGCCGCTGGGCTCCGGCGAGGATGTTCGCCGCCTCTACTGCCTGCATGTGCTAAACCACGTGCTCAAGGCCAACGGCCGTGTTCTGGCCAACAACACCATGCTGCAACAGCGCGCCGAGCTGCGACGCAAAGTCGAGAGCAGGCGGCGTGCCGGGGGGCGCAAGCGGAAAGGGGGCGGAGCCAAAAGGGACATGACCGAAGAAGGTGGCACCGAACGAGTTCCGGATAAAGTGGAAGATGTAGTTGATGACGATGATGATGATGATGCGTTCCGGGATCAAGGCCTCACCCGTCCAAAGGTAAAATGAATCCCAAGTTTTTAAGGATTGCCAACTAGTGTTGAAAGCGTTGATGCATTAGTTCTGTTCACTTGCCCATGGGGTGGGGGGGGGGATGGTGGAAGGGGGCATCATAAGACTGGTAAAAATAATCCGTTACATACAGAACTCTAGTTTGCAGATGTGGCCATTTGGAACTTGCCCAACTCAATATTTGTCCAGATATCTAATATGAGCAAATCTTTTCCAATTGCCCATTAATACACAAATGGGACCCTGCACTTTTCCATGTATCTTACTATATAAAGTGTTTGTCACACTATGGTCAAAGCTACGTGCACAAATCTCAGAGCTGACAATGAGCCATACTGGTTGAAAAAGGAAATGTAGATTTTTGTCCAATTGTTGCACGACTGGGCTGTCACCAACTTGTGTGTATGCGCTTGTACGGATGTCTGCGTGCTGGTGCATGTGCGTGTTTCCATACGCGTCTTCGTTCGACTCTGCCGCTCACAGGTGCTGGTGGTGGTGCCAACACGCGACGCGGCGTGGCACGTGGTGACCACACTGGCGGCGCTGCTGGGTGGGGACGTGCGTGAGGGCGCGCCGCGCGTCGAGATCAGCCACCGCACTCGCTTCAACCGCGAGTTTGGCCGCGAACCCAACGAGGAGCAGCCGCACAACCTGCGCCGACCCGATGACTACCTCGCTATCTTTTCCGGCAACAATGATGACCACTTCCGCTTCGGTGCGTTGCCTCAGATACACGTGACGTAGAAATCATTGTCGTGTAAAATCCACAAAATAGATGTTTAGTATTACAGCAGAAAATACTCAGTGAGCTTACAAGCCTAAGATGCTGATTTCCTACCACACAACAAATGTCCGAACTGACCAATGTAAGCACATAAAACAAAAGAGCAAATAAACTCACAGAAACAATATGTGCATTAATGAAACTAATCGTAATCATGAATGTAAATAGCACGCAGGATTGCACAATTAAATTCGCAACACCAACTTGTACAAAGATGAAACTCCAACCATAATGTTGAAGTCAATAGTATCGCTCTAGATTGCATAGCACAGAGGAAAACCACACCTTGCGTCGTATCGCCTAAAACGATTTAGCGATGGATGGTGCATGCAGGGATGGCGCTGATGAAGCGTGGCGTGCGTCTCTACGCACCGTTTTACGCATCGGACGTGGTGGTGGCATCGCCCCTGGGCCTGCGCACGGTGTTAGGGGCACCGGGGGAGGCAACGCGAGACTTCGACTTCCTTTCGTCCATCGAGTTGCTCGTGTTGGACCAAACTGATGTCTACCTCATGCAGAACTGGGAACATGTTATGGTGACGCACGCACACACACACACACACACACGTTTACAAGCATGTTCATAATTCTTTTAGTACACTTGATATTGGCGTCGTTTTTGTAGCACAAAACTACAAGAAAGAATTGTCATGGCTGGCTGGCAGCTGTCTGACGCTCCTTGTCTAATCCTCACTGCTATGGTGCGCTTATAGAGTGGACACTTTGTTTTTTCTTGGCTCCGCCGTGACTGTCTCTGTTCCCCCTCCGGCAGCACTTGGTGGCGCACGTGAACCTGCAGCCGCTGGAGCCGCACGACGTGGATTTCTCGCGCGTGCGGCCCTGGAGCCTCGATGGCCACGCGCGCCACTACCGTCAAACGCTGCTGCTGAGCGCGTTGCCTCACCCGCTTCTGCACGCGCTCATGTCGCGGCACGCCAGCAATTACCGCGGCCAGGTGACGGGCTCGCCCGCACGCACGTGGGCGGCTAATGGCACTCAATCACACGGGGGCATGTGAGGAAAAGCGTAAGGATGCTCGAGGAAGACACAAAGATCGTGCCGTATAGCCTTAACAGACTGTAGGGTCGTACGATTAGCACCTCATTGAGGCTAGCATGACACACGAAGGGGGTGGGTGGCCAGTACCCTGCCCAGCCGTCATGGTTTGCATGGTGAGGAAGGACACAGAGTTACATGGAGATAATCTGACAAACAGACATGCACGCACACACATGGACACACTTGGGCATGCACACGAGACATACAGGCAAAGGCATAGGGGATAGCTGCTCGCAGGCAATCGAAACACATACATGACCACTCAGCATATGGACGTGTGTGCAGGTGCAAGTCAGGAACCCGCCACTGCTGGGCTCCGTCAGTCAGGTCGTCGTGCAGCTGCCGCACGTGTTTCAGCGAATCGAGGCCGAGAGCGCAACGGAGATTGCCAATGCCAGGCACGATATTCACGCATTCATCATGCAGATTCCTGCATACCTACACGCAAGTACGTGTACACATCCGTGGCATCAGTACGATGGGGAGGAAAGTTGTTCACACCACCTTCATATGTCCGATATCACCTGCAGGTTCGCTTACTTCGTTGACCACGTGCTGCCCCAGTACCGCGATGCCGTCATGGCGCACACCATGGTATTCGTGCCATCATATTTCGACTTCGTGCGCCTACGGAACTACCTTGCACGCGAGGGTGTGCGTGCGGCGCACGTGTGCGAGTACACGGCGCCCGTGCGCGTCGTACGTGCTCGCAAGAGCTTTCTGCGTGGCGTGCGACCCTTTCTGCTCTACACCGAGCGTTTCCACTTCTACAAGCGGTGGGCGATGCACCGCAGTACTGAACGCATCAGACCGCGGAAGAACCGCACTGCACCAGACCACTGCACCGTGCCCCTGTGCCCTTGACCAGGTCGCCCACAATGAGATTGGTCTCATCACATCTTGAAAGCTAAACAGCCTATTTCGTGGGTGGATGACCCAACTATTCCATAACTAAAGACTTGAATAGGTCGCTGCGCTAGCTTGTGGGCAGCAAGAACTGTGCGGAGTAGAAAAAAAATCTATTGTGCTGCACTGTACACCCACGTCCTTGCTTCTCACCTTCAACCCACACCGACCAATGTGCTATGGTAAAATAACCCCTAAGACTAGCACAGGGTTGGCATCATGTAGCAGTCGATTGTCTAAGGGCTGTGCATTTACATGTACACGGACCGCCGCGTGTTGCTGCACTACCACTTGCGTGCCAGTGCACCTCGCCACCATGCTGCTATACTAGACTACGCCACAGCCATATGCATCTATCCATCCGTCCATCTGCACCAACGGCCACGCACCTGTGTTAAATAACACTGATTATCATCTGCGCAAACGCCTTGCCACCTACGCGAGGATCTGTCATCCATCCGTTTGCCGTGACATACATGTTTTCATCCTTTCATCCGACCGTCCCTCCTATCCATCTGTCCACGCTAATAGCAACCGTCTCGTCCCACGCTCTTGCAGCTACACGATTCGTGGAGTGCGCCACCTCATCTTCTATGAGCTGCCTACGTACCCGCACTTCTACAGCGATGTGTGCAACATGCTGCGTGCGTCGTCAGTGGGCGGCGCGGAGGCGCAGGCGGCCGACGCCACGTGGACCTGCACGGTACTCTACTCGCGCTACGAGGCGACGCGCCTCGCTGCCGTGGTTGGGGCCACCCGCGCTGCTCACATGCTCGCCTCCTCCAAGAAGACGCACCTCTTCGTGACCGGAGATGATTCCTCCACCGCTGAGCGACCGTGAAGATGGCTACGAAATGAACGGCCAATTGGGATAACGCTTTGTGGACAGTTTTCACATGCAGGGAGTTCATGGTCATTCTTGTCACCATTGACTTTTTTTATTGAACATGGTTTGTATTCTGTCTTCCATATTGCCATCCTGCAGAACATAATTGATTTTCATGCCAGGGACGTTTGGTCTACCACTCTGCATGAGGCGATTTTAAAATACTTAATTCAGAGGTAGTACCATGACGTGCCATATTTGCAAATTTCCATGTCGTCAAATTACATTATTGCAGCTATAGTGCACAAAGATTGAACTTTAAAAGTACATTCGGGGGAGAGGGATAAAAGAGGACACCTGTCAGTGGTTAGCATCGTGAGAGAGATTTGATTCCAGATGAATGAAGCTGCTGCAGAGAAACAGCGCTCACCTCATCTGGTTTGAAAGATGATGCATGACAGGGAGACTAATTGAGGCAAATCGGAGGTTGCAAGATGGATCGTACCGTGACAGCAGAAACTAAACAGGCCAGTTTCAATTAATGTCACACGTCATAATTTGGAAAGGAACTATCATTTTAAAACTCATTTTTCCAGGGCAGCGTGGTGGCACAGTGATTAGCGCTGTTACCTCACAGCAAGGTCCCGGATTTTCTGAGTTCAGTTCCCAGCTCGGGTGCTTTTCTGTGTGGCGTTTGCGTTGTTCTCACTGTGTGCACATTTGTCCACGTGGGTTTTCGCGGGGTACTCCGGTTTCCTCCCACCATCCAAAGACACGCTGCTACTTAGGTTAGTTGTCCTGCTGAGTAAATTGCCCCCAGTACCTTGCAATTTATTGGCATCACGTCATGGGTATACTGCAATAAGCCGATACTGATAATTATGATGAAACCCTTTTTCTGGATGGGCAAAAATGTGTCAGACTGGTCAAGCTGTAGAAACCATTCAGTTATATCCATGCTGATGCTCTTTTATATGATCTTCCCACTGCTGGATACAGGTCTCTACACAGTCACCGTAATAACCTAGTTATAGGATGATAGGTGTACGGTGAATTACTGGTATTGCCCGGTGACCGGGATACAAAGGGGGAACAATTGCAATGCAATGCGGCAAAGCACAAAACGCCTCATTGTACACCCACCAAAGAGTGCCCAACTAATTAAAGGTAACTTGCCCGTGTTCTGCTGCCAAGAAATATCTTGTGGTTCAATCCCCAGTAGCAATGCTTTCACATGCCATTAAAAGGGATAGCAACTGTACGTGACAAGCACTAATGTTCATTTGAAAACATACCTAGATATTTTCTGTGCTAGTAATCAATCTCGCATTAGGATGTATAATTCCAACCACCCTTATAAAATAAAATTTGACAAGCCACTGTCCGGTTACTTTAATCCATCACTTAAAATTACAGCACATTATTTACAAATTACAACCACACACGTACCACAGACACGACGCATACTTGTGAATAGCATCCGTGCCCCAACAGTGCAAATTGTGTTTAAAAACGAACTCGCTGCTTCGAGAAATTATCCATGGCAACTCCTTGTCGTCCATGTTTACGTGCAATCTTTTATAGCTGATAGGAATACATCTTGTACAACTCTAAGAACAGTAGTGTTTAGCAGGGGCTGAGCAATCGGGCTCCGGCAACCAACTTAAGTCAAAAGTGTCTTCAAATGAGTGGCCTGAGCCAATGATAGACATTCCACATTCTCACTGCAAGACTGATAATGTTACAGGGTATAACCACCAGTTTATTGATCCTGGCACAATAATGGGCTGAGAAAATAAACAGGATTTCAACTCATGGCATGATTCTCAAGAGTTCTAAACCAGAGAAATATTCAATCATGAGAAGTAATGTACATGTTCCACTCAACCAAAATCCCGAGTTGGGGTTTGAGCCAGACACATCATCCCCATGGCGTAATTAAAACTGATACTATTCTGTAGAAACAACAGTGGGTTGTCTTGTGTAGGATATGGTCACTGTCACAGGAATGAGAAATTTCCATCACTGAGTCAGGGTCAGCGACTGAGGCACCGTATTGATATGAGCGACCAGTGCGTGTCACTTGTCTTTAACTGTCCTCTTTCCTTTGATCCCAGAAACTCAAATGAGCGCAGTGTGAAGACATAATGTGTTCCAAAACGATCAGTGACGGAACTTGCTGTACGAGACATCATGTACGCTGGGTGGAAACCTCAAGCATAGATTTTTATACATCTTAAATCAGCTTGGCTGAGTTAAAACATATACATTTAGAAGGTTTGTACCTGGGAGTGTTAGCCAATTACTTTTGGAGGATCTTAGCAGGCGGGAGGAAAATGTAGTGCCTGGGAAACAATCTACACACACAAGCAAACATCACTCAAGCAAGTCAGAAGCCTACCTTGCCTTCTGGGGGCTGTACTACATCCTGGAGGCAACACTTCGTCGTCCTGCATCTAATGTCTCACATGCACATGATCTTTGCATGATCCACCAATCCCACGTCCAAAATGCAAAAGCACACGATTATCACCACCTTGACCCCTGTATGCAAGGTACAAACCCAGTATATTACAAATTCTCGATGCTTGACATACTGGCATTGGTTCCCCTCTACCTCCCCCCCCCGCAACTGGACCACCCCTATCAGCTGTACATTTTGACAAGTCTGCTCATATGGGCAGAAGTGTAAGTGTTAATAGCAAGCACTCATTGACGTTGACAGCAATTGACAAACATGTGGTCTGGCCAGCAACATGCTCATTCACCAGTTTCCTCTGTTGATGTGCTCCGGATCTCTATGCATTGAGTCGAGTTGCCCTCGGAGAGTCCCAGAACAGATTCAGATACCCATTGCACAACCTGGCCAGGAGTTGAACCAGGTTTTTGGGATCCAAGCACAAAATGCTATAAGGAGTAAATAACAAGAAAGGTGCCCTTATATCCTTACAGACTTTTGGAGCGAGTGCTATTAGTGAGCATCTATAAAGGCCAGAACAGCACATGAGCGGTTTGGTGGTCAGCAGCTTGCTCCACCACGTTGGTCTCGCTAATGCTAATATTTTTACATTACACCCAGATACTGATTTAAGACTGAGCCAACTTAAAAGAGGCCCAGGTCTGATTCAGATATCCATTAGTAATGTTGGCTATGCCCAGGAATAGAACTTGGCTTGCTAGGTTCATAGTGCAGCTCGCTAACTGCTGCAACATTGCTCCGTCCACACACACCTATCTACTGCAACGGAGCAGCTCCAAACGTCAAGGCCCCCTGCAGACCTCACACTTCCACCGCTGAGTTGGACCCCTTGCCCTGTTTTATCAACAGCTCCTCCTGCTTCATCTTGGGCCTCTCTGAGCGTGTATGCCACACCAGCACCTGCATACACAGACACTATGTTACTCCCGCACGACCCGTCTTCACGAGAGCACACGCCTAGTGTGCACACCCCACGTCGACAGTACTTTGGGTTCATGCCTGCGTCCAAACATCAAGGCACGGAATCCCGTGTGCCTATTTGATTGTGGGGATATACCCCAATTAACCTGTGCATGTCTCGATGCAGGAGTTGCATGTGCATGCTAGGGATAAAGTGTGGATGCCTGTGCAACATTGGGTTATGTGACTGCGAGCATGGCTTGTCTGTGTAGAAAATGCTTGTGCCATTGTCACTTATGCCTATGCAAGCATATTGCCTTTGCCTGTGACCTCATGTGCTATCCCTATAATCTCGTGTTTTTGTGCATGTGATCAGATGCGCTTATGCCCATATGACTTGGTAGGAATTCGCTCACGTAAGTGAAATATATGCTATCAAACGAATGCAATGTGTGCCTATACAAGTGTTGCTCTTACTTGTCAAACCTTAGCTACTTATGTCATAGAGATCTGACACTTGTGCCCATACGAGTGAGGTTATGCCTGTGTGATCTGGCTGATAAAACAGTGCAGAGTTGCTGCTGAGCATATGCAATTAGGCCAGACCATGGTTCATTTAAATCGTGCAACTGGCATGAAGCTTTGCACAATTCCTCAAACGTTCTTCAATCCTTCATTAACAATGCACGTTTAATCATGTAGAGGGTCGTGGGGTTGCCGGAGCCAATCCTGGCCGACAGAGGACACAAGGCGGGGGAATGCCCAGGATGTGACGCCAGTACATCGCAGGCATACTTTTTAGGGCAATTTGCTCGGCAGGCCAATTAACCTAAGCAGTGGCGTGTCTCTGGATCGTTGAAGGAAACCGGAATGCCTGGCAAAAGCCCACGCGGGCACGGGGAGAACACGCAAGCTCCACACAAAAAGACACCCGAGCTGGGAATCGAACTAAGGCTCTTCTTGCTGTGAGGCGACAGTGCTACCCACGTGGCCACTGTACCACCCCTCAAATTTTGTGAGATATGCTTTATTAAACACTGTAACGCTCTTGCTCGTCTTTCTTTGTATGTTACTGAACCAGTGCGTTCAATGACAGACCAATATCCATAACGCCTTTGCTCTAGAACATGTGTTGTTCATGTGGGCATGTTGTCTGTGACCCTGTGACGTGGGTGTCTGTGCAATCTGGTTTTACTGTTGCCCATCTGGGCGTTGTGTCCCGTACCTCGGTGCAATTTTTCGCACGTGGCTCAAGCTGCTCGACGGAGGTGAGCGACACGAGCAGACTCGTCTCTAGGTCCCCACGTGCCGCATTCGGGTTGAAGGCGGCGTGAGGGTGCGACACGAGGAGGCCCAGGTTCACGGCAAAACCGGCCATGTCGATGGGGAACGGCCGCTCGGGCCTCCACGCCGTGTGAAATGACACGACGCGGCCCTCCACCACCACGGGGCCCTCGAAGCGTAGGCCACCAACCAACCCGACCGGCCACACCGACACACCGCGCGTCCAGCGCATCTGTCGGTAAGGGGACAAGTATGTATACATGGAGAACAGTGGCGTAGTGATCGGCACACTGAATCAAGCCAACCTGAGTTTAATAACTGCTCATGGCCAACAATATCCGAACCTGCTCCCTGGCTTTCCCAAGATCAATCCAGCCTTAAATTAGTGCCCAGTGCAGTTGTATAAACATCAAAACTGAACATATATATAGAACCAGGCATCGTGCTTGTCATACCTCGTCATTTGCCGATTACAGGTGCATGCCAACAGCGTGTGATATAACAGCCTATCTAGATAACTAGGGATATTTGTGGCATCAGAGGAGAGCACAGGTGGTGCATCTGCCAGTAATCTGTCACCAGGTAAATTCTGTGACCTGCCATCGAGCCTTCAATATTTCATGAAGCCTCAAAGTGCACCTATGCTGGCATAAGTAGTTTGGAAATGTAACCACCATTTCAGTGGTGAATGGCAGTGTGTTGAAGGCTCACTATTAAGAGATCACAGGACTCAGCCGATAAGGAGTTCTGTAACCGAGATGAGTGGCAAACGCACAGCCTGCCTTTCCCATTGTGCCACGGTGCTGTCTTTTAGTCCTCTTAACATTGCTCTTCCCTCAACTGTTAAATTGTTGCACCTTCCACTGCCTAGCACCTGCCTAGCAGCGTCCTTAAAAAGCTTCTTGAACAGAGGCCAATATTTGCACTGCTCGTACCATATGGTGCAAAAAAGGCAAAGATCCCCCATAGCCTTAAGAGACGAGGGCCAAGTGCCCTTAGCGACCATCTATGTGAAGGTCAACATGGTACACGTGGAGATGGGTGGCTAGAACCACACCCGGCCGCCTTTGTCTCCCGAGTGACAATGCTTACACACTGCACTATGTACTCATTTGAGGCTGGGTCGACCTAGGAGAGGCCCAGGATCGGTTCAGAAAATCGCCACTGGTGTGGGCTCTGAGTGGGATTCGAACTCGGGTCGCCAGCTTTATAACCCAGTACACTAACCACTGAACCACCGCTCCGGACAACCACAATTACATAGTACATACACACAGACACACACCTCCTCGAAGAGCTCAAGGCTGTACGTATTGTCATCATCGGCAAAGTAGACAACGGCACTGGTGTCGTCGGCACGATGCTCGCGGAGCCAAGCGATGGCGCGGTTGCGCTGGAGGACTCCCCGTGGCTTCAGCCATCGCGGGTCAGATTCCGTGAGCTTCATCTGAGAGGGGGTCGGGGCATGGAGCTGCGTGTGCTCGACTCCCGAGCCTGGTCGAGGTGGCACAGGAGTTGGAATAAGATTATAATAACAAGAGTCACGATATTTTCTCAAGCATTATGCTACCACAGGTGTGAATATCAGCACTGTTACGTCTTTTTATGTCTGTATGCTTATATCAGTATGTTGTCGTTGTTTAGCACGACATTTGCTATTTTGCTCACAAACAATTATAACCATGGACAACCCAGGCAATTTTAGTGGAACCCCCCCCCCCCCCCCTAAGGGGAGGGGAGTCAAACGTTCCTCTGTTTGATCGAACTACGTTCAGAATACAGACAACTCCAGAACTGTTTCATAATTTATTATGGCCTCATCATTGAATTTTGCTTGGGAATCCAGAATCACTAAGACCGCCCCTGATTTCTCTTTACGTGTCAGGAACTTTATCAGGTGCTAAAGCTGAAATTATATTTCATTCGGGACCAGACAGGACAACTGTAAACGTGAGTCAGAGGAATTGTCAAACTAAATTAGCGGACCTATCTTTTAAAGGTTGTACTGCCAATTTTCTCAACAACTGTGATTGTTGGTGGCTGAAGCAGCATTTTGTCAGTACTGTAGCAATTCTCACTGCTGAAGCTCCTATGTCGTACCCTCAAGCAGACGCCGCACCAGCGCCGACGGCTCCTCTGCATCCTCCACCACCACCCAGTGCAGCGCGGGCACGAGCGCCAGCGTGTGCGCCAGGCGCGTCAGCTCAGCCTTCTGCACGAGGCGGGCATACGTGGGCGTCACCACGTAGATCGTGACCAGCGGCCGATCGTCGTCATCGTCACCGCCCGCGCCGTCATCGTCACGGGCACCGGCGCCCATGCGGTCACGGGCGTGCGCCGCCCTCCGTACGCGACGCAGCTCGGCGAGCAGCTCCGACTCGCGATGCTCGGCCGCCACCAGGTGCGTATGGCAGTCGCACGATTGTCCTGTGGCGAGACAAGATATCGTCACGCGTTTAACCGTGTGCTTTTCGAAATCCACTCGAAAACGCTTTGTCGCATTCAACGTTCAGCCATCAGTGACGATGGTGATTTATCCTTGGAGCAACTAAACCCCACATCATTTCAGGTATAGTTTTGTATTTTAAGACGTTTACATGAAAATATTTCAGTAATATAATGATCTGCATCTCTGATCTATGTTTTGTGTGAGGGTGAAAGTCAATAGAGCTGAATTAGTTTTTTTAAAGTTAAAGTGGTAATTATTTAATGTTCCAATAGGACAATTCAGATCATCATCGCAGCTCCTATGGGGTGATAAATAGTAATATCCTGAGGTTGAAATAATAATCGTATTTTCACCCGAGGACCACAAAATGCTGCACAGAGCTGCAGAGGGAACGGCACATCAACAACAACCACAGAACAGAAAATCAGCAACAATAAATAAAATTGGATTTCTATATACATATCGTTGCAAAACATGTAAAATATCATGACTTTCAACTATAATTTAAAAATGCAAAATTATCAGTGCTAATAATACATATATTGGGAAATGGTTCAATGTAACATTTATCGTATAATAATAATTGCATCTCCATAGCGCCCATCACCCGAGGGTTACAAAGCGCTGCACAGACATGCGGAGAGAACGGCACATCAAAACAAAAGAACGGCAAATCAGCAAAAATGTGTTTTTTATTTGGAGTTTTTTTTTTTACAAATCCAAGCTGCGGAGAGAACGGCCTGTCAACATCAGCACAGTTCAACTGGAAGTGAAACAGAAGCAACTAATTATAGGACATAAAAGAAGCGATTCAAAAAATAATAATCTTCTCAGCTGATTAGCTTCGGCAGGTTAGAATTTTCTCAAGATATAACCTTATCAGGTTATTACTGTTTCGTGACGGTTGTCTGTGACTATTCATATCGCCTCCTGCATATTGCATATTGGCCTTGAGGATTGCCCAGTGGCCTTTTATGAAGAGCTGTATTCTTGCCGACTGGTGAGACCAAACCATCACGCCTCCTAACTTTGCACATTCCACGAACACCCTGGTGTAACCATCAACCCGTATCCACATCATCGACATGTTGATGCCCAGATCTTCATGAATCAACCGGTGAGGACAAACCACACAGCGCGACTGTGGCCATGCAGCCGACACCATAGTAAACGACTGCAGTCTGTACTCCTTCCATTTGAGTAAGAGCAAAGACACTCTCCTGCAGCCGCCTCCAGCAAGCAGGCCTCCTCCTCCTCCTCTCCAACCTGGCATTTGACTCGCGGGGTAACGCTCTGACCACACGTACAGCCAACGAGAATCGCGCCTGCTGGCCGACCCCCCCCCCATCCTGGCTGTTAACATTGCCTGCTCGTATTACCATTACTTCGCTCTTTCGTCATTGCATATTGATCAACTCGACTGCATTTTGACTATTTCTACTACCTTATCGGCTATTGGTAATGATCAATACATATTAGCTATTGCCTATTGGTTTAGACTATCTCTTATGGACAACTGCATTGTGTGGTTAATTCCCGACGGGCTCATTGAAACAGTACTGTTAATTGACCACTGGACTGTTGTGATTCGCTACGACAGCCTTATTGAGCTATTATTGTCTCCGCAGCTCTGCTGTTTTGCCGGTGTCGGCCGACGTCGTGGGCCTTACCGAGCTGCGAGAGGGCATAGAGGAGGCCGCCGCACGACGCCACGAAGTAGAGGAGGAAGAGGCTCTTGAGGCGGACTCGCGCCATGGCCCCGCGGCGGCAGCGAAACACCAGCACCGCAGACATGCGCGGCGCAATTACCAAACGCGAAACCGCGCCGCCTCGACTCGCGCGCGGCTCCCGTAGACACGATGTTGTAGATTCGTCACACGCGTACTTGGATCGATCCAAGACACGAACAACAAACCGTTGGACTATTATATATTGTGGTTAGTCCAATCTAACCACAATATATATACTCACAATGTAATACTACATACATAACCAACACAATATATACTCACAATGTAATGCTACATAACCAACACAATATATACTGACAATGTAATACTACATACATAACCAACACAATATAT